>JAWNMO010000618.1:0-377225 GCA_035043915.1 Drosophila paramelanica | reverse complement strand
GTAACGTACCACTGGGGGCTATGTAGGAGTGGCACCTCTGTCTACTAAGGTTCCGGCCGTGCTCAGGGCAAGTGGGGTGGGTTGTTGGTGCCACGTCCAAAATTTTACATAGGTTACGAGAATAAAAATGTGTAGACAGAATAAGAGATCGGAAAGAGGCCAAGAATAAGGTAAAGATGAATGCTCAGTTTTGTCGAGGACTTCAGATGTAAGTGGTCCTCTTCTATACCCTCCCAACCTGTAGAATCAAACAGAAGCTGTCCGACCCTACCCTACGCATACTTGTGGAGTGAGTTACTTAATAGTGCCCATGAAGGCGATAATTAATAGATTAGATCATAATTTCATACAAAGCAGTTGCGGAAGTATTTAATAATTCGTTTTTCATTTTACTTTAGTATTTACTTTAGCGTGATTTTCTTCAGGGTTCTCACGATCAAGATATTAAAACTATAAATTTAACAATGCTAAAGCTATATGGAATATACAACAAAATATTTGATAATTCGATAATAATTACGATTCTAGTGAACCCTATTCATGGCTTGACGCGTCTCAGTGTTTGAGGCTACTTTTGTTGCACAATACGTTAAATCTTACATTTCGGCTGTGCCGTACTCACAATACCAATCTTAGTATCCCTCGATGTCAGCAGGCCTGTTGACGGTGATGATGACTGTTGGATGTTAAAAACAATATGATACGCAACAAAAACACTCGACAGCGCTAATAGCTATGAATAAAATTGTACAAAGCGATATTAGAATTCAAGGATTGTATAAAGATTAAATTAATTTCAAAACTTCTTCCTTAAATAGCAATTATGCAACGAATCGCAATTTCATTTGACATGTTCCCACGTGGAGTTTACTCGGGGAGGACTCGCTGCAACGGTTGCCGGATGTGACTGAGTATCAGGCTACTGAGTACGCTTAGAGCTTGGACTTGGGCATTAAAGCTTGCTGGGTGGCGTGACTCAGTAGATCCCGCGTGGTTTAATGCATCATGTTAAGGCTTAGTGACTTAGCATCGAGACCCGATATTTCGCGGTCTTGGCTACGCTCGCCCCTTCTGCGTCACGCCTTTGGCGCGACTCTCGAAATTTACCCGAGGCTGCGCGTTACTTTTGTCCTGGACACAGAGACAGTAACCTTCTTCTGAAGAGAAAGAACGACTTAAGGGAGCAATCTATTATTGCAAACACAAACATACCTTCTACAAGAGCGCAACACAAGAAAATTACTTTTCCTGCCAATATTCGCAAAATATTCGCGCCACTTATTAGGTCAGGTCCAACAAAAGAGTAACGCAAACGTCGAAGAGTATTCAGAATAGGATGGATCGCGAAGCGATTGGATTATATTATATTATGGTTAAGCACGTGGTGCTATAAAACTTAGGATCTTTTGTCTTTTGCTTCCAATTGTGCGTCTGGACGCTTTCGCGGTTGCAAAGGAAAAGACTTGACATTCGCAATGCACGCGTGATGTCGCCAATTGATTATCGAAATATGCAACCATGAATTATCTAACAGTGATAGTGCTGATAAACATGCACTGATCTAAGGCGTGACGTTAGCGCCACTGTTATACAGTTGCGTCTCAAATTACAGTGTCAGTGTAATAAAAGAAAATAAGCGTACCCTCACACCACAGGTTTTATCTTTGGTTACCAACCTAAGATAGAAGCTGAAAAAGAACAAGGGGTACCAATATAGATTTGTGGTTTACCAAATGTCCTTGGCATGAAATTTCCCAAGCTCTTTGCCATTTAAATCTTCAAGTAAATATATTGACTGACCAAACTTTGCCTTAATACGTGCTTTTGTTCCCACTGGGGCTAATTTTGCATTGAAATTTGCAGACATATTACTTAAAGCGAAGTTACGTTTGATCACTTCTTGGCCTATCTCGAATGATCGAGGTCTAGTACGTAAATTGTAAGTTCGTTGATTTTTGCTGTATGCTTTTTGTAGATTCTTTCCGATGGCGGCACGGATTCTGACGAATTCGTCTGCCTTTGTCAACAATTCAGTTCCATCGTTAAGTAAATTGAGATTTCGCCATAACTTATAGTCTTTGGCGTGCGTTATCATATTTTGACCAAATACTACAAAATAAGGCGACAAGCCGATTGACTGATGAATTGAGTTACGTAACGAGCAGTTTATATTGGGTAGATAAAGATCCCATTCCCGCTGATCATTACGAACATAAGCTCTTAAAGCGGCGTTGATTGACCTATTTACTCTTTCGGCAGCGTTTGACTGTGGTGCATAGGCGCCAGTGTATATATGTTGGATACCGTACTTGGATACAAATGCAGTGAAGTCATGGCTTTTAAACTGAGTGCCATTATCACTAACTATTGTTTCCGGTACTCCAAAACAAGTGAAAAGTTCATCTCTTAAAAATTCGATGACGATCTTCGATGTGAACTTTTTCACAGATTTTAGGAACGTAAATTTCGAAAAGTGATCCAACACGATAAATATTCCAGTGTTGTTTCGTTTTGTCCGTGGCAATGGACCTATGAAATCTATATATAATCTCTGGAACGGTCTTTCACTCTTTACTGAATTGCCCATGGGAGGCTTAAGCTTACATGTAGGGTGTTTGGAGGTTTTACATAGCTCACACTTAGCTATATAATCTCGCACATCAATTACCATTTTTGGCCAATAGAAATTTCGTCTAAGACGTTCGAGGCATTTAGCAACACCACAATGTCCTGACGAGGACTGGTCATGAGCTGAGTTGATAACCGTCTTTCGTAATGCTTCTGGCACTAATAGCTTCCAACAATCATGTTGATTTAAGTTATTTTCGGTAAGGTTGCTACGACGATAAATGTACTCGTCCACCACGCGAAAATCCGGTAAGTTAGCTGCTAAAATGGAGTTACGTATTTTACTGTATTCATCTGACTGAAAAGCATCCGATTCTAAATCGATTGCTGAATAATTTTCAATTTCTTCGACCACGATTTCTTGTAGTTCATCAAATGAGCGGGACAAAGCGTCCGCTACAACATTTTCACAACCTCTACGGTGCTCTATGTTGAACGTAAAGCCTTGGAGTTTAATTGCCCATCGTGCTAATCTTCCACTTAAGTCCATTTGGTTCATTAACCAACGAAGACTTGCATGATCGGTGACAACTGTAAACGATTGTCCTTCGACATACATTCGAAATTTTTTTATCGCTAGGACAACTGCTAAGCATTCGAGCTCTGTAACAGTGTAATTACGTTGAGCTTTATTTAGCTTTTTCGACATATATGCGATTGGTCTTTCACATCCGGTCTCATCTACTTGGCATAGAACTGCACCTACACCGTGCATGGAAGCATCGCACTGTAAAATAAATGGATTTTTATAGTTCGGATTGATCAAAAATGGAGCGGTGCAGAGCCGGTGCTTAATGTCGTTAAATGCGACTTGAGCAGACTCGTTCCAATCGAATGACTTGCCACGTAGTAGCTCGGTAAGGGGAAATACTACTGATGAATATTGGGATATGAAGCGCTGATACCATCCCGTCATTCCTAAGAACCTTCTTAGCTGCTTGCGAGTTTTTGGTACGGGAAAATTTTCAACGGCTTCAATTTTGTCAGGATTTATTTGCAGTGTACCCTCTCCTACTAGATAGCCGAGGTAATCTACTTTCTTCAAGCAGAATTGACTCTTCTTAACATTGATCGTCAGGCCAGCATTGCGCAGCTGTGCAGCAACGACTGCAAGATGATCCAAATGTTCTTTAAAGTTAGATGACATAACGAGCAGGTCGTCTAAATAAACAAAAATATTGGATTTTAACTGGTATGGGACGACTAGGTCCATTAATCGGCACATTGTTTGAGGTGCATTTGTTAGCCCGAATGGCATTCTGGTAAATTGATATAAAGGCCGATTGGGGACTGTAAATGCTGTTTTTGCGCGCGAATTTGTATCTAATCTAATTTGCCAAAAAGCATCCTTGAGGTCCAATTTGGAAATACAATGCACTGGAGGAAGACGACTTAGCAGTCCATCCAGGAGTGGCATGGGATATGCATCCTTAACAGTGACTGCGTTAAGCTTACGAGCATCGAGACAAAAACGAACCTTGCCAGGCTTAACGACGAGTGTGACCGGAGATGACCACGGCGAAGCTGGAGCCTCTTCTATCACACCTAATTTTATCATACGGTCCACTTCTTCACAAAGAAGCTTTTCCCTGGCAGGAGATAAAGGGTAAAATCGTTGCTTTATTGGTTTAGCGTCGGCTGTGTCAATATTATGCTCTACTAAATTGGTTTCGCCCAGTCCATTTCTCTCATACGAAGGGAAGGAATCAATAACAGACTGTAATTCTATCCTCTGAGCTGGGGAAAGACTAATTTTATTCGACTCTGCATCAGATTCGACAGAGATCTCGTTTATTGAAGGCGAAGTTACAATTGTAATTCCAAACATTTGCCAAAAATCCATTCCACAAATCACATTTTGTTTAATGGAAGGTACTATTAAAAATTCAAAGTCTAACTGCAAAGAGTTGTATTTTATAGGAACGACCATAGTTCCAGAAACACCTTGCGTATAGCCGTCTGCGGTACGGACAACGCCGTTCACTTTCTTGAATTTCATTGGCTTGGATAGAACTTTTTGGGCGAGTGATCCGCCGATTACACTTTTATTGGCACCGCTGTCTAGAAGCGCTAAATACGATTGTCCCAATATTTCGATACTGGTAAACGGACGGATATCGTTGTGTTTATGGGTAATAGCAGAAATGGTAAAGTTATTTAAGTTGCGTTTGCTTTTCCAAAAGTAATGCATACGCATTGAAGATCTAGTCTTTGAAGCACTTAAAGCGTCAACCTTGAGAATCTCAGCTTTGCGCTTTTTGTATTCCCGTAAGCGAACGTGATAAGGCTTAATGATTCGATATGTAGGTACGTCAGGTGGTTGAAATGTCACATCGGGTGGTTTCTTTTCAATAGTAAGTCTATCATTTGCACACAAAGTTATTGTCGGACATCCCCGTTCGGAATCCGGCGGATGTCCTGCACTAAGTTTTCCGAATTGGCCTTACATTTCAGACATTTGGGCCTGTACGTATCCGGGCTACCACATCCATAGCAGAATATGCGACGGGGTTGTAAACAATCCTGGTACCTGTGACCTTGTTCGTCGCAGTTCCAGCATTTAAGTTTTTCTTTGGATCGTACAACACAGATCTCATCAATTATTTCAGACTCTTGATCTGCGTTTTCCTCGGAAGTTTCTTCATGAACCATCGAATGGACAAATCTCTTGTTTTCATTAACACGAGACACATGCCTTGGCTTAAGATTGCGGAAGAATTCTTCGTGACGATGACATTCCTTACGCAAAATTGCTAAATTTGGAGTATCGACATGTAAAAGTTCATGCTTTAATTCGGATTTTAAGTTATGCCTAACTTCAACAATTATGTCACTTTCTGACATTGGGTCTCTTAATGAGTCTGCGATGCCTAACATTGCATCCAAGAATTCATCAAAACTCTCGTTATTAGCTTGCTTTCGTTGTCGCATGACATTTTTGATATCGCGATCAGATCGTTGGTCTTGATATCTTTCTCGCAATCGATTACACAGCTCAAACCAATTCATATGACCTACAGTTCTATGAACGCGCCAATAAAAAGACAGGGCTGGTCCAGAGAATAGTAAGTTTGCAAATTGATACAAAATCTCAAAATTTCCATTAAAGTACTGCGAGGTGAGACAATTTACTCTATAGATAAAATCTTCGATAGTAATTTCATTTGCTGTACCAGAAAACTTGATGCGCCAGTTGGATATCACATTTGAAATCCGATCCGGTCGGTCAATAGAATAATCATTGCTAATGGCTCTAGCGCTTGCAGGTCTAATTCTCTCGGCATTATCTCGACCTACGCGTGGCCGATCCAGGATAATGTCATTTTCCCATTCAAACTGTGGCTCCTCGCGGTGTTCACGAGAACCTGACGACAAGTTCAAATTTCGAACGGCTGCATTGATCTTATCTGTTAGTGATGCCGCTATACTTGCTCGATAATTTTCCAAAGAATTATTAATTATTTGCTGAATGCGATCTTCAGATACGATATTAGATTCGGAAAGATTTCTACTTGGGTCACGAGTATTATTAAGATTAGTAGATGGACGAATATTTCGCATACTTGGCGTATGGCGCGTGTGTGCTCTTGTAGTTGGTCGAGTTTTTGGAACTGCCCCTGTCTGTTGGTTGCTTGCGGCAGAACGAGGTGGTCTTCCCCTAGCACCTTCAGACAATGTCCTAGATTGAGTTAATAATTTTTCAGAAGATTGAGATTGGCCTGGTGCACATGGCTGTTTACAAACTGGGCAGGACTGGTTATTAACTAACCAATCGCAGAGACAGCCTTTGTGAAATCTATGTTTACACGTTGTTTCTGTGAATTCATTTTCTGGACTGGTGTCATTGCATAACGTACATACAATAGCGTCTTTAGGATTAGCAGCCGTAGCTACCAAGTTCTCATTGCTACGCCTTACGGACATTGTATGCTAATTTATAAAATTAAGGTATATAACGTAATATTCAAATAATAATTGCGATAGTTGCTGTATAGTTATAATCTGGGTCTTATCTATTAAGTACTCACACCACCATGCTTGTTCGATAAGCACGACATCTTTACCTAATATACTGTAATTATTTCAAGTTAATATGAATTTCTGTCCAAGCTGAAGAGGAACATGCCGAAAGAAACTCCAGCATGAGCAAATCTCGATTCAGTTTTGTACAGACCATTAATATCTAAATACTTATTACTTGGGATAGAACCGATTTCGACTCAGAACTAACATTCCAAAGCCATAAATATTAAGATGAATTGGCAAAACTTATAACATGCTATCAACAAATATAAGCGTTGCATTTCTCCGTATCACTATCCACTGGTCTGGCTCCAAAATTATCCAGATTACTAGCCAGTAGTTCCGAGTAAGATAAGTGGTACGCGATCGGAAACTAAATAAAAGATTATTGGATGACTACGGATGGGGGAGAGGTGAGAAAGAAAAGGAAGATAAGTAAGCACTGATTCTCGGGTCCACGAGTTTCACTTGGTCCACTATTATACATAGGGATATACTTCGTGATATTCTACGTGTTATTCTTCGTGGCCCCACGTTGGGCGCCAATTTTTATTATCTGTAACGTACCACTGGGGGCTATGTAGGAGTGGCACCTCTGTCTACTAAGGTTCCGGCCGTGCTCAGGGCAAGTGGGGTGGGTTGTTGGTGCCACGTCCAAAATTTTACATAGGTTACGAGAATAAAAATGTGTAGACAGAATAAGAGATCGGAAAGAGGCCAAGAATAAGGTAAAGATGAATGCTCAGTTTTGTCGAGGACTTCAGATGTAAGTGGTCCTCTTCTATACCCTCCCAACCTGTAGAATCAAACAGAAGCTGTCCGACCCTACCCTACGCATACTTGTGGAGTGAGTTACTTAATAGTGCCCATGAAGGCGATAATTAATAGATTAGATCATAATTTCATACAAAGCAGTTGCGGAAGTATTTAATAATTCGTTTTTCATTTTACTTTAGTATTTACTTTAGCGTGATTTTCTTCAGGGTTCTCACGATCAAGATATTAAAACTATAAATTTAACAATGCTAAAGCTATATGGAATATACAACAAAATATTTGATAATTCGATAATAATTACGATTCTAGTGAACCCTATTCATGGCTTGACGCGTCTCAGTGTTTGAGGCTACTTTTGTTGCACAATACGTTAAATCTTACATTTCGGCTGTGCCGTACTCACAATACCAATCTTAGTATCCCTCGATGTCAGCAGGCCTGTTGACGGTGATGATGACTGTTGGATGTTAAAAACAATATGATACGCAACAAAAACACTCGACAGCGCTAATAGCTATGAATAAAATTGTACAAAGCGATATTAGAATTCAAGGATTGTATAAAGATTAAATTAATTTCAAAACTTCTTCCTTAAATAGCAATTATGCAACGAATCGCAATTTCATTTGACATGTTCCCACGTGGAGTTTACTCGGGGAGGACTCGCTGCAACGGTTGCCGGATGTGACTGAGTATCAGGCTACTGAGTACGCTTAGAGCTTGGACTTGGGCATTAAAGCTTGCTGGGTGGCGTGACTCAGTAGATCCCGCGTGGTTTAATGCATCATGTTAAGGCTTAGTGACTTAGCATCGAGACCCGATATTTCGCGGTCTTGGCTACGCTCGCCCCTTCTGCGTCACGCCTTTGGCGCGACTCTCGAAATTTACCCGAGGCTGCGCGTTACTTTTGTCCTGGACACAGAGACAGTAACCTTCTTCTGAAGAGAAAGAACGACTTAAGGGAGCAATCTATTATTGCAAACACAAACATACCTTCTACAAGAGCGCAACACAAGAAAATTACTTTTCCTGCCAATATTCGCAAAATATTCGCGCCACTTATTAGGTCAGGTCCAACAAAAGAGTAACGCAAACGTCGAAGAGTATTCAGAATAGGATGGATCGCGAAGCGATTGGATTATATTATATTATGGTTAAGCACGTGGTGCTATAAAACTTAGGATCTTTTGTCTTTTGCTTCCAATTGTGCGTCTGGACGCTTTCGCGGTTGCAAAGGAAAAGACTTGACATTCGCAATGCACGCGTGATGTCGCCAATTGATTATCGAAATATGCAACCATGAATTATCTAACAGTGATAGTGCTGATAAACATGCACTGATCTAAGGCGTGACGTTAGCGCCACTGTTATACAGTTGCGTCTCAAATTACAGTGTCAGTGTAATAAAAGAAAATAAGCGTACCCTCACAAACTTCTTGTCTATATTATGACAAATTTCCAATACCAGTAATAATATAAAAATAATGTTTTTTGAAATAATTAAAGCAATTACTATAAAATGAATAATGCAAAAATTTCGCGCATCGCAATATTCCGATAAATAAAGTCAGGCAAACAAACACCAACAATTTCACGTTGTTTGATTAAATTTAATTGCAAAACACTAGTGCATTGCAATGTGAAGCGTCGAGAAGAACTTAAAAAGCTTAGCTATTGCTTAAGCGAGCGACGGGGAACGAGGGTATCTGTCAGCTGTGGCACTTTTATAGATTGCCTGCGAATCGCATTTCATGTTTACGAACATTTTCAGCCCTTGCTGAAGCAAGTTGGCGTGGGCACGATGAGCGAGTTTTGCGGTGTGGGAGGTTGCTCGATTTCTTATTGTAATACTTTGAAGTAATTGATTTTTAAACTTGACACCTTGCGCTAAGCGGCTTAGCGATGGAAACGCGCGACCCTCGAGACCTGCCCCCATTGTCGGAATTGACGCTTTTGTACTTTAGCTAAAGCACGCCTCGCCCCCAATGTGCGGCCCGGGCTTTGTGTGCGCGGCTCGTGTTTTTTTATTTCTTGTTCTTTTCATTTATTTATTTTTTTTGTGACAAACAATACAAAGGACTAGCGTCAGAATTTGTAGTTGCAATAACGTGATACGGCTCATTAGTGGATTTAACGCTGTTACGAGGTGTGAGGCGAGGTGATTTGTATTTGTATTTGAAGAATTTCGTTCGAGGCTTTGGGCGTATTTGATTACAAAATTGCTTTATGTAGCTGAACTACAACACACGGGCAAATTCTATGAGCATTTTTAGCTGGGCTGCAATTAGATTTAAGTGCGTTGTCCAAGACTGGTACTGGGCGCTGGCTGCTGCCAAATATGAACAGCAAAATGCTTTTAATTTATTGCGACACTAATATACATTAATTTCTTTGGCCAACTTCAAAGACGTCGCTGCTGTGGCCAGGTCAAAGCGGGCCCGAACCGACGGAGACCCCAAACTGAGCCAGACAATTAAAAGTCCATGGCCCTGAGAAATGTTAATGACATTTCGCACCAAGCTCCGGCGATGGCCACCAACCACTCTGGACAACTCCAAAAGGAGCCGACGGAAAGCTGAGTAACTGCTGTTAACTGTGACTACTTGTGGGTAGACCGAAGGAGGGGGAGGGATGGGCAAGTTGCGGCAGTCTGCACAAATTTGAAACTACCGTAATTTGCATATTTTAAGTTGACTTTTATTGCATTAAAAATGGCAGTGGCTTTGCCATTTTGGACGCAGCGTTAAAACGGCCATAGCCAACCCCAAAACGCCTCCCTACATCCTTCTAGAAAAGGCTAAGGCGTTGCCAAATGCTCCCAATTCACTCAAGCACTGTGGTTAAAGACAAAACAGTTATGGGATTTATTATAAATACAAAAATACAGAGTTCTTTACTTTCTTATCGATAACATATAATATGTTATATTGTACTTTAAATTTCATTGTTTTAATTAATTTAAAAAATAATATATAATAATTACAAAAAAATATTTAATTGTTTTGGTAAATTCAGTTATTTTTATAATAATAACTATTTATAACTTTCAAAACTTTTTTTAAAATCTGAACTTCGATTTCGCACCACTGTGCAATAGCTTTGGGCACTAACTGATGTCGTCTGGTGGCTGTTTGTTTTGGCCGCATGTTAAACTAGTGGAAGACAGATTACAGAAATACAATTAAAATGTTTTAGTAAAAATTAACTGCAGCTTAAATAAAATGCAACGTTTGGCCGGAAAAGCATATCATTGCATAGCGGAAAACCTAAAGTGTCCCCCTTGCCAAACGATTTCTCGCTGGTTTTTCTCTCCTCGGCGTCCATAAAAGCACTTGTATTCCTTAGTTGGTTTTAGTGGTTAAGGGTTTTACGTTAAGTATACGCACGGTGTGCATAGTCAAGTTTGAGGCGGGAACGAGATGCAGTCGAAGCTGTTTGCTTAAGGTGTGGCTTGATGTGGATTTTGCAATTTGTTAGACTTCTGGTTGGTGGCTCTTCTTCTCTTCGCTGCTTGGACGCTGTCGCCAACATCATCATCATCATCATCATCATTATTATTAACAGCAGCTGCTTGTCTACTTTGTGGCTGCCTTCGTTGTTGTTGTTGCTGTTGCTGTTGCTGTTGTTCTTTGCGGCTGGCCTAGAAACTTAATTGAAAAAGAAACACATACACACACATACATATATATATCTATATATACAGCTGTCTGCTTAAAAAAAGGTTTAATTTAAATAAACTACAAGCACCAGCAGACTGTATTATCCCAGCTAAATGGGTTCGCTTCAGGCAGTTGGGCTAGGTACAGGTGTTGCCATTTGCTGGGGCTTAGACGCTTTAGATCTTTTAGTGTATTCTACGTAGGTCATTTGCAGCTACCTTCACGCCGTACATTTGGCTCTGCCACTGTCTTTGCCTTAAGCCGACTCGTGTCGCCTTAAGGGTCTTCTGCTTGAGTAAAGCGAACAGCTCAGTATCTTATCAAAAGTCTGTCTTGTAGCTACTAGACATTAAGTTGAGTTAAAAATAAAATATATATGTTTAAAAGTTAGACGTAAGTTGCTCTAGAATGTAAAATATATTACATTTTGTATCAGTTCTCAAAATATATATATATATATATTTTAGAATTGCATAGTTTAGCTCTCAGCCAAAAATATTTAACCTTGTTAAAAATTATATTTTCAAATTGTTCGTTTTAGTTTTCAGCTTAAATGTACCATTTATTGTACAATTAAAACAGCATTTCACATATAGAATGCCTGCATTTTTAATAAAAAAATTAATGTTTTTGGGGAGCTTAAGAAAGCACAATTTGTCATATTGAATTGATTATAAATAAACCCAAGGATATTTTTACTCTTGCTTGTGTAGGGGTCACTTGATAAAGTTGAACTCTTTGATCTATTTAAGCAACTGTTCATACACACACCAGCACATTAAAATATACAAGTGCCAATGCCCTTGGCTGCCTAATTGGGTATGTTCACTATAAATAGCCCATAAACAAGGTGGCTCCGACAAAAACCGTTGCCTATTTTTCAGGGCGGCCGTTAAAAAGGGGCGACTGGTAAAACTTTAAACCCAAAGGCAAACGCCAACATGAAGTTTATATACATTTTTAATAAAGTTTCGAGCTAGAAACTGTTATTTTTAGACAGACATCGACAAGGACGATGACGCAGCAGCAGCAAGCGCAGATAAAATATGACATTTATAGCGACCGAATACGTAAAAGTTGAACGCACCCGTTGAGAAGCAGCCACAGGAGTAGCCGTAGGAGCAACAGCAGCACTTTAAATTTTATGTGGCTTATATAAGGACTGCGTGAGGAGGGCAACTTACAAAGGGGAGCCAGTGGGGAGTCTTGTGTTAAGAGTAACCCCAGCTCAGCGGGTGCAAACGCAACTGGCGGCGATTTTGATTGCGGTTTTCTATTGAGTGCTGGGTGATGGCTGAAAGGGGCTACATAAAATTGGCAGCTGGTGTCTGCTTAAGTTATGAGCTGCATTTAATGCAAATTTCTTGCACTTTGGATTTTGGCAAGAATGTGAAATAATAAAATAATATTAAAAAATATATAGTTTACTCGAGCTATGGGCCCGCAATCTTACAAAATGTTGTGAAATTATTTATCACTGATTTCGTAACAGTAAACTCTTCATGAAATATTTTCAAAATTACACTTTAATAATTATTTTTAAGTTTTTATTTTCAATTTAAAATGCTAAATTTTTTTGAACAAATATTAGTTATAGTATAGGTTTTTTTTTTAATAGCAGTTACTTACTGTATTAAAGCCAAATAAGAATCCGTTATATAAGTAAGTTAAATGTTGTCAAAGCTGTGGCCAAAACAAACATAACTATGAATACGTTTGGGGGTCCTGCTGCATATGAGTATCGAGGACAACACAAACATCTACTAAATTGTATCTTTGCACGAATCGCAGCCTTGAACATTTACAAAGTTTTATTAAATTTTTGCCACCATAAAGCACTTGGCAAATGTAAATTACACATGAGCAAACAGCATAAAAGATGGAATAATATTTGAGGCGCGCTCACACAAACATGCACACAGTGTGTACACACACATGCGCAGATTGAGGACATTTATGGCAACACCTTCTAATCAAGCAAAGAGCTTAAAATAAAGTAAAGCAAAGAATGAAATAAAAGATATTATGAAATTTCAAACACACCCTACACAAGACGCACACAAAGCCCGCGCACGTGTTGATGTGTGTGTGTGTGTGTGTGTGTGTGTGTGTGTGGGTGCGAACACACACATATACACATGTTAGCTAGTCAGCTAGACAAAGACAAAATTCGCGTTGTTTTTGTGTTTTTGTTGAACGAGCATATAGGAAAAGAAAAAAATGTACACACATAACTGTCTAGCAGGCTGGATGTTGTCTCACAGCCCCTGCCAAGCCATCTGCCCCCCTCCGCATCTTGCCAGAACCCAACCCACTCCAGTTTTGTGCGTGTTTGTTAATGAAATGTTTGCCTTTCGCATTTAGTAACGCTACGTTAGACACTTTTGCTTATTAGTGTAAAGCGCAGCTTAAACGTTGAAAGCAGCGAAGAGACAAAGATAGAGAAAGAGAAGAGAGAAGTACACAGACAGAGACACAGAATGAGAGAGACACTAAGTGGCGTAGACAACGCAACGACACTTAGAACGCCAAAAGACTGCGGCAACAACAATGTCCTTGTCTTTATATTAGAAGACAAGCCAAGAAATTGTCTCCTAGAAGCTATAAGCAAGCCCCCAATAGCGCCCCTTTGAGCTGCGCTGACAGCAGCCAAGGTTCAAGGTTACAAACGTGGCTGCCTTCAATTTTATGTTGGATAGAGTTTAAAGGCTTGCAGCATATGTAGTCTATCCCACTTTTCCACTCTCTCGCTCTCTGTCTTCGTGGCTCTCACTCTCTATCTACATTTTCGTTTGCTCAGTTGGCAAGTTTTTCGGGCAATTAAAAAATTAAATTGTGCATATGTCACGTAGGAATTGGGTATCCTTTTAGAGGGGCTAAATGGCGGCAGCACGACTTCTTGCCATTTTAAGTTTAATTGGATTTTGAGCGCTGCGAGGCAAGTGGAGCCTTAACAACAATAATGTTTAATTGAGAACACACACACACACACTCATATGTATACATATTAGTAGAATATGTAACACAAAATAGATAGAATTTCATATACCCAATTTAAATGTTGGCTCCATATATTTAATCCGACTTTGAGACTTTAATAAAGAGGAGAGTTTTAAAATAAATTGCATGTGAAATTAGTTGCAATGCAAAACTCAACACAAGAAAGACAGTTAATGTTCTTATTACTTGTACGTTCAGGGAGAAAAAGAAAGAGTTCCCGCTATGTTTTCATTTTGAGTCAAAATTATAAAAAAACGCTGATTTTTTAAATTTAATTTTTGAAATTTATATATCTTCATAGTATTTTTATAAGACTCATTAAAATCTTTTAAACATATTTAAGTTAGTTCACTTTACATGTTTATTTAAAATTTTAAATATTTTTGTGGCTAAGTAAAATGCGCTCTTAAAAAATGGAATTTATTTTAAATTGTAAAAATATGAAAGGAGTAACAAAAATATGTGTGTTTTTGAATACGGGTAAACAGGGTTTAATGGTTTAGTGCAAATGTAAGTATTACGCATACATACAAATGCAGAATTTTGTGTTGGGTTTTTTTTATTTTTATTATTATATTTATCGTTATATATTATATATTGCATTTATCGTTTTTATGACAAGTGCAAAAAATTTGTTTTCCTTGAAATTTTTTGCGATGTGAAAGTAATGTTATATCTTCTCAGTTTTTTTAACAGCATCAATTCTCATTAAATGAGAGTAGAGAGTTTGTGTGTATGTGTTAATTTTTGGTTTCAGGGTATCTACTAGTCGGGCGAACTCGGCTAGAGCAATCTCACTTGTTAAAAATGTTGTTCTTTTCCTTTACTTTTCGGTACTACTTAAATATAAATAAGTTTCTTATCTAAGTTGATAACGACAACTCGCAACATTCTCCTCACAACTAACTGAAACACAATTCCTGCAACAGTTGTGAAAATATTGCTTAATATTTTTCGTTGTTTTCAATATTTGATACTCTTTGGGGCACTCTTTTTTAGTATGTCTTCGGCTATGATGTTTGATATGCCAAATGTGGCAAATGGTAAATTCCGAAAATTGTTGATGGGCCCGCACTATAAAAACATTTATGTCTGGCAGGAAAATGCCACAAAAGTGTTTGCATAGCGCCGAAGAAAAATATTTTATCGACACGCACATTCAGGCACAGTTTTCAGCTCAAACCCTCTTTTCCTCGCACCTTTGGCCTTGTCTTGACTCGATTCGCATGTTAACAACAAGCAGTGGAAACAAAAATATACAACATATATTTATATACACATAATATATATGTATATATATTGTATGGCAGTCTGTATATATATATTGTGTTTTATCTTTAGATTTAACCTTTGTGCGACAAAAGCTTTTAATATGCAAATGACTAAATGAGCGCCCAGTCGTGCTGTTTAAGGACCTCCAACTCCAACTGCTTTTCTCTTCGACTTCCTCGACACTTGGTTTTGGTATGCGAAATGTGCCTCGGTCAATTGGTACATTTGCACATTTCATTAACGCGGCCAGTTGAACATGACCCCCTCTCTGCAGCCATCCCCAACTCCGTTACTTTCAGTTGTTCTCTTCTCTTTACACTCTTCTCTTAACTAGCTGACGCAGCTGGAAAGGTCCTTGATTTGATGTTGTTGCTTTAACTTTAGTAATGGGCTGTATAGGAATTCCTTATGGATGTGCGAGTGTGTCTCCGTATGTGTGTATGTGTGGCTTGGTGCTCACTTCCACTTTTCAACATACTTATTCATGCACATTTGCATATCATTATGTGTATTTGGGCCAAGCCAAAGGCAACAGCAGCACCAGCTCCATTTCTAGACTAACACGCCCACTCGCCCAACTCGTAGTTTTCTTTCTCTCTCTCGCTCACGCTCCCCCTCACTCACTCACTCATAATAACGTCTAGATTTAAGATTATGAGCTGGCTGAGTTTTGTGGCTCGCCGCTGAAACATTTTTGGTATGTCAGTTAGTAAATCTGTGCTGGCCAAGTTAACAGTCGCACGGCGCACAGGTGTTGGGTTATTAACTTGGAATTCCAGCAGGTACCTTGAGTCAGTTGACAAAATGTGACCTAAGCACCAACGTGCCGCAGTTTGAGGTAAGCTAATAACAAAAAAAAATAGCACATTAAATTTGCAATTTTTGGCAGCTGTTCTTTTATCTATGTATATAATCTTGAACTAGCTGCTACGAAAATAATAAATTTGCCAATTTTGAGACACTAATCACAGCTTCTATCACAAAATTTTAATATTAATAATTTTTATATTATTTGCTGTCAAAGTTTTCAAATTTTATTCCTTTTTACTATTTAGAAACTTTTTTTAATTTAATTTATTACATTTAAGTTGAACATTTATTAAGCATGTTCTAGTATTAAAGTATGCGGCTTTCATACTAATATCAACGCATTGCCGTTTCATTGGTGATGTGCCACATTTGCCACAATTGTTGTCAGCTGAAGCTATTTCAATGCCACACACACACAAACACACCGCACACATGCATAGAATTTATACGGCTGAGCCGACTTAAAAGGCCGCAACAATCGGTGGCAGCTGCTGCCAGTCGAGGATGCTTAGCTCAGCACAACATAGCGAATTGCTGTTGCCCGCGCATATAGTATGGTACATACATATATAAATATGTATATATATTTATATATATGTATGTTTAGCACGCTCACACATACGTACACACAGATTGTGCACATACACATAAAGTTCAATAGCTACGACGCCGCGGCTGCCCTTTGCCTCGCTCATCTGTTGGCAGCTGTGAGCGTTGATATTATGAGCGATTTTAACACTTGTGCGATGACATTTTTAAAGCAAAATGTTGCAACATTCAACCTACTTTTATATGGCCAACAACAACAACCATCAATGTGTAGTTATGACATTTGCCGGCTGCGGCTTATAGCAACTTGGTGGCAACAGCAAAATGAATTGGGACAGAGTGAACACGGATGGGGAAATGAGGAAGTGAGTTGGGTTAAAGCCAAGTCATTTTTTATGGCAGCTGTGGCATACACTTTAAAAAATTAAGCTTCACTAAAATACAAATATTACATTCTTAAGAGATAAAAAATGTTTTTTAATAGCTGCAAAATTAGGTTTTTACTATTTTCTAATTTGTGATATAAATATACTACCAAATCAGTTTGTTCTTATTTTAAATTAAGTTTGGTTTTTAAGTTTTTAAATTTGTATTAAACAATAAAATTATATTAAATTTATATAATTATTATTGATTTATATATAGTAAATAATTTTATAAAGTAACTCAAAAATAAATTATTAATTTATTTTTAAATTTTAAATAACATTTTATAAATTTATCAACAAATTTGCTCAAGCATTAAACCTAGATTTTGTTTTTTAATAAACCAATAGCTGTCTAGACGTTAGCTTAGCTGCAACACTCAGAGAGGGTATTTCAAATAATAATCAAATATAAATGCTTCCATTTCCATTGTTATGTGTTGACGTTGTTGTGTTTATTGTTGATGGTGTTGTTGCTGCCTCGCGCTGAGCCAAAAGCCACATAACCAACTGGCAATGACATTTGACAGGCACACAAAGCACACACAGACATGTGTGTATACTTTGTGTACACTCACTCACATAAGTATACATACCTTGATAAGCGCGCGTTTACATTTACACTGGGGAACCACCGAAAACAAGGCATAGCAAATGTTATTTATATATAGTACAAAAAAAATGAAAAAAAAATTGAAGAGATAACAAGTTATGTTATATGGTTGTTGTTGTTATTATTATTTTTTCTGGTTTTGTTGACTGTCTTTGGGGAGTCTTGGGTTTGGCTTGTTGAAACTTCATGCGCGCTGATTGAGAGCGCGTTGAAACGGATGGCAGTGGAACACACAGCGTGGGCACTCGGGCGTATGCTTTATATTTACAGCGCCTCGAACACAATCATTTTTAATTTATTTTCAAGCCCTACAACTGGGCACGGAATCCTTTTAAAATCTGCCACGCACAACAAGCGAAAGGTAATTTAAATTTAATTAGCTGAGCGCGGTGTGTAAAAAGAAAACGGGGAGAGGAGAGATAGTTGCCAGTGCAATAATTCTTTAAAAAAAAGCAAGTCAAACCGCAGCGTCGACTTATTCTGCAGCAGCACAAAAAATAATTACAATACTTTATATTTATCAGGGCGTTGTGCGTGTAGCTTTATTTATGAGCAGACTATATATATATATGTATATACAACATATATATATATATATGTTTATGCTCTTTTGTAGTGTAATTGGATCAGCATTAGCTGAGCTGGCGCAGGCAGCTTCCTCACTCGGCATATGAAAAAGCAGGAAATGATATAGTCAAGAGGTCACCACACTAATACGACTACCAACGAGCAGGCTGAGTGCAACACACTCACATACACACAAACACCCAGAGAGGCTGGGGAAGACAAAGCGAGAGAGCAATAATTGATGCGAGTGAGATGCACAGATATATAGTCCATAAAGCGGCATACACACGAGACAGCGACTAACGAGGTCAATTGTAAGTTATTTCCTGCACAACCACCAGTAGCAGAAAAGAGACCACCAGCAACAACAACAATAACAACAACAACAAAAGAAACATAAGAAAAAATAAACACGAGTATATAGAAATTTGTGAAGGAAGCCAGGAAATAGCCAGCATGAATATCATTAATGGCCAAAGCGTTAAAGATTGTTATTCCAGGAAGCTAACTGAGAAAGAAACTGCATGTAGAAAAGTGTAGTAAACCATACATTCTAAATAGCTTAGCAAAAGTGCCTCTCACAAGAACATTTTTTATGTTTTTTATGCAAATGGTTGGTTTATGGTGGGCACTTAAAAAATACATGAAAATAAGTTTTTAAAAAGGTTTAAATTTTTTGTTGTAAACAAAATGTAAAAAAAATTGTAAGTAAACGTGTCAGTTTAACAAAATTGATGTAAAAAATGTTAAAATTGTTATTTTCGGTAGTACATAAATTATAAATATAAAATTAATCTAGAGATCAAATCATGATCGAAATGCATTAAAGAGCTCAACATTTTTGTCAAATTTGGCATGATTTTTGATAAAAATTTTAGCCTCCTCAAAATAATTGTTACAACCTCAATCGACTTAAAGGGTTTTTTTTTCGAAAATGAGTAAGTGAAATATCAAAACAATAATTATTTTTAATAATTCGTATTCGAGTTAATGTAGACGGCAGACCATGGCAACTTAAAATCTTTTAGGCTGAAGAAAACAAACTAGATATAAAATTGTCAAGTAAACCAATGTCAGCAACATAATAAAATATTTAAAATATGCACTTTCTTAATTTGAATGAACTCTGATTCATTTGCGATATAATGTGTAGCATCTTTTGTATGACAATAAAAAGTCATAGGGGAAACATTTAAAAATCCCAAATATGATATTCATTCAACAATATTAAATTTATGCACAATATTTTTCAGCTTTTGCATGTCTAACAAGAAGTCATTGAAAATACCATTAACAGAAATGCATTTTAAATTTTAGCACGAGGATATGCAATAAAAAAGCTGAAAGAGAAAGAATATTTGAAAAGTGAAATTGTGTCACCTAATTTTATAACAGCTCTCAGCCACGCATCATCGCACACACACATACATAAACAATTACACATACGCCAGGTATGCCGGCGAGCTGTTGGTAGATATAGAAAAATGTGCGCTAAGCACCCAAAACAACAATAGCAACAATAACAACAACACGGAACAACTGAGTTGTAACTTTTATGAATTTTTCTTGGATTTAGTTCACACCTAAAACGAATTTTTAGTTTCTCTCTTTCTCTCTTCCTCTGCCTCTTTTGCCTTTCGTTTTGTTTGCAGACAGCGAGACAATTGTATGCATATTTCATAATTCATAAGTTTTTGGGATCAAAAAATATGAATATTCAGCAAATGACAGTGCACAAAACAGCGAACGAAGGCGAGAACGAGAGAGGGAAATAAATGTAGGCGAAATCGTAACTTGTTGCCTCCCTCAAACCGTTACAGTTCGTTGCTTTGTGAATTCACAGACTGTCAGCTTTAATATCACCCATATCTCACAGTTTTCTTTCTCTCTCTCTTTCGCCTCTCCCTTACTCTTTCTATCTCCTAACTGGCCCAAATCCTCACACGTGCATCTGTCGTCACATCCACTCAAAGTAAAAATTCAAAAAAAAAAGAGAATATAACTTGTCCTTTATTTCATGTTATTTGATTTGATTCTTTAAAGTTTCGATTGCATAAATTTGGGTCAATGTATGTGGCTGTTTCATTGTGTTCAGTGTGTTTCCAGCCTTCCTTACCCTTGTTCTGTTATTGTTCTCTTCTTATAGCTTTTTGTCTCCTGACGACAAACAAACGACAGGCAACAATGCAGATACAAAAGCACAAAACAGATCCGCACTGGGGACCTGAAGGACATACGTGTTTTGTATGATTCAATAGTGTAGCTTACACATGCCACACACCGACACACACACGCACACACACAATCAGACAAAATACCCAAAAACTTTTATTTTATGCAAAATAGTTATGTGTTTTTCGTTGCTCTATCTACAATGTACACAATTGATGTTGTTGTAGTAGCACGTTCTTTACTTTTTTTCTTATTTATTGTTTTTTGTGTGCTTGCCTCGTATTGATTTTTGCATTTTTAGGTCGCCCAAAAGTTGCGGGCGTTTTGGACGGAAAAAGAGGCTGTGCCATCGCTAGAAATTGGTAGAGCTTACAACACACACCAAAATTTTCTTAATAAAGCCGTTTTGTGGCCAGATTTATGGTCAAGCTGTTAAACGTGACTTTAACACGCTGCACTTAAATAGATGCAATTTTACTATTGAGTTTTAGAGCTTACCGAATCAAAGTCGGCCAAATACATTTTACTACCTTCGTTAACATAAAAAAACTTGAATAAATGAATTGAATTTATTTTATTGAATTAGAAATTCAAAAAGTAATATAACAATAATAAATATAATAAAAATATAATGAATATATTAATTTAAATATTCATTAAAAATACAATTTTATTAAAAAAGTATAAAACTAGTATAAACTAAGATCCTTCATGTCGAATGCGTAATATTCTCTTATAGTTATAATTCTAGTTGCTGCAAAATCGTAAAACTAGTAATCAATTTTTCTAGATTTAATAAAATCTTTTGGCAAACAGCATTTGCTTTGGCAACATTTAAAATGCCCACAGGACACAGACATTTATGGATTGCCTAGAAAACATTCATATCGCTTTACAGACAATATTCAGCAACGTTGTTATATTTTTTGTTTTCTTATTTTGCAAAGGGATATGGGAATGCTGCCAGCTTATTAAGCTGTCATTTAAAACAAATTCAATATTCGCAACGAAACATGGTCAACACCTCTGAACTTTCTGACTGTTTTGCATAAAATTGAAGCAGAATCAACAGCAACAATAGCAACTTTTATGTAACCTTGCCTCTAAAAGTTCAATGGGTCAGTTCAGGGGTTGCTGGCAGTGGGTTCAGCTGTGCACAGATTTCGCATTTTTGTTACTTTATTATAAAACTGGGCTTATTTGCCTGCTAGCTGCCTCGTTTACTTGGCCTTCTTCTGGCTGTGGCACTACTACAACTACGGTCCTTTCATCCTTTCAGTTGCTGCTGCTGCATTTTAACCTCATTGTATGTAAGCTAAGCTCAAGTTTATCCCCTGCTTTGTCAGTTTCTTGTTTTCTGCTTATTGATTGTTATCTCATTTCTCGGCTTTGGGCTCTATAGGTCCTGCTTGTCCTGGCAGGCACAAATAAAAATCATTGTTGAGCTCTTTGACTTCTGGCTTCTGCCAGTTGTTGATGCCCTGTAGCGATGCATATGCAAATGGGGATTGCATTTTCATATTAAGACTTGAGCTTTGAATTGGATATGATAGCACTATAAGTTTTTTAGTGTTACTTTTTTTTTGTCAATGATAACTCTTAAATCTAGTTAATATGTTTTTATTTTTTTTATTTTTGATTCAATTCTATTTTATATTTAAATAATATATAAGATTAGCTGCAATGCTTTGCAAGATTGAATATATAATTTTTTATTGAAAATAAAATAATATTATTTAAATTTTAAAAATGTCTCTCACAGGAGATTACCTAGTTGTTCAATTTCTATAGCAAGTTATCTTATTCTTAAAACCATTTAGTTGCCATTAGACTTTGCATTTTATCCTGTCCCATGACGTTAGTCCATTTGTGCAGTACCCTCGCTCCCTCTGGCAATTTAATCGAATTTGATTATTCTTGTGGGCATTATGTGATTTGGTAACGTTTTAACCAGCAACATTTTTGCATCAATTTGTTTTTAGTAGTTGTAGTTGTTGTTGGTGTTTTTCTTCTCATATTCTGTATCTTTTTTTTTCAATGCTGCCTGCTGCCACATCAAATTGGATTTTAATTCAGTTTTTGTGTTTTAATATTTGCAACAAATTTCATTGCGGAGCCATTTGCAATTTTCGGCCCAATTGTTCGTTCTTGTTATACCAAATTGAAATTTGATCAAATTTAAAATGCAATAAAATAAACATGAACTTGTTATGAATTTTCAATGTTCTTTTTGCGGTCTGGCCGCAAAGCTAAACTGTAATTCAATTCCCCATGTAGTAGTAATAGAAATAGCAGAAGAGAATGGAAGATAAATTAAAACGTTTCTGTTACGAGTCTGTTTATTATTATTGTCTTTGAAGCCATATTCTTTTTTCCTTCTGTGTATCGTAAAGACTTTGAAAAGCACAAAATTTTGTGTAATTACGAAGAGAAGAGATATTTTAATTGGATCTTAAAGGTTTCGAAAACATTATTGTAATGACTTTTTTGTTTTAAATAATGGAAAAGAAAATGTACCATCTATCAGATAATTTTTACACGATTTATTTGAGTATTTGGATTTTCATTTGATGTTGCTGCTCTAAAGTATGGAATGATATTTTAAAATAAAAATAACATGTTTGATTAGCATGCTCATAAGTCTGCAATAGATCGTAGATAGTACTATAATGTTGCGTGGTATCAAAATTCAAATGTATTAAAGGACAAGTAAGAAATTGGGTGTTACGGAATGCGTTATACTCGTTCAAGTTGTTAATTATTATTGTTATTTGTTATATTCGGTATTTTGTAATTTGTACGTTGCGGGGGTGACTAGTTTTAAATCTGTGCGATTTGCGGGCGCGAGAGTTGGCGTGAGTGTTGGGTGTTGGGTCATCAAATTGCGATTTTAGGTGTATCGACATGTAAACGTTTTGCCAGACGCTCACTGCCGTGGCACAAAAACCTTAGCTCTTTGTCTGAAGAGGATAACTACAAGAATATATACAAGTCTCTATCTTCAATAGCGCGGAAAAAACGCAGACAGTATGACGGACATTGCACAAACCTAATATACTAGTTTCACTTCGTGAACGAGCATAATGAATCAATTTCTTTGTTCATTATTAAAAATATTCAATAAAGACAATGCACACATTTTTCAAACAATGTCGAACCACTGTACCGTATTGCTGAGGCTGTGGGCTATGTGTGGGTCAATTACAGGAACTGTAACTGGCTGTGAAAACCACAAACACACTCGCAAGCAAACACACAGACTGACATACAATATACGATCAATTTTGCCGTTTGTTTTATTGTGGCTTGTACTCCCCCGAATCTCTTCCTCTTTCATTGCGTGTGGTTCGTATGCTGTTCAGTGATTTTTTAATGCCTCCGCAAAAGCTGCTTAAAGAGTCAAACATATGATGTTGACTCAGTAAGTTGAGGACAAAAAAAGGGAGGAGATAAATTCAATGAGAAAATTCAGAAGGCTTTATTTGTAAATTTATATATACTCAAATATGCTCGCATATTCTTTACATTAAATTATACAAATTTTAGTGCAAAAACAAAATTCGTGATAACTTTTAACAATTTTGATAGAATAAAAAATTAAATTGATAATTTTAATATTAATATTTTTCGATAACCTCCATAAAATTGCCAAATAAATCTTCAAGTCGTGAAAGACCCGCAAAAGCCAGATCATTGAAAGCTGTAATCAGTTTTTTTTCACTTTCTTGCGCAGCTTCGCTGAGCTCGCGTATCTTTCGATTTGCCGTATATATGAAAGCCTGTATTTGCCTGGTCATCCTATTATAGTTTTTTTCAAATAGGTCATCAACAGCATCATTTGTATACAGCCTTAGACGAGCCTTTACCGCATTCTCATCTAACGTTATCATATCGAGGATTATTGCAAAACTTCTTTGAAAATGATCCAGATATGATTCGTTCACATTGAGCGTCTCAAGTTTTGCCTCCGCCCCACGTTTCAAGGCCCGTAGTTGGTGTAGAACCATCGGATCCGCAACCTGAGCATTCACAATAGATTCACATAGCTCTACTAAATGCTTTAGTAAGTCCTGCTGAATTAAAATCGTCGTGTGTTCGGCAGCCTGTTTTATTTCAGCTATAAGAATACGATCTTTAGCAGCCAACGCATTAACAAGGCTCTAAAAAAATATAAGTAAATAAAGAAGTTATCTTTGTATATAGAAATAATAATAAGCATACCAAAGCAGCCAAAATAGACAGAGCGAGCAGCCCGTGGCGCATTTTTCTATAATTTTAAATAAACTAAAGAACATAAAACATGGTTTGTAATTTATAAATGATTTCAGTAGAGCTTATCAGCATTTGTGCATGAAGCGCAAGATGCATTTTACATACATACGCATTTATTGTCGATTATCAATATTTCTAACGTACTTACAAACTTTTACTGGGGAATTCCAATGGGAAATATTTTAAAGGGTAAAAGAGCACTTAAGGCTTTCAAAAAATGCTAAATTTAAGAATTTCTTGATAAACTTTTATTTTTTTTTATGGAGTCAAATTGCCTAGTAAAAATTGGAAAAATATTTATTACTATGTCTATGTACCAAGATTTACATACGGAAATGCAGGGTATCTTGGCACTGGCACTTTATTATTTTAGTGACTGAATCAACCACGGTCGCATTTAGAACTGCGATTTCTACGTAATTATATATTTTTAATCGGGAATTTTAATGCGAATCTTTTGAAGGTGATGTGAGGTTTGATAGTGTGCAAAGATGACTATTTGATATATGATTTGTACACTGGTTTCATTATTTCATGATTAATCTTGTACTTAAAGGCGAAATTGCAGCTACTGTTATTGATAATGTTGCCCCATTACCTTGAATTTTCTGTCATTGCAGCATTTTTGTAATTTTTGACATTATCCATTAAAAGCCGTAGCACTCTTATACACACACTCACACACACACAGTTCAGAATCATTTCAATGTATATTTAATGAGTGTATAAGGCTGCGTTTTTCCCAGTGGTCTTCATAAATATTTTCACCACTAATGAGCCCGGCGATTAATCGCAAAGTGTCGCACACACACACACACACACACACACAGATAAAGTAGGAGAGTGTGTGTATGAGAAAGATAAAAAGGGACGCGGAGTAAGAAACTCTTTCAAGTGGGCGCCTGGTGACATGTAATTGTCAACGCAATATTTTTACATGAAATAAACGAATTCCATATGGGACCACATAAGCACACTTGCAGACATTGAAAGAGTGGGGAAGGGGGATGGGAGGGGGCGCGGCACTGGCTTGCGTCATGGTAAATTGTATGTGAATGCTAATTGGAGGGCACAAGGCGCTTCAGCAATTACACAAACACAACATCAACTACAGCAGCGACCATACTTAAATATCAATTAAAATGCTCCAACGGAAATTTGTGCTCCATACGAAAGTACTGTGAAAACTCTTAAGTGCGCTGCTTATAAAAATGTATGCATGTAGCAAATGCATTAGAAATAAAAATAAAAGTTGTGTGTGTGTCTTGCCAAGTTGCGCAAAACTATTGTCACAGCAGCACAAATTCCATTAAAGTTTTGCATTTTAAATTGCATCAACAACGGAATGCTAGAGGCGAAGAGTGGGACTTGAAATAGGTGCGGGCCCTACCCTCGATAGTGAATTCCAGGCGATAACAGAGTGCAGTAAATGTGAT
The DNA here is from genome assembly GCA_035043915.1 of Drosophila paramelanica. NCBI lineage: Eukaryota > Metazoa > Arthropoda > Insecta > Diptera > Drosophilidae > Drosophila > Drosophila paramelanica. Next base: position 351,022 of record JAWNMO010000618.1, on the reverse strand, counting down.
TTGATAGAGCTGGATGTGTGCGTGACAGAGACAAAAAGAGAGAGAGAGAGAGAGAGAGAGAGAGAGAGAGAGAGAGAGAGAGAGAAAGAGAGAGAGAGAGAGAGAGAGAGAGAGAGAGAGAGAGAGAGAGAGAGAGGCAGAGAGGGAGAGAGTGAGAGAGTGAGAAAGATAAGTGCGTGAAACAGATGAACCGCTAGGTGGTTGTGTTTGTTAGTGTTGGAAATGAGGTTAGCTTAACTTCAGAACGTAGCATTTGCTTCCCTTTGTTTTATTCTTTATTTCTAACGAAAAGTGTTGTAAAGTTATTTATTAATATTCCTGACAGTTAGAACCTCGAGTGCTCATTAATTCAATTCGCTAATGTAAAAGTTCATTTAAGTTAATTTTAAGGTTGCCAAATAGTGGTTTGCTTATTTTATTTAAATAATATAATAAAATATAGTTTTTAATTTATATATATTAAATTATTTCTTATAGTTCTTGCGGTATTTTTGTTGTGAGTGTTGCATAAATATTTTTAAAGTTTCATTAAGTTTAATTTACTATTTGTATCAAAACTTTCAATATTACAAACAATTAAAAATAGTAGTAAATTTAAATGTTATATTTATACTCTACGCATTTAATCATACAATTTAATATCTTTAAATTTGTAAATTCGTTCTTTATGTTTATATATAGAAATTTATCTTATTTTTTGATATGTACAAATTATTATTTACTTTTATACATTCCACCGCAAACGTCTCCTCTCAAACCTTTTAAATTTTGAATAGACTCAACTAGAATTTTACGCACTATAACAATTATAGGGTTAATTCATGCGAAAAGGTTATGCAGCAAACATCTCCAGAGTTGACTGGCTTTATGTGGGTTGTGGGTTCTTTTTTGGCAGCAAACGAAGAGTCAAGTCGAAACCAAAGCCAAAGTCAAAGCCAGAGCATAGGAGGCGAGGCAGCCAGAGCTAGAAATGGGTAGGGTTGGCATTGAGCCAATCAAGGCATTCAAAGAGAGCATATTTAAATAGCTTTTAGCATGCACGAGCTGTCGAACAGTCGAGCTGTGGAGTTGTAGAGCTGCTGCAGTTAAGTGAAGGCCAACCAAAGGCGACACAAAAATGCAACCAAAACGAGAATCCAGCTCAGGTTCCTGCTAACATTTTTCAAAGTGCCTGGGTAAGGAGTGAAGTGGGGGTAGCGAAGGGGTGTTAGGTTGCAAGCAGCTTAAAGTCGTTTAGTAATGCAGTCAACGTGATGCATCTTTGCCTTTGACGCATTGGCATTTTTCAGCAAGACCAAGAGACAGAACCAAAGAGAGACTGTGGACGAGAAAGAGACGTGGTAGGGGCAGACAAAAAATCGTTTGACAGAGACAGCAACAATCCCCAAAATGGCAGACTAATGGCCGGCTCCCCCGTTCCCAGCTCATCACCTGGCTAAAAGTCGAATTTAAAAGCAAAGTTCATTTTCAACTTGGGCATTTCGAACACTCAAACGGTGTTGGCTAATGAGCTTTCGTCGATCTTTAGTGCCATTCATGATTTCTAATTTCTGTCAATTTAAATCGACTGGAAATGGAATTATATCGCAGATTATCAGGGCTGCAATAAAGTAAACAGCAAATATTGGAGTACCAAACATTAAAGAGTTGAATAACAATTAAAACAAGTTGGCAGTACTATGTGTGGTCTCTACAGTGCTGTTAATAAGTTGATAAAAATTCATGCACATAGTACAACTAAAGTAAAACTAAAAACAAGTTAGCAGGACTAGAACCAGTTTGCTAATACATTCTTCCAAACACATTGGTAGTCCTTGTTTCAATATGAAGGTAAAGTTTCATTAAAATAATATTTGAAAATGTGGTAAAGGTAATATATCGCAGAGAGTCATTTGATATCATGTTGGCAGCTCTCTCTCTCTCTCTCTCTAAAAACAAGTTAGCAGGTCTAGAACCAGTTTGCTAATACATTCTTCCAAACGCATTGGTAGTCCTTGTTTCAACATAAATGAAAAGATTCATTAAAATATTGAAAATGTGGTAAAGGTAATATATCGCAGAGAGTCATTTGATAACATCTTGGCAGCTCTCTCTCTCTCTCTCCCTTTTTCTGTCGACCGATTCAAAATTTACTAACGTTACAATTTGAGAGGGACAGTTTCAGTTTGCTTAGTGTTCGAGCAAACGACAGAAAGTTATGATTTTATTGAGTTTGTTTTACTAGTTAATAGGAAAAAGGCTTCAACAAACTGTATGAAGTTAAAGTTATATTAGAATTAGTTAGTGCTACAAGCCGTCAAAGAAACTATCGAGTAATGTATCATTGACTTGGCCAAAGTTCCAGCGTTGTCGCACATTATTCTCGTCGCAGACATTGGTATAGACCTTTGCCACACCATTTTCGACAAATGCCTCCATGCAACTTTTGATATTCTGTCCGTGGACGAGCCAAGAGTGTTGGCGATCAAAATACCAAAATTGGTTGCCGCCCTGATGATGGCAATCCCACATCCAGACGGTGGCATTCACACCCGCATCCTGTACGTCCAGGCAGGCACTGTCCAAGCGACGCAGTTCGCGATGCGCGTTCAGCGTCCAGTACTGATTGTTTTGGGGATGGCTAAGATTGCTGGCACAGGAAAACATGCCCACCGCATGGTTGGCGCCCTCGTTCATGCAGTCCAGACAGAGGTCGGGAAACGCCAGACTCTGTATTGCGCCCGATGCATAAGCGGGTGGATCGACGGGCGGGAACATGATCAGAAAATCGGGCGCCACCTCCTTCATGTACCAGTCAAAGGACTTGCACTTTAAACGCTCCCGCACCGCGCGCTGTCGCGTCAGATCGCCCGCATCGATGTCATCATAGGTCCCCGGATCACGCCTATACACATGCTCCTTGTATTCGTCCATCCAGACCTCGGCAACGCGTTTGTGATTCTATAAATTGAATTAATTATTGATTTGTTAATGGCTTCGCTGCCGCCTTTTTTTTACCCTGGCCACAAAGTTATAATTGCGCGGATTGGGGCGCGGGTCCATGGGGCCGCGGAAAATGTGTGCAACACGCGAACAGGGCACATCGAGAAGCATCCCACCGCACATCCAAATTTTAAAGCTTAGCTCGTACTGCTCGCCACCCCATATATCCAGCTCATCATCGTAGCCACCCAGATCCCAAAAGAATTTGGTATCGATGGCAAAGAGGCCACCCATCATCACCGGGTTGCGATACGGCTGAGATTTATCTACACTATCCTCGGGCAGCACTGGCAGCTGTTTGTAGAAGAAGCGCCAATCGAAACCGCCGCGGGAGCCCTCTTGATAGCCACCGTTGTAGGCGAAATTGTTGTGATCGATAATGTCTACAATAGGACACGTCGATATCTTGTTGTTGATGGCAATGGGCTCCAAGAGTGGTGGCAGCTGTAATTAAAAATTATAAAAATTTTAAAGTTTTTAGTTTCTTTGAACTTAGTCAAGCGATCAAAATACATAATGTTCTTGCTAAAAGCTTTAATTATAATATAACTTTATATTTTTGCTGCGAACACATAAGTTGGGCAGAAGAAAAATCTCTTGATATCTTTTCTTTAACTCTATTTTGAAGCTTTAATGTGCTTTTAATGATTTTTCACTGTGTAAGTGGACTGAAACACAATTTATAGCTGTCTTAAACGCTGCGCCTCTTTCGAGGAAACTTTTACCTACCCAATTGTAGTTGACCTCAATGTGTGAGTCAAAAAAGACCATGACCTCACCGGTGGCCACCCTAGCGCCGGACAGACGTGCACCGATCAGGCCACGTCGTTCGGGATTGTGCACCACGTCAACCAAATGCGGCCAATGCTGGGCAACATAGTCATCCAGCTGCTGCTTCAGCGTCTCCCATTCGCTGCCATCATCGACGAGCACAATCTGCTTGAGCAGCTCAGCCGGAGTGCGATTGATGATGCTGTAAACGGTGCGCAGCAGCGTCTGGAAGTGTTCGTTGTAGAAAATGATGACGATGCTAACCTGTGGCAGCTTGGCCAGATATTTGCGGGTCTTACATCTGACAGGGAATAAAAAAAAGTAAGAAAATTGTAGTCGGGTTTACCCGGCGGTCACATACTCGTTCACACTGTGATTAGAAAAAATTGGTTGGGAAATATTCAAATCAGATTAACAGTAATCTACCTACGAATTTATATATGTAGAATTTTACTTATTTAGCTTTAAAACTTAAAAGCTAATCTTTAACATGTATACCTCAATTGTATAGCTTTGGAAATGAACTGTAAGACGGACACTGTACTTCCCCACTTACTCTTCACGTCGCACATCTGGCAATGAACGATTTACAGAGATGCGGTCAGAAATAAAGCCATTGAAGCCATTTCTGCGATACTCCTGCTGTTCCAGCTCCTTCTCGGCGGGATCCTCGATGACAACGGGCAGTCCATGCTCACCGAAACCGGAGCGTAACTTGTCCGCTTCCATTGCCTCGTAATCGTTCCAATCCCTAAGCTCACCCACCGGCTTTGGTAGCGAAAACCCTGGCATCACCACAGACACAGGCACCTGTTCCTTTTTCGCCTCGTTTTCAGATTCGGATTCGGATTCGCTTTCGTGTTCCCGTTCGCGCACTGAATTGCGATCCTGAAAGGGCGGGCGGGGCGGTCGACGTGTCGGCGGCCGATTGGCCGCACGAAATTGCGGAGTAATCGCATCTCCATTCATATCCAAATTACTTTCGTCCGGCTCAATCTCTGAGTTGTTCTTATTCATGCGCTTCTCCACGATCAACGTAGTCACCAGCGAGATGAACGCAACGATGAGAATCAGAAAAATGAACTTGCGCAGCAAGCGCTTCACATACCGCTTTTTCATTGCCATGGTTATAAGCAGCAGGTTTCGTGGCCGGGGCTCTTTGCTCCAGACTGACTTTGTGGCCGTGCGGCCAACACGTTTAGGCGGCTAGAATGCGTGGCATAGATGTCCATTAATCTAATTGCCGTTTTTCGGCTGAGCGATAACAGCGCACTGGTAATTTAATGTCACTTATTGCGAACATCATTCTCCAATATCAATCAGAGCAAGCTATCAGTTGGTCTGTTCTTAACTTCCACTCACCTGTTTCGCGTTGAATATGTGTGCTTTTATGCTTGCGCCATCTGGTGGAACAAATTCTAAGTTCTAATCGTGTTTCAAAGCGCTGATAATGCGTTAGTTCCAAGTAACTACACTTTGAAAAATTAATAGTATATAGTTCTCGAAAATTGTTTTTGTTTATTTATTTTGGTTTTTTTTTTCCTTTAAGATTTTTCTTTTAATTTTTACAGTTGCAAGTAATTATTTTAATTATTTGTATTTCTCGAGATTTGAGCTCTGTTGAGTGCTCGTATTTCTAGTTTCATGGGCAATAACATTTTATTTTGGTCACTTCGTAGGCCCTATACGATCCATGTTTACATTTTATACACGTATAGCAGATGTTGCAGTCAGTTTACGCTGTGTTTTTTTAATCGATGGCAGCTGTATCTACAGTGCTGTAACAACAGCATTCTAAGCAAATACCAACACTCACTCACACACATGCTGGGCATTTAAGCGCATATTTATTATACAGCGCTGCGTATTCGCAATAAATTTTCACAAAATTTCGACGCATTGTGGCAATAAAATGACATTTTTTCATATTTACACATAAAGTCAATGCCAAAAACCTTACCATAAAGCACCAGTCAGTGTTGGAAAGCGGGTGGTTATGTTGGGGGGTACATTTTTTATGGCTTTTGCATACATATGATGTGAAATATTTTCAACGCAGACACATTTACTTAGACACGAGGTTTATATATATATATATACAGATATTTATATATATGTATATATATACGGAGTGTATCTACACACTTCATATAAAAGCAGATGCGCGATAACAAAGCAACAACAACAAAGCAAATAAACACTGTTAGCAAAAATCCGAAATTCTAATACCTTTGCCAGACTTTTATAAAAGTTTAAGTGTAGTAAATGGGAGTTAGCAGCTATATTTTCAAATATAAAACAATATTGCAAAAGTTGTTTTTTTTTTACTAAGCCTTAAAGTTCTATATATACACATATATAACAGCTTTATAAATTAAAAAGCCCGGAATTATTTAAGTTTGTGCGATTTGTCGAAATATGAAAAAAATTTGTGTGAAGTCTGTTAAATTTAAAGAATATAAATATAATATAATATAATATGAAAATAAATATATAATTAGGCATAAAAATTCCATGCATTACACACTTCATGGCGGTATTAAAATACCCTGTGTTAGAGTACCGAAAACAACAATAATAACTGTGTCAACTTGCCGCATTTGATTTGGGTTTCAGTTGGGCTTCTATTTTTGGACGGTTCAACTGCCAAATTGTTGTCGCGGTTAAAAACGCAGCAAGCAATAAATTTGCTTTTTATTTCGTTTTTTATATTTTTAAAACTTGTTATTTTTTTAACTGGTTCAATCTTTATATATGGAGTTTATAAAGAGAGCTGAGTTGTTATACAGATTTATTTATTACGATGTTTACTAACTCTAAGTGAACTGTACCCACAAAAGTATAATAATTAAAATAAATAATAATTAATTCACATAGACAAAAATCGACAAGCAAATAATTTATATAAATACGGACTGAAATTGCAAATAAACACTGTTAGTCTGAACAGCTGTTATACCCCTACCTGTGCAGTGGTCGCTCGTAAATAAGATAATTTTTAAACATTTTTGTTGTTCATAATATTCTAAATTTAAAATTAAATGTACACTTTGATTTAAAATTATTATAGTTAATGCAAGTTTAACATTGAAAAAGTATTTTAAATAATTATAACCTAAAACATGCAGATATTGTTCTCAAAATATCGAAGTTAAAATACAATGCATCTATTGCTTAGAAAATATAGATACTATTTGTATCTGTGCTAGTCTATGCATTTTATCTATACTGTTTTTTCTTATCAACAATATTGTTGTCTGTTGACCTTGTTAGATTCATTTTCTCTTCATGTGTGGTTTTTATCTTTTGTTTTTTCACTTTGAATGATTCCGCATTGTGCGTTAAAAGATAACAACGACGACTAAATATATATTTTTTTATTAATCATTTTTATTTCATTGCTAAGTGCTTTTACATACATTCTTATGCTTTTTTTTTAATTAAATTAGTTGGGAGCTTAGTAAATAGTTTGGAAAAACGCACATTTTGATTATGTTTAGCTTTTGGACTTGTTCGTTTGCAAATGGGGCTTAAATGCTGTGTCACGCTGTCCGTTTGTCCGTATCAAAGGGATTGGGCTGGAAGCTGGGTGGGCTTGGCTTAAAAAAAATTTCGCAGGCATTTGCACATGCATAATAAATAAATAAAACAGACTCTAAGCGGCAGCTGCATAAAAATTTACGCATTTGTAATTACGGAGAAATTAAGCTGGCATCAACATTTAATTGCCGAAAGCCCCACAGCTGGCAGTGGTCGTGTTTTGGGTGCAAAATGTTCTACTTTATAGATATATATACATACATATCTGTATGGGAGACCAGCCACGCATGCTGAAAATGGAACGAACATTTAATTAACAAATTTTACGCATTTATTTTCTATTTTCATGTGCTACGCCGACGATGCTGACCAACCAAAAAATAACCGTGACAACATAATTTGCCTGATCCCCCCTACAATAAAATGGCGGCGACTTTGTACGACCAACGCAAACAACAACAACTTATGTCAAACCACATCCACAAACCACAATCGGTACAGTGAAAACGAAGGACATTGATGCCGTCGAGGGTAAATCAGTGTCGCTGCCCTGCCCCATCGTCGAGCCCCTGCATGATGTTTATATGGTCTTATGGTTTCGTGATAATGCGGGCATACCTCTATATAGGTGAGTACTATCTGCCTCTCTCTCTCTCTCTTTCGTTCCCTTTATCTGTGTGTGTGCGTGCGTGGGCGCTGCCTCGTTTGGCTCATTGTCTGTTTGTGCGCGTGTGTATGTCTGTGTGTTTATAAGCATTTAATTAAATGCAAACGAGCCTCGAGAGCAGCTGCCTTTTAAATCGTATGGCCAACACGTCGCACATAAGTATGCTAAAGTTTTTTTTATCATACCCTAAATGTTGAAGAATATTATATGTATATTAGTGTTAAAATATGCTAAGAAAATTAAGCAAAATGCATTTAAAAAAATGGATATTACGGTTTGAGCTTTGAGTATTTCTAGATATAATAATGAAATATAAGAAATACGAAAAACTTTTTCAAAAAATCTTTTAGTGCTAATATGTATCCTTCTTTATTTGAATATTTGATAGCTTATATCAAATCGAATTCGTATAGATTACAATATACATTTATGAATATTGCTAAAACACGAACTTAATTAACATAGCAAATAGATCTTAAAATGAGGGTCAGCTCACTAGAAACTAAAAAATGTATACGTAAACGGTGTTATAAGATATTTTCTAGTCGACTATATTAATTTTTTAGTAATTAAACTTGAGCTGTTTATTTTTTTTTCACCTGCCTGGCAGCTGATAAGTGGCCTTTGGTCTGGATATGTGATTTAACATTTGTGTCGGTTTTTCTTGGCACAGACGCGCAGTAAATTAGCCTAATTATGTTTACCTAATTTACTAATTAACCTCAATCGGAAAGCCACAAGAATTATGTGGATATACGATGTTGAATTTCATTTATGTGGATTTGTGCATTAAGCCTCTGCTAAGCTTGCGGTCACATTTTTTTTATTGCCTGTCTGAGTTAGCTCATAAACAATTCCATGAAAAGTGACTTTAGAGTGCAGTGGGACTAGATATTAAATCCTGTCCTGGCCTCAGGCTGTCTCTTAGGATATCTGGAATAGGCAGCAGCAGTTTGTACTAATTGCATTCACGACATTTTAATGCCATGTTGCACCATTTGTGACACTCAAAACTCTTTATAATTCACAATGTTAAAAATAGTGGAAATATGTGTGTAGACTATAAAAGCCGAAGAAGAAGAATAAATTAAAAAGAGATGTATAAAAATAGTTGATCAAACATCTTTGTCATAATTACAATACCATTCTCACTTCTTAGGAACCTCCGTATGTTAACATAACTCTGCTTAATATATTGCTTTTATATATGTATGTCATAGCTATACTTCCCGTAGTACGGTCTTAATTTTTCTACATGCGTCTTTTAGCCATTTTTATTACACTCAATTTGGTTGAGTCTACGTAGCATATTATTGGGCCGTAAACATTTGCTGCATAGGCCATAAACAGCAGTTATTAGGCTCAGGCCTTACAACACCCTCGAAAACGCTAACGGAAAATTTCACTTTCTCCAGCCACAACCAAGTGCAACAGTTTATTTTTTTGTTGTTCTTTTATTATAATTTTAGTTTTTTAGGTTTTAATTAAAATGGTCGTGTGCGAAAAAAAAGAACGTGAAAGAGAACGCAACAAAATTGGGTTAAAGTTTGCCTCGATCCCAATGCTTCTCTCTCTCTCTCTCTCTCTCTCGCTTTCTCCCGCTCTTTCTCTCTCTCTCTCTTTCTCTTTGCGTTGTTTGGCACGCAGCAATTAAGTTGTTGCATTTTGCAACCTCTGCTTGGCGTCGCGTCGGCGTCAGCGTTCGTCGTTGGTTGCCCGCATAAATTATTGCGTGTTGCATACAAAAGGGCGCTTAACGCGCCACTTGCCGCAGCGACTCTCGAAAAGTGGCTTCTACAATAACACCAGCAACAACAACAGCTGCAACATTGCAGTGGCCTCTAGACCCTGGACTCCCATCAGAACTCGATGTCGAAATGGGCTTCGCTCTAGAAATCTGTTAACAAATGTTTTCATAAATTTAGAAACAATCTGCGAGCTTTGATTGGATTATATTTTGAATAGGAATATTACAATATATTGATAGAATAATAGAAAATTAGAATATATATGTTTAACTTAAGAAAGAAAAGATATGTATACGGAAAGATATAATAAAATAGAACAAAATTATTTTAATAGTATCATAAGTAGGTTTATTGTTCAGTTGCTGTAAAGAATTATATATATATGCATATATATACATCTGTATTTCTACGATCTACGATCTGATTAAAAGAGTTGTAAAATATTTATCAGTAAAAAAGAGTATAAAAAATAGAATAGATAACGAATATGTCCAGCTACCTGTGCTTAAGGCATGCTTATAGCCATTTTAATGCTATGTATCATGCACTGCAAACTGCAAAACTCAGCATTGAGCATTAAGTATTACGCAGCTGCTGTTAGGTAAAACTTGGCGCATTAAATGCAGCGCCAACGAAAAGTGCACAAGAAAATTAAGTACAAGTGGAGCAAGAAAATTGAAAAAATGTTTATCTGCGGGCCCATAAATTTAATTTTGGCAGCGCAAACTTCTGGACGCCCCTTCTAATGAGCAGGCCAAAATAAATGAGGCTAATTTTCGCGCGCGTAATTTTCAACTGAGAAAAATAAAACAATAAAAATAAATGCCGAACGCAAACTTAATTATATGGCCTATGGATTGCATTAGTTTCTCCCCACTTTTGCGTGTGGATAGTTTGCTGGGAATTTAAGAAATTATATCAAGTTTATTTAATTTGGACCGCACTAAAATATTTATGTGCCAGCATAATAATAATAACTCTCTTTCTTTCGTTTTTCTCTTCTCGTTTTTGCAGCTTCGATGTGCGCGATAATATGGCCATTGAGCAACCCCGACATTGGTCAGCACCGGAGGTTTTTGGCTCACGTGCCAAATTCCATTTTGACTCGCAGCCAGCAACTTTGGAAATTAAGGTAAGATCCCAAATGGTGGCCCAAAAGCTCACAGCGGCCCGCTTATTTATTTCTGTGTGGCATCTCAGCCGCGAATTTAAAGAAATCTTTAAATATTTCACAAAATTCAAGTGCAAAAAAAATTGCATATTTTGCGGCATTCATTTAGGCCATTTGCTAAACTTTTTACTTGCTAAAGGTAGTCCGCAAACTAGAAACGCGCATTTTAAAATTTAAATAAACAACTGTAAAATGAAAATGAAATTGTGAAAAAATTTAAACATTCATTAAATTGTTCAGAAATAACTGAAATAAAATAAATAAATATTGGAAAAGAACACTCGACTGTAACATACCCTGTAGAAAATATACAAAACGTGTGCCTCTTAATTGAAATGGCTCTGTAGCAGTAATTAAAGTTTAGAGTATTTCAAATTCTGGAATTAATGAATGGGATGGAAAAATTCATTTGAAACTATTAAATTGCAAATCAATGTTTTCAAAATATATGATATGATTATTTAAATTTTATAAGAAACAATTTTGAATTAGTCATACATATTTTGCAAATTTAGTTTAAATTTGCGTAGACATTTTCCCAATTGTGCTTTCAATTTGCCGAAATGGCATTTGGCAATTGGAATTGCGAATGCGTGCTAAAAATTAGGCTAGCGCGAATAACAGTAAACGGATGTACCGAACATGTGCCAAAAAGTGAAAAAGGGGCAAGCGAAAAAAATAAATGAAGAAAAAAGAAGCAAGTAAAAATAAAATAGCAAACGGAATGCTAAATAACGGTAGAAAGCTGCGAATGCGAATGCGGCTGAGGCAATGCGAAAACAAATTTAGATATCAAAAGTTGTTAAATTGCCTCGCGCACGCGAAATGTTTATTAATGTCTTGCATGTTTACAGATAACTTGATTTACCGTTATTGTCATGCAATGCACACACACACAGACACACACACACCCACACCCACACCCACACCCTCACCCACACCCAGCTACTTGAACTAACGCCTCGTCAAGTCTTAACGCCACAAACAGTTGACTTCTAAAGGCCAACTTGGCTTCGGGTGCCTGAGTGTAGAAAGCTATGGACAATTTTTCCTCTTATAGAGGTTAGGTTGTCTGCACGTTAACAAGCTGCATGTGTACAAACACACACACACACACGTAATGAATGTGAAATGCACACGAAGAGGCAGCCCCTATTTCACCCTCCCCTGGACAACCATCCATAAATTTACCACTAGCGGTTGCATCAGTTTCATAATGCGAGCGAGGGAACACTGTAGCAAAAATATATATGACTCGAATGAATGAATTATGTGCGACAAATGTTTGCTTGACGACGAGGAGTTGACTTTATAAATTAATTGTAATTGGCTTTCAATTGGCTGGCAATTAACCTGGCGCCAGGTCGACTACAAATTACCTGCTTGTTGTTAGAGTGGACAGCGAAAGCTAACAGGATATGTGAATATTTATATATATATATATATATTTTTTTTTTATTAACCTACGGGCTATTCAGAGAAGAAGTACAATAATAGCTAACTGATTGTGGTTTAATATAAGTATACTATGCAACCATACATAAATTATATAAATTATATGAATTATGCTAATAACATAGAACTGTAACCACAAGTTGAACTGGTTCACAAAACTAGTTTACGCATTTACGAAATACCTGTAAATTGCTGCACGATAACTCAGTTGACGCAAGCCGAATGAGCTGAGGAAAATGTCCATTCATTAAGCAGCCACTGTGAATCAGGTACAACACCTCGGGCACATAATTGCCTGCCTAACGGTTCGATATATATCTTAAGTGCAGCACGACTTGGCCACAGCACAGACCACAAAGTTATACGAGTTAAGTGACATGCAATAATTGAAAATTACATGACCAGAAACAAAACCAACACTTATGTGTGTGTGTGATTGTTGGTGTGTGAGTTTATGTGTGTATGCTAATCATCTGTTTCCTTTCAATCTCACACACACCATTATAATATGACCTATGAAATTTTACAGGATATCAAACGTCATGATCAAGGCATTTATCGTTGTCGTGTGGATTTTCGCACAGCTCAAACACAAAGTTTCCGTTTCAATTTGTCAGTAATAAGTGAGTATCAAAAAGGCTGACAGATAGACTGTGTATGCACCTATCATAATCAATTGTTGTGTTTTTGTTGTTTCATGCTTTTTTTATTTTTGTAGTACTTCCGGAGCAGCCCATCATCCTGGACCGTTGGGGTCGTCAACTAAATGGAACACAATTGGGTCCCAAGCAGGAGGGCGATGATATTGTTATCACTTGTCGTGTGGTGGGCGGTAAGTAAACCTCCAACTAGCTAGCCTAACCCGATTGCCAGTGGCCACGCCCACATTCCTTTTTTTCGCCATACACACATGGCTATATCCGCTCGACCGGCTAGACAATTTCCTGTTAATTTCCTTAAAAGCTTTGCCAAAAAAAAAAAAACTGAAATTCAGGGAGAGAAAAAAAAATAAAGAAAAACCTCAAGCCGCACATTGACCAAAAATGAAAATATCACAAAGTTTGCTTTTGCTTTGCTTTCGTTTTTTTCCGCTAGCAAACTTGACTTTTTAATTTGCGCAATTTTTAGCTCTCCCGTTCTGTGTACTCCCCCATATAAGCTGATGTATATATATATATATAACAATTGTTTTTCTTCGTTTTTGACTCTATTTCATAGGTCGGCCACAACCACAGGTCCGCTGGCTCGTGAATGGACTACTTGTCGACAATCAAAACGAGCACAATTCCGGCGATGTTATCGAGAATCGACTGTTGTGGCCATCGGTGCAGCGCAACGATTTGAATTCCGTATTCACATGTCAGGCATTGAATACGCAATTAGATAAGCCCAAGGAGAAGAGCTTCATTCTCGATATGCACCGTAAGTGCCCCAAGCAACCCCAACTAGACTAGCTAATAAATTTGTACAACAACTTTTACACATGACCTGAAAAAGAAAAAAAAATGAGAAACAAGCCCAAGTCGATTAGGCTTAGTACTAGACCAACCTTGTTCTGTCGCCAAGGTTAAATAATGTGTTTGGGGTTCGCTTAACCCTAAGCCAAACAAACTGAGCTCTATAAGGACTATATCATGATTTACATTTACTTTTAACAGGTTGTACAATTTTGATAAAAGTTGTATATTTTTATGAACACAATAGTTTATAAATTTAAAAAAATGTTCCATATAACTGAAACACTTTGCACTTCTCAGCAATTAAAAAATAATTAACTTAATTAATGCTTAGATAAAGAAAATATGTTCTTTCTATAGGAAATGTCTTAAATGTCAAGTAAACAGCTCGATTGTTGTGTAAGCATAAACAAATCGAATTCAATTTTTTATGATTGTAGCGCAATATAAATAAATACTTAATACTATAACTCGTCAAAGTAGCCGTTCAACAATTACATGTTTACTCCAGGAGTCCGCACATAAAAACAACAAAAACCAAAACCATAACAAGTACAATAAGTGTTTACATCGTTATGTAGAGTCATTATAGTTGGATATAGGGAGCTTTAGAGTCATTTGTAGTCAGCAGTTGAGCGGCGTTGGACGTAAGTTGTTATAGCAATAGATACAAATTGTTCATAAGCTCATATAATTATTTGAAAAGCTTTAATGAGATTTAAACTGAAGTTTATTTTGTCTCAAACCAACATTAATTTATACTTATGTGCATAAATAATTTAATTGTATTATTAATAATATTTAAAACATATAATTTATCTAAAGGCCAGTCCTTAAAGCCAATTGTTTATAAAGCAAATTAATCAAAAATTTGTTTCACAATAAACTCAATATAAATAAAGTCAGAGTAGATAAATATTGTGGTAATTATATATAACTACTTAGACTTGTATATTGATTTAATCTAAGACAACTTTTCAGCTAAAAAGAATACATTTCCATCGGGCAATTTATTACGGTTATTGGATTTCCATCACTGAAATTGCATATGATATTGACTTTTTCGCTTTTTTGCTTTAACAGTAAAACCATTAACGGTGAAAATTCTGGAGCCGCCCAGTTCAATGATTGCTGATCGACGCTATGAAGTCACGTGTGAATCATCGGGCTCGCGTCCGAATGCCATCATCACATGGTACAAGGGAAAACGTCAATTGCGACGCACAAAGGTGAGTTGAATGGAGAAGCGTTGATGGTTGGCAGGTGTAGCCCCCACATGACCGCAATTGACGTACCCCCGGCCAACACTTGTGGTATAGATACAACTGACTGATAATGGTGCGGGGTCTGCGGGGTGCTGTTGACTGATTCACGTTCAACTCGATAAGTTATTGTGTTTGCACAGTCACACACACAGACACACACACACACACACACACACGGACACACGCACATCAGCTAGTAATTCTTCTATAGCGCGTTGGGAAGGCGCCGGTTAACACCCACTTGTTGTCCCTGGGCGTGGCTCACACTCCGCACTCAGTGTTAGAATAAACAGAGATAATGTGATATAAACTCCGCAATACACAACGTGCCCGAACTCGCCCCGCCCCCGCCGCCCTTTTGGGTTTTTCGTTCTATTTGCTACGATTTTCCTTTGCTATTTTCATTTCTTGTTTTGTATTTTGTGTGCTTTTTTGTTTCAACTTTGGACAAATTTATGGGAGTTTTAGCGCAATTTTGTTGCAATTCATTTTTGTGCCGCTCCAGCTAACCACCGCCCTCGCCCCCGCCCCAACCCTTTCCTTGCCCGGAACACAAAACAGTTGTTGTTTATGACCATGTCTGTCCGCCTTATATGCACACTCGTTTATGCATACCGCCGCTGATTGCTTTGCCGTTTGCAGCTACACTCCTTTAAAGACCGGAAATGTTTTTCAGTAGTTTTTCACGTGGCATAAAGTTGCTGTAATGCGGCAAAAGGCCTGCCTCCGACCAGGCTAGCCAGACAGTCGAAGCGACAGACAGACAGATAGGCAGACAGACAAACAGACAGTCAGCAAACTGGCCATGTTCTACATGCCTTTTGGTGCCTTAGTTTCCCTTCTAATGTGAGGACTTTGTGGGTGGACTGTCCCTGTGTGTGTGTGTAGGTGTGTGTGTGCTGCCAGACATGTGGATATTTCGAGCTTAAACTAAAGTCTAGCAACTTCATGTGGGGCACGACATTAATCAACGTTTGAAGCCAACGACCCACCGACAATCGAGTCGAGTTTTTCGTTACGAATTGCAGCTAATTACGGTACTCATGATGTTGACCTAAACATGTTATTTGCAATGTTGGAAAATGTTGTTGAAAAACATTTAAGTCCTGTCTGGTAAATTAATTTACTAAACTAGGTTAACAATTGTTGTTTTGGCAAAATAAGGTTCCTAATAACAAAAATAATCGTACTTTAAAAGGGCTTTTATTTTATTTCGAGTAATAAAGTGGGTGAATGATTTATAATTTCTATTAAAATTATAATTATATTACTTTTTATTATATCTATAGTTATAAATTATAATATTAATAATTTTATAATTTATATATATATTTAAAGACATAATTTTGCACTCAAATCCTACAGTGTTTAAAATTTGAAATATTAACTATATGTTTATATAAGTTTCACATTTTTATATTACGTACTTTCTGTATTAATTAATTTTTTTAATATATAAGTTATATTTTAATAAATATATTTAATGAATTTACTCTTTTTCCATTTAACCAATAGTTTTTGACACGAATTAGGTGTAAATTAATTCAGATCGATTATCGCATTTTATCATTCTATGAAATTATTAATTGTATATATATATATATATATACAAGTTGATTTCGATTAAGAAAAAAATTTGTTGAGTTGATTAATATTTTTAAAAAAGGTAATTTTAATTAGTAATGGAAAAATTTCTTTTTTATTTTCGAACTTACCATTGAATTTCCATTCAAATTTACCTCCCTGGTTTTGTATTTAAATGGTTTGTTTTTATATTTATAGTTTTTATTTGTATTTTATATTTTCGCTGATTGTTAAAATAATGTTTTTACTTTTGGAAAGCAGGTCGCTAACTGTCCGCCTTTTAACACCTTTGTTGCCAACACTTTGGGTGTGTATGTGTTTGTGCATATTTCACGCCTTTGCAGCCGTTTAGCAAGTTTTAACGCTTGAACGCTAGAGGGCGACACACAAGCACACATGGTAAAAAATGAACAGTTTTATGACCCGTTCAACTAACAGCAAAAATAACGACTTCAAAAGCGCAACTAATTATGTGTTGTTATAGTTGTTGTTGTTGTTGTTGCTGCTGTTGGCGCTGTAAAATTTATAATACCCACTCAAGTCACATAAAACCCAAAGTATGCAGCAATAAATTTTAAATTGCAAACATAAAATATTTCGACAAATTTGCAAAAAAGAAAACACACATACACAAAGAAAACAAAGAACGAAACGAAGAACTGCGCCTCAGGACATTTTTAGTTGTATTGAGGGGATCGTTCTCTCTTTCTCTCTCGCACTCCTTGCTGGGCCTGAGCCGAAACTTAATTAATGCAGAAACACATTTTCCAGGACGACATATCAAAGAACTCGACACGCTCGGAGCTGAGCTTTGTGCCCACCACAGACGACGATGGCAAATCGATAACTTGCCGTGCGGAAAATCCAAATGTGAACGGCCTCTATTTGGAGACCATGTGGAAATTGAATGTCGTTTGTAAGTATTACAAATTGTGTTTAAGTCTAAAATATATATAAGTATATATACGCTAAAAATAACAAAAAAATAAGCATTTGCCGACAGCTAGCAGAAAGGTAGACAGCCCTGCTAAATTTATTACGTCGGCGTTTTCGACGTCGTCGCCGCCGTTGAAAGCCTTTAAAATGCAAATAAATCAAAGACAAATGACAAATTGTGAATAATTTGCCATGGGCCAGAAGGCAGCTGCCGTGCCAGCCCCCCTAAGTGCCCAGCCCCCCAACCGAACCCCTATCAAAGGCCGCCCGCGGGTGGCGCTTCAGCGACTCCAGCACCCAAGTGAAATATGTGGGCTAACAAAATGTATGGCAGGCGCTTAAATTAAATGAAGGACTTTTGTGTACGGACCCCCCCTGTAGAATTTGGCCCCTGTCCTGAAAAACAATGTTTTTAAATAACCAAACAACAGTATTAAAGGAGACTTTATTGCTAAAGCTAAAAAAGATTGTTAAATTTACATATCGAAATCTTTTCAAAATGTAAGCTTATGTTAAATAATATTTTACTGTAAGCATATTCTTTGAATATATATACCTTTAGACTTTGTGGCTTTTACCTACTAGAAAACTTTAAATTTTGTTCTATACTTTTTTTTCTTATGATACACGTCACTTATGTGTCTCTTTTAGAAAAATGTCTGCCATACCTTTAATTTCCTTTGGGCCGCATAAGAGAATCCAGTCTGAATTAATATTTCATAATCTGTTACCAGTAACTCATGATGATAAGGTTACCATAATTTAAGGCTATCCATGTGACGTAAGGTTAAGTAAATTTGGTATTCTTATTATTTTATATGAGATTAAGATTATAAGCCATCACCATTTATGGTAAATTATTAAGTAGATATTTCTTAGATCATTTATGAGATTAAATTATCTTATCGCAAGTGCAAACTCACGATATTAAATTTTATAATAAAATAATATGAATCTTAAACACATGGCAAAAACTATAAAAATTTTGAACAAAGAAATGCCAGCCAACGTAACATTTTGGCCGAATTGTACAGTCAATGGGTCAATAGCCGCAAAGTAAGTACTGCGGACATCGTAAAATGCCAAAGTCAGAGTTGAATTTGCAGGCGAGCGACTTTACGTATACGTCGCGTTTGCTGTCTCAAATGTATTTTATTATTTCGAATGTGTGTACATTGTGCACACATATACACACACATGTGTGTTTCTATAGATGTGTGTATATGCGGCACATCACGTAATGTTGTTTCTTTGTTTTTCACTTGTTCAAATATTAAATTTTTACTGCAATCTGCCGACGCGAAAGAAACAAAAGAGCGCCAAAAATACACACAGAAAAAAACATGTTGTTTAGGCTTGACTTTTAAAAGAAGGAGCCAAATAAGGTGTTATTATTATATTTTTTATGTGCCACACATACTTGTTGGCTTCATATTTTATATTTTAGAATATTATTTTTTATTTTTTTTTTTATTAAACACACAAATGTTTTGCTGTTTTCGGCTTTCGTGCGCTGCATTGGCGCAAATAAACTTTATGATCGGCACGTACGGCAAAATATTCATATTAATACACAAGCACACACACACCTATGCATACAACAATGTATGTGCAGCAGGCAAACGTTTGTCTTTAAAAAAAAGTAAAAAATGTATATACAAATTATGCTTTTTAATTTGAGCATGTGTCATACCCTACATGTCTTAAGAAAGGGCATATAAAGTGAATATATATTTTTATAGGCTCAGTCCAGTCTTATCAAAGACGTAACACAATTTGTGTCTATCTTTTAAGTGAAAAATTACAAAGATCTGATTGGGATTTTCTCAGACAGATTAAATTAAAAGTGCTTTAACTTTCCAACTGAAATATTGAATCATACAAATTGCATAAATTTGAGTTAGAATATTCATGCAAAAAGTAGAGTTAATATATTCATGAAAAGAAATCATTATACGCAACCTGACATATTGTGTAAGTGTTTACAATTTAATTAACTTAAATAAAATACATCTATAACTGCGAAATTGATATATATTTTATTTCTAACTCCATAAATTTTTACTATATGTCAAAAAGTTTGTGTATATTTCATTTATATTCATAACCATTAAGATTGATTTCTCGTTTATATTTCTGCTATATATAGCAAATATACATATATTACCTCATTTGATCTCGGACAAGCTTAAAATAAATGTTGTTTAAAACATTATTTATAGGATATCTAAGCGTTCGTTTTTTTATAAATTGAACTTATTTAAAATGGTTAAAATAGGGTATAATGGTTTTGTGCAAATGTATGTAACAGGTAGAAGGAAGCATCTTCGACGCCATAAAGTATGATTATTCTTGATGAGCATCACTAGCCGAGTTGATTTAGCCATGTCCGTCTGTCTGTCTGTCTGTCCGACTGTCTGTATAAACGCGTCGATTTCAGACTTAACTTAACTTAACTTATTTTAAAAGATCGATAACTCTTTCCGTTTTCTTATGACCGATACTTATCGCTTTTTGAATCGCGTGTTTCTAGGATTTTTTTTGCAACAGATTAGTTGAATTTTAACATAACAAAGCTAAGTAAAAGCGTGGTGCAGTTGGTAAGAGTTGTGCCGAATTACGTGGAGGGTCTGGGTTCGAGTCCCAGCGGTTGAACAATGTTGAATTCATCTTTCTTTTTTGATTCATAATAATTATTATTAATATTTATCGTTTTTATGACAGGTGCAGAATTTTCGGTTTCCTTGCCTTTTTTTTCGATCTTTAAGTAATGTTATATCTATGACTTGTGAGTCAATTCGGCGGTAGTGTGGTGGAGTCGATAAGAGTTGTGCAACTCAAAACGAAGGGTCATTGGGCTCAATTCCCGGTGTTGGAGTATTTTTTCGTTGGTAATTATTATTAAGTTTTTTTTTTATAACTGCCCCAATACTCATCAAGTGCCGAGAGTTTGTGTGTAAGTGTTAATTTCTGGGTTCAGGGTATCTACTTGTCGGGCCGCCCGATTAGAACAGACTCACTTGACTTTTTTCCCCTAAAAATTGGCACTTCTAGAGATCAATTTTTTATTGAAAAGCTTTTCAACTGGTTTCTACTTATAATAAATATAAAATTTAAATATGCGAAGAATTTAATGAATGCATCTAAAATTTGATCTCAAAAGCTGATATTATTTTATTTAATTTCAAAATATTTTAATTAATATATAGCTTCATATTGATATAGATTTATCTTATTATATAATTTTTTAATTATTTTTCTTTTAAAAACTTAAATATTGTTTTTAAGTCAACTCGCATTTTAGTTATGACTTTTAAACCATTTTTAAAGCGCATCTGGGTGTCGCCTAGGGCTATCTCAATTTCTTTTCTTCGAATTTTTAATTTAAACACACACATGGTAAATATGTTCCGCATCGTTTCGCATTTGTTGCTTTTGTTGCTGCAGCGGCTGCTGCTGATCTTGTTGTTGTTGTTGTGTTGTCTGTCCTTGTTGCTCTTGTTGTTTCTGCTTCCATACGATATCTCTATTCAGCATCATGCTCGAGTTATTATGCCAACTTCGTTTTGGCTTCTTAGGCACAGCATTTGGCAAGGCCATTTGCCATACTTTATGCCACAGGCGAGGTGTGTGGTGGGCGTTACGGCTTAGCACATAAGTGGGCTATGGTAGCTGCTGCATTCCGTTCGTATAATTTTCTTTATATGTGCGAGCGCTGTGTGCGTCTGTGACACGCTCGTTTTAAAATTTATAATGTGGACCCGGCAAACAAGGCAGCAGGACAACAAAACACAACAACAACAATAGCAGAAAAATAACATGCAATGCAATCACAGACATAGATATTCCCATGAGCACACTACAGACACAACATGTGTGTGTGTGTGTGTGTGTGTGTGTGTGTGTGTTTGTCTTTCTGTGTATGTGCATGTCCTTTGGCTGTTGTTTATGGCTGAGCTACATTGGCGCTTGTGCTGTGTGCGTGCCTGGCATTTTGGAAAAGCGAAAGCATCGCGATATTTTTGCTCAATGCCACAATTTGAGTTGATATTTTTAAAGTGGACGCACGCTAGAGCATAGCAATAGGGCTTACGTTTTTCAGATGATATATATGTGCACATTCAAATGTATGTGTATGTGTACATGTATGTATGGCTATCAACCAGATTACTTTAATGCCTTAAGTTAGAGCTATACGTGGTGTAGGCCTCTGTAGCCACACTGTTAAATGAATCCAAAGGGATAAGTAATACACATATATAGCAAAGAATTCCTAACTGAATAACTAGACAATTAGGGAGCTAAAGAAGTAAAGTACATGGAAACACAAAGAAACAGATATGGCAGCATACATAATGAAAACTTTTAATAAAACGGCAAATATCCAAATATTTTCTTAAAGAAAAATAAGTGTTTTCATGCGTATGCTGAAGCCTCTTTTAGAATTTGCTTCTGATTATAGTTAGAGGAAATCGAGGTATAATGCTTAATATTTAAAAATACTTTTTAAATATAATACTTAAATTAAATATATAAATTACTAACTACAAGATGGAATTTTGGAGTGCTGGCTGTAAACTAGCTAAGACGCTTCGTTTCGGCCGTCGTATATATACCAAGTGATATATAATAAGGCAACTTTCATTTGCACATAAATTATTGGGCAACTGAAAGCCCAGCGTGTCCCTCGATCGCCCGCAAAACTTGGGCCGCCTTTTATTTATTTATTTTTTTTTTGGGTTTAGCTGTTAGCAGTTTGGGGTAGCTAGCGGTAAATGATAATCACAGAAATGGCCGGCAACATGTGTGCGGAAATACGGCGGCGCGACTTTTGGCGAAAGAGTTTTCTGCTGCGCGGCCCTTTCGAGCACTTTTGCTGATTGGCGGAGCCGACTGCTGACTGCCGGCAGAGGCAGAGGGTAGAGGTAGAGGCGGGTAATCGGGGGGCCGGTGCCGGCGGGGTGCAAAAGTAAACTTTGCGAGGCCATTCTAAAGTGAGCAAACTTTTGGCCTCGCTCGTCGTCGCTGTTGTCGTCTAACTCTTGACTGGCGCCGTTTGGCTTTGGCCGCCAATAACTCAACAATATTAAGGTTGGCACGTGCACGTCCTTCCTTCAACGTCCTTTCGCTCGCCCTGTTTGTCGCAAACTTTGTGGCTCGTTAAGCAAATTCAAACGACTTAAGCGGCAGCACATGTTCGCAAGCAGCCAGCCCAGAACAGGCCAGCAAAGGACAGGCCAGGAAAGAACAGGACAGGCCGGGCCAGTTAGGCGAGTGCGATTCTTGTACCCAGCTCCCATTAGGATGTTGTACCCATAACTCTTTGTTGATGTTCCTGTCGTTTCAGCAAATCGCTCATATCTGCCAGCATTATTAAATCAAATAGATCATGCGACCAATACAACAGCTGATGACAGGCATTCTGACATTCGAGGAGGAGATGGCTAAAATTAGCCCAAAAATCTCTTAAGTAGGGCTGCAAATTGAGCTTAAAAGCATACAGTAAGCCCGTTGCACAAAAATTTAGCGGAACCTAAGCTCGCAATTTTAGATTTGGAATGTATTATATAGTCGTGCAAAACCGCGCAAAATAAATTATTAAGATTTTTTGACTAAGACCAGCCGCTTAAATAACAATTAAAATTAAAACTTACGAAATCTCTCGGACCCATAGCTCCCATATTTCTACTCCCATACTTTTACTCCAATAACTTTGTCAAAACTGAATCGATTGTCGATGCTTAATGGCATTTCGTTCATGAATTGGCTTCTGAAAAAAACCTGCATTAAAAACGATTTTGATGAGGTTAAATTTTTGGTCAACAATCTTGCAGAATTGACTTATTTTTTTTATGGAATTTTATTTATAATTATCTCTAATAATTTGAATTGTAGCTACTTCAGTCTAACACGTCTCTCTCACTGTTCGTTTCCTTTACAAATCTTTTCAGATCCTCCATTGGTAACGCTACGTTTGGGCTCCACATTGACACCGGATGATATTAAGGAAGGCGACGATGTTTACTTCGAGTGTCACGTACAATCGAATCCTCAATGGCGGAAACTGTTGTGGTTACATAATGTAGGTCGCGTCAAATCACCTCCCCGCCTGCTCCTGCTCCTATTACCAACCACTCCCCTGTTTCTGCCATCACGCCAAATACAAGTGAAACCCAAAAGCCACCAGCAACAATGACATCCACAAAGGACACCAAGAACTGGGCTTCAGGTTCTTCCCGTGCCAGGGACCATTCCCACGCCTGAATCTGGCTCCAGGCTCTGGGCCGGCTGTCTGCTTGGTTGGCTTCCATTCATTTCTGTTTAAGTGTCAATAACATTGGCAAGTTGCGTGCAGCAGCTGCTGCTGCTGCTGCTTTGGGATGCATTGCGCTGCATTTGCTCATTTCAATTCATTTCACACCAAGAATGGCGGTCAGAAAGGTGCTCGACGCGCGGTGGGGGAGGGACTAGGGGGGAGCAAGTCAACCAAGTACGCAATGTGCCGTTTCGGGTAAAATAGTTTTGGGATTTGCGGCATTGATTTTAGCAACGCTTTGGCTGTCGCTCACTTGCAATCGCCGCCTCTACTCCCACCCACTCCCCTGTCCGCCCCTCAATCAATCAGCAAAGAGCAGCCGTCTGACGTCAGCTAAAGTCTGCGGGTCCCAGAATAGCATCCTACATCCAGTGCTTGCTTGTTTGTGGATGGGCTTTGAGTGGGTTTAACAATCACTCGATTGTTTCACACATTTTGATAAATTGAAAGTGCAACCGTGTCGTGCCACAAGGCGCTCGTAGAAATTTAAACTTTAAATGATGCAAATTTCCCAGCACTATTTCTAGTATTTCAAATTATTAATGTATTTTCAGCAACTTTAACCTTAAGTTTTATCGTATTATATTATCTAAAGAAGAAAATTTTACTAGATGAAAATATCTTACTACTGGCTAAACTGTAAACTGTTAAACAGAAATTTGTAGTTGAAAGGAGACTTACTCTGTCAGGAGAGATGTTGAAAAAGAATTGAAAACGAAATGCAAACAAAATAACATTAATTAAGACCGTGAAGCAAACCACAGATAATTTTTGATGGGTTGACTGTAAACAGTAAACAGTCCAGTCCCTTTTCCTATTTGCCATTTCCCCATTGCCACACGATATTAACTTTGCTTTACTTGAACTTTACATATTGCCGTTTTATATGTTTCTCATGGTCGCACTTTATCGCTTGGCACTTTCCAGGGCATTCACTTGGAGCACAATACCTCGGCGCGGGTCATACGCTCCAATCAGAGTCTGGTGCTGCAGAAGATAACGAAACACTATGCGGGAAATTATGCGTGCAGCGCCATCAATGATGAAGGCGAAACGGTCAGCAATCAGTTGCCGCTACGGGTTAAATGTGAGTATACAAAATATAAATGTGTGTGTGTGTGTGGAGCTCTTTGTACTCTATATTTAATCCGGGAGAGCT
This sequence comes from Drosophila paramelanica, assembly GCA_035043915.1. Classification (NCBI taxonomy): domain Eukaryota; kingdom Metazoa; phylum Arthropoda; class Insecta; order Diptera; family Drosophilidae; genus Drosophila; species Drosophila paramelanica. Next base: position 325,971 of record JAWNMO010000618.1, on the reverse strand, counting down.
CTTCTGCCCAGTTTTGTTTTGTCCGCATCAGTTGGCATTACGAGTAATACGGCTGGCACTTTGTTTGAATGCGTCATCTATCTGCCTGTCTACCCCGCTGCCGGTTGCCTCTCTCAGTGCTAGCCCAGCATGTTTTCTTATCATAAAGTCAGACAGCGACGTTCTCGTTGTCAAGCTGCTGCTCTGTCTCTCGCCTTGCCCCTTGCCTTATTTGATGTATTGCAATTTTCCTTCCACTTTTTTTTTTGCTTGGCCATTTTCATTTTACAACTCGAGCTCTTGAGCTCAACTCGAGTTGAGTGTCGCGTTGTGGCGCAGTTGCAAGTCAAGGCTGTGAAAATATTTTTCATCCCATTTTTTTTTTTTTTTGCATAAATACAACATTTTGCCAGTAGTAGCCCTGCCCCCTCTCCACATCTCCCCCTTATCCCTTTCGCCTTATCTTGCAAATCCAGTTGCTTTTCACATGCTTGCCACATGCATTGCGTCATATTTCATTGCTGCTGCTGCTGCTGTTGTTGCAGCTGCTATGGAATTATGCTTCAATTTAACAGGCCGCGAAATGTTGCCAACTCTTTTGCTTCTGCTTCTGCTCCTTTTTTTTTGCCATAGAGGCAGCTGCGCTTTAATTCCAGCAATTTGACAAGCGACTCCGACTCCTCCTCCGACTGCTGATCGCGAACATAATGAGCTTCCCAGCCGGATTTATCAAGTACTCAGCTGGCTCCGAGCTATGCACATGTTGCAACAACGTGTTACTCGCCAACTCAAGTGTCCTTCCCCTGCTCCTAAATTCTAGCAGCTAGACAGACGCATTGCTGCGGGCCATAAATTAAATGGCTTCGCGACTGCGACGACGCCGCTGCAGACGACGGCTGCTGACATTTTGGTTTTTGTTAATGCGCTGAAGTGTTTTTTCTTTTTCTATTTGAGCTGTTATTAAAACAAGTGTTTTATGTTTACATTGCGGTAAACGAAGTTGAGCTAAATTTAAAAATTCACTTTTAGTGTAATGGCTTTAATTGTCAAAATAATATAGAATCTTGTTCTTATGTATACAAATACATTTGGAATGATATCTTAGATTTAATTGTAAAGAGAGTTTTAAAATTATTTATTTTGCTTAAGAAAATTGCTTAATATATTAGCCTATAGGTTAAAAACTATAAAATGTTGGGAAAAGAAAAATTTATCTCTAATTAATTGCATATGAGATCTACCAACTATTTCAGTTTTTAGATTAAATATAAATTTGTTATGCATTTTTTAAGTATTTAATTCAGATAAATTTATTTTTATTTATTTATATTTCTTAAGCTACAAACTCCTGCTTTATTCATATCCGAGTTAAATGAATTACCAGCAATTAAAATTTCTTAAAAAGATATACAAAATCTAAGGTTTTAGTTTAAAGCATGTAGATATTTACGGAGTGCTGTATGTGTAGAAATTTTAATAAAATTATAAGTACCTTTTAACCATTACCTTTTCCATATTTTCCCATGTGTGTTCCTAAGGAAACACGCAATTTTAAACAGTCAGTCAACTCTTTTTACCTCCTCATAATCTCATATTATATTAGGCCTCATTTAGAAGACCAACGACATTGCGCTCTCAATTTTATTTAAATGCGAACACGTCACCTTTGCTACAAACTTTCTGTTTGATGTCATTGAACTTTTATGTTTGTACAACAAAGAGCAACAAGTGCTATTCAACTGCCTGTCTCAAGTGCTGGCTAATTAGCTGTCGACTGATCAAACAGCCCTCGTGAACTCACAATTTGAATAAGCAACAACAACAAAGAACAACAAAGGGAGCTGTTTTTTGGCTAATTAATTACGCCCTTTTGTAAATTTTGAAGACAAACAATTCATCAAAAATTCAACTTGCCTAACTGCTAATGCGTTTGGTTTGGTTTGGGTTGGTTTGGTTTGGTTTGGTTTTCCTCCATCGTGGCTGAGAGGGGGCGTGGTGGTTGTTGACGACAACGGAAAATTACGCATACGCCACGTGTGCTGTCAGCTAATAATCCTTTAACATTTATGAACGCCTTATTTACCTGCAAGTACTAAATCATGTTGCCACATTAATTAATTTCAAGTAAACAAGAGCGTTGCGTTGCCACTCGACGGCTTTCCATGGCGCTGCCATTGGCATTGCCAATGCCTTTGACACTGACTGAATGCCTTATCCGTCCCTAACCCCTCCCTTGCACCACTGCCCTCCCCGACTCTCCTTCCGGCACACCTACTCTAACAGATGAGTGGGCCGCCCTGCTGTCTAAATCACTTTTGTGCGTTTCCCCTGTGCTCAACGCCCCAGCAACTTACGACAGGCAAATGCGTTGCCTCATTTTTCAGCGTTTTCTTTTATTTTCCCTTTTTGCACAACATTTACGTTTTTTTATGCCACCCATAGGGTGGTTGCGGCCATATATGTTGTGCATAGATACAACTTTTTTAAGAACGTTATATTATTTCTTTAGAGTTATGTATTATAATTAAGTAATTTTTAAAAGAGTATAAATATAAACAATACTTAATCACTGTATTTGCTAGTAATAATAATTAAAAAATTAAAAAAATGAAAATAATAATTGTTTTTAACTAATGTTAGTTATTTTTACATTTGACGATAGAAAATAAATAGCATATACTTTATGTACTTTAGTTTACGATTATTTTTATTCTTTATCCAATACAATCTTAACCAATATATTTCACATTAAATTTTCAGGAAAAATAGCATGTAATGAATTTTCTTTTTGATATTATAACATAATATCACTGGCGCAATTTCGAATTGCTTAACTTTAAATTAGATTCCACATTAATTAATTGTGTTTTCTTTTGTATCTTTCTTTATATCAGATACGCCTGTTTGCAAGCACTCGGATCGCGTAATCCTAATTGGTGCCTCCAAGGATGAGACGGTTGAGGTTGTATGTGAGATACAAGCGGATCCGCCACCACGGTGAGTTTTAACAGAAATGTAGGAAAAAGGGATCATCCTCCTACACCTCCATTTGCCCTGTGGAAATACCTCCCTTTAGCTGTTTTCTTTCTTTTACTCTCGTTTTTTTCCTCGTTTTGTGTGTGAGGCAATTGCTTCCGGTTTCCTGTTGAATGGAAGTTTGCTAAATTGACAAATGACTGTAATTGTGTGTGTGTGTGTGTAGGTGGGAAAGTGTATGTGTGCGTGCGTGGGTGTGTAAAACGGAAAATGCTGTTTATTTCTTAGGAAATGTGCGAAAATTTAACAATATTTTGATTTGGCCCTGCCGGCACTTCAAAGCGCCGTCCTGGCCACGCCTTAAATTTAGGCACTTTAATATATTTTAAATGTGCAGCTGCTGCTCTGATTGAGGGGGCAGAAGCTGCGATAGGGGCGTTGTACGCTGCTGGACTTTGTTAATTCACATTGCCACATTTGCCCCACTTTAATGTTTTTTTAATGAGCGCTACGTTCCTTCCCGCCCATGAAACTCCCAACGCACACTGACTTTTGTTTGTTTCTTCATCTCCCTTAGTCTGTCTGTTCGTTTCTCTGGCAATCTTCTTCATTTTGGTTCCGTCCAGCTGCCTTGTCTTGTATTTAATTTCAATTTTTCGTTTCGTCTCACTTTTTGTGTGTTTCTGTTGTTGTTGTTTTTGTCTGTGGCTGCGTCTTGAGTTGACGCTTTATGCTAAAATAATTAATCATTAGCTGGCGCAAAATATGCGCGTTGTTGCCGCTGGCAGCGCAGCTGTCTCGTGTAATTGTTGTGGTATGGACGAGGGACGCGGAGGGCGTTGTTCAGTGTGAACATTAAAAAGCTGCTGCATACTTTCGGGCGGTCAGTCAGAGAGGGGGCGGTTACAAGTTAATTTATCAGCATTTAACTGCTTGACAGCGATGCCAGTAATTTTTTTTTTTTCAATTTTTTCTCTGTGCTATTGTGTGCATTTTTTTTAATTTAAAGTATCATATTGGTGAAAATGCAAAACAGCAGCTAGTATTAACATTTAAGGGAAGTTTCTTTAAAAAATATTTAAAATTAAATAATTAGTTAGGCATAAAAAACATTCAGTAGTAATAATAATGAATATTTATTATTTTTCCAAACATTGGGTTTAAAATTTATATTTCACAAGTCTCCTTTAGCTTCTCACCTGACTTATTACAAATTCTTTAACGTAATGCACTTTTAAATGCTTTTCATTATTCAATTTAAAGCACTTTATTTTTGGACGATCGCGCAGACAATTATTGATTTCTTTAATTTAATAAATATTTATTCTGTCACATACATTTTAATTTATTTTGCGTATATATATGTTGATATACCTATTATAAATTTATAGGAGGCAGTGGGTAAAACGAAAGCGTCCAACCGAATATGCCAGAGATAATTAACCTTTTAAAGGGCTTACCATGTACAAGGACTCGACTCTTTAGCTTCGCCATTCAACTGTGTGAATCTCACAATTTGTGTGTGTGTGTGTGTGTGTGTGGGTGTGTGTATATGTTTGTTTGTGGGTGTGTTTAACCTTTAATATTTTAACGAGCTATTTTAAAAATTTAAAACTTTTGAAACATGTCTCACTTGCTATCCTGTCCGTGTCCCATTCCACTGGACTGATGTTTCTGCCTTCTGCATGCGCTTCCCACTGACAACGTAACTGTCAAAATGTCAACGCAACACAAACAACAACAACAACAACCATGTCAAAAAATATATATATATGTATTACAAACATGTGCAGAACATTCCGCTGGAAATTTAACAACTCGGGCGAAACTCTGGACGTGGGCAGCGAGCGATTCAGCGTGAATGGAAGCCGCAGCATTTTAAAATATACTCCGGTCTCAGATCAGGTAAATAACTACCCCAACCAATTAAGCCTCACACACTGCAGACACCCTATACCTATGGGGTTATAATAATATATATATATGTATATAGAAATATATATATTTACATATTTGTAACGTATTTACAGGATTATGGCACACTGTCCTGCTGGGCTGCCAACGAGGTGGGCACACAGCAACAGCCCTGCCTCTTTCAAGTGGTTTTAGCGGGTAAGCGCATAACAGTATTCAGTGTAAATGTTGTCACGTTTATATGTAAGTTGCATATATGAGTGTAGTTTTTCATTTGACTTTTCCTATCGCTTTATCTGAAATGTTTTATTATAAAAATATATATAAAATACAGTTTATTTTAGCACTAAAATGTACACCTTTTATTTCGCAATACAACTTTTCAGAGACATCAGCAAGAAATGTGTTTTTTTTTGGCAATATTTAAGGTGTATTTATCACTCTTTACAAACATTTTAAGCTAACTCATTGATCCGATAAATATAAGTTGTAAAGCAGCTATCCTTTTATTTTCTATATATGTAATATCTTGTTTTAATACTTATACCACATTCTGAAAAACTACCTTTGTATGAAAAATATACTTTTTTTGCTTTGGAATAAATAAAATTTTGTGTACTTACAAATATCTTGAATTAGTATAATATGAAATTAGTATAGAATAAATATATTTTTATATAACTGTGAAGGATAATACAAAATTGGGAAAAGGAAGATTGCCTTCAAAAGAATCAATTCTCTTTCAATGAACTACAGATACTTTTGTACTTATCAGATATTTTTTAACTGCACACATTATTTTTTCCCTTGTATCTAATAAATACAAACAATTTTGTCTCCATCAAATTCTTTTATAAATTTGTAGCTCACAATAAGCTTACTTATTGAATCTGATGCAGTACAGTAACATACTTTTTAATAATAAATAAATAAACGTGTAAGCGTAGCAACTGTTTTTTGTACGTTTTTTTTTTGTTTTCTGAGTATTTGCTCTTTGACCTCAACAAGTTAAGGCAACAGGCAAACACTGAGAGGCTTTAACTGAGTTCAAAACAAACGAACCAAGCAGGACCCATTGTCACAATAAGAGGATAAATGTTCAAAAGCCTTTTTCTCTTTCTCTTTTGTTAATTTCCTGTACAATCTGCAACATTTGACAACATAAATTCGATGTCGAACCCGATGACCAACTGGTGAAACTTACACACACACACGCACAGCTTTGCCAAATGGCGTCAGCAATTGCAGCATATTCAATCGGACGGAGCTCAGTGTTGACATACAATGCATACCCGGCTACGATGGCGGCCTTCCTCAAATATTTGTACTCGAAATGTTCTCGACACGCACCGGCATTACCAGGTAAGCATATTAAACAGATTCACGTATGGCCCGACAACTACACACATACATACACACACAGAAACACACCACACACAGAGAACACGCCGCATTCAACCTTCTAGCTTTCTTATAAGCGGATTACGTTTGCGAACTTGGCTTAGCCCCCAAGGGCTCAGCTTTTCAGCATACGTCAAATATCAACTATTATATAAAGCAAATGTGCGATTAAATATTACCTCAGGTTAATCAAAACGGATCGCAAGTGCATTATTGAATGTGGAAACTAATTTAATATATGTTTTTTATATATAATATTTATAATATATTCATACATTATATTCATTTAAATAGGTTTATTAAAATGTGCATAAGCAATGAAAGTTAAATTTGGCTTTTGAATAGAAATGCTCAATAAATAGGCAGCAAAAAAACTTTCGAAAAGTTCTACTGCATACTTAAAAATTGATTTTAATGCGAATACTTTGCATAGAATTATTTTGCAGGTACTTTCGTATCCTTAAGTTAATTTAGTAGATCGTTTCTTTAGTTCGTTAAATTCTTGGTTTGGGTTCTCAGATTCTATTTTGTACCCAAAAGACATAGAGAGAGAGAGAAAGACATAGAAGAAATATATGATAATGATTTATATTTATATATACTAATGCTCCAACCCGCACATGCACACAAACACGTACACTTAGCCAAAGACAGCTTCTATCTGAATTTGACAGCTTGCTTAAAGTGATACCAGCAGAATATTATTCAATATCAGTTTCGGTCCGGCAATTGTGTATTGAGAAGTGTAAAGAAGGGGCAGGAGAAGAAGGATGCGCAAACTTATCCGACTAGGTGTGTGTGTGTGTGTGTGTGTGCGTCTGTCAAGTGTTTGGCTCATAAGCATTAATGTGTGGGCGCACACCTTGGGGGGCGTGTAATTAGGCGTAAAAGAGGGTGCTTCCGGCCAAGTTTCCTCTTTCAGAGTCCGCTTTAATAACGAAGCGAGCGCCAATCAACAATTTATATGCATGTCAAATGGGTGTTTAAAAAAAATGCGCATTTTATTACGGGCCAAAAAATCCAAAATCGAATCGTATTCATATGCACACATTACATTATGCGGTAGCCCTGTATAAATTTTCTCTCGATTGCTGTTGAAACAGCACAAGACACGACCAAACCAAAAACATTTAAGAAATATTGCTTATTAAAACAATGACAGAGGATAAGACGAAGGGTCAGGGGGAAATTCGGAAGCAGCCCCAACAAAGGAAAAATATATAAAAATATCAAAGGACCCTCATTCAACAAGATTGCGTCAAAACGCAACAAACATCGTCATCAGCGTAAAAATGTTTGTAAAAGCAACTGGCATATGAGAAATAAGAAAGAAGAGTTAGTTCCGACGATGACGAAAGTTAAATACCCTATAATATGACAAACATAAAATTTGGCGAAAGCCTAAGACAGCGAAAGAGGGGATGATCAGAGAAAAATATGAACAAAGAAAGAAAAATAAGCCATAGAACGCATAAAGATAAAACATAAAAGACACGGTGGTAGAAATTGAAATTTTATGAAAGGATGCGAGCGAAAGAATGGCACAAGGAGATAAGTACTCCCTTCTAGAGAGTGAAATCAATAGGTACAAATTTAAAAAAAAAACATTTTTTTTGTGTGTATTTTATTTATTATTGAAAGAGAAAAAATATTCATCTAAATTGAAAAAAAAAATACAAATTTTTACCGAAATATTTCAATATATTTCGTTTTAATTCAAATAGAATAAAAACTCAAAGAGTCTATTGAAGTTTTCTGTTTCAATAACTAGACCATTCTAATTTCAAAATGTTCTAATTGCAGAGAGTTCAAATTACTAATTCTGATCAAATATTTACATGCTCTATGGTTGCAAGCCTCAGTGCGTTACAGATTGCCTCACAAAACTCGAATTCGCACACAGCTAGGGCATCAGAAGGGATGGCAAAAAAAAAAAATGATGCAAAATGTATATAGACATTGAACCCTAATATTTCAAAGTTTGCCGAAGAACAGAATACGAACGAGACAGGAGACAGGAGACAAGTGAAAGCCGCAACAAGGCAAAAGGCATCAAATTTAAATTGAGGTCATGATTTGGAGCAATGCTTGGCTTACAGTTCTGTGACTGGTGGGACTGGGGTTAGCTGGCTTCGGCCATAGTCAAAGTCCAAGGCCGAAATGTAAAAAGGCGTAAGCTGGCAAAAGGAAATATTTGCTGTTTGTGGGGTTTTGTGCCAAGCTGACATTTGATTGCACATGATTAAAGGCTCAAAGCTGTTGATTTTCCATGCTGATTTAATAATACATAACAATAAAAATAATAATATCCGGTGCGTCTATTTCCTTTCAGATTCAATCTGAGCAATGCCGAGGAGGCGCTCTTCTCGATGGAGAATCTAGATACGCTCACCTCGATGATGATGCAGGAGAATAATTCGCTGAGGCTGCGCATTTATTCCTACAATCAAAAGGGACGCAGTGCGGCATATCTGTTGCCCGATTTCATAATTGGCTCAACAGCTTACAAGACAGGTGAGTGGCACACACCATATCACATACACACACCCACACGCACACATACACCCACACACACACACATACACACACACACACATGGCTTGCAGACTAGGCTTGATTGATGGGTGGAAATTGTAAGACTGCTGTTGCTGTTGCTTGCATTTGACACATGAAGCTGCCTCCTGCCGCCTGCCGCTAGCTGCTTTTCACTGATTTCATGTTTTAAGCCCAGACCGGGGCTTCTTAGCTGGCCTGGCAGCCCGATCAGGGCAGTGTGTCTTCCACATATGGTGGCGACACTTGACAGGTACCGTAGTCATCTGCAGTACTTACATAATCAACATGCCTGCCTCATGGGCCGCCTTTTGATGTCTCAAAGTATGTGTAAAAATTACTTTTTAACATACCAGCTGCGCTGCAGTGGAAAATATGGCCCTGCACAGTGATTGCATACAGCGCGAAACACTTTTGCACAAAATTTCTTTATCGAATAAAAAAACTAGAAAGTTTTGAAAAAGTAAAAGAAAAATATAAATTGGAGTAGTGGTATGGTTTTTCATATTATTCAGTTATTTTTTGTGTTTCAAGAAAAATATGTTAAATGAAGCTATGGTTTCCTTATTGCAATAAACTGTTTGTAAAGAAAAGAAAGGCATGGGAGTATAGTACACATTTTTTACTTTACTTTTAATTAATAAATCTTTTTTTTTTTCAACATTCTTAGCTTTAATTGTATACTTTTTATTTTTGCTTAATTTTGTACATTGCCCCACTGTACACTTGTTTGTGAGAATCGCAAACTCATACCAAGTTGCTGACGACTTTTCTTATTTTTCAATCCCAAACACAACTTGCCTAAAAATAAAACTGTCGACAAACATACAAAAAAAAAAAAACATTAAATAAAAACGCCTACATGCGATACAACAACTCTGTTATATTTCTATATTTAAATATGTGTATATGGAATTTTTGCGCTGGCAATCTATCTAAAACCGACGATGATTTATGACGGGCGATTGTCAACCTGTAATTACGACAATAACCGATGACAACCGATGACAACGATAACAGACGACGATGTGACGCTTACCCTGTCCCCGGTGATTGTTGGCAGCGTTCTGACCATCATAATTATTGGGGTGGCCATCGCGATTCGAATATTCCTTGTAACATTCGTGAACAATTTGCGACGCAATCGCCAGCATGGCAACAAGGCGACAGCAGCGGGCGTGGTCGCCCAAGCCGGTGATGTCTTCAAGGTGAGCAGAATTACTTCCTTCCCTGTCTATAGGAAATTTGCATGCGATTAATAAAATTTGGCGACATTTTACAGAGCGGCAACCTGGAGAAACCGCGCTGGCAGCACACGGATATAAAAACGAAATCATCAGAGGATTTGGTTGAAGATGAACGTGATCCAGATGTAATACCCTCACAGTATGGTAAGCCCGTAAACAGTTGTCTGTCGTTAACTTTATTTACTTTTTTTGTTGGATATCTTAGCTTTTCCGATCAGTTCGCGTTTAGAAATAAATGAATTTTAAATTAAATATTATTAAGGAATCACTAACTCGAAAACATTATTTTTTTTTTGTATAGACCATGATTAAATTATGTAGCTTATATATCTCAATCTTGCTTACCAAATTTCGACATTTAAAAAAAAATAGTTATAAAAAATAATAATATAAATTTAAATTATTCGCAGAAATTATGTAAAGTATTATTTTAGTTTTTTCAAAGTAGATAAGTCTGCGCTATTTTTATCAATAGGAGTTGGAGATTATTAAGAACTTTTTTCGTTATCCTGTCAGCTGTCGTGCTTGTCCAAATCTCACAGTTTTTATAGTGCGACGACGTGCACTTTGATCATTAAACTTTAATCAAATTTTATGGTCACTTCTCTGACATTTACTTTCATGTGTCTCGCTATCGCTGCTTTCTGCTCTGCTTTGTCCTGTTCTCTTCTGCGCTGACATCGCGTAATCGTAATCAATCTCATCAACACAACAATACGACCGGCAATTGAAACACCCGCCAAACCAATCCGTATTGGATCGCACCAAACCGAACTAAACCAATCCAATCCAATCAACGGATGCAATTTTCTTTTAATCGTAAATATTTTTAACGATGGGTTACGCCAATCTAAAACGCAACCGCATCCTCACACGGACACGGAACCCGGACTCGGACACCAACTCGCACTCGGCCAAACGTGGCACCTTCATCAATAAATTTCAATCGCAGTTGGCGGCAGCAGCGCCGGCAGCAGTGGCAGCAATGCCTCCAATGTGGGCAGCACCACGGCAGGCACAGCGACCGGCAGTAGCACATCGACAGCGGTCGCCGCATCAGCGCCCCCAACTGACCGCGATGCGCATCAGTTTGCTGCGGCATCATCAGCAGCAGCAGAAGCAGCACCAACACCGTCGACCGTTGGACTCGTTGGCAGCATTTCGAAATGGTCGCCCAATAGCAATGTAAGTACCCCAAAGCATTACGATTACCAATCCAAATGAGCAATATTAATGCAATCATTTCTTTTCACTTGGCTCTGGTAGAGCTTAAACTTTAACCAGGTTTAATTTGTCCAAATAGGCTTTAAACTATATTAAAGTACTCTATTTAATGGGAATATATAGCTGTGATTACTCTTAAGATTTCTTCATCAATCTGGGGGCCTGTTAAAACTTTAGTGATACTGTAAATACTTTTATTGATAATTTTTTTTCCCCATTTCAAATATAATAATGCTATCGTTTTTTCTTTACACAATACTATATTTTAATTGCGCTTCAATATATTCTTAATATAATTATTTTTTTTATTATTAATAAATTTTTTTACAAATGATAGATTCAATAAATTTAAGCGACATAGTTTTTTTTAAAGTATTGGTAATTATTTTATATATGTAATCCTTACAATACATTAAATTCATAAACCTGTGAATTTTTTGATACAAAAATTGCAATTTTGTGCAAATTAAAAATTGAGTTTTGATTCGAAGCATTGTTTTTGATTTTTTGTTGCAGCAAGCACTGTGTGTAAATGCAAATGTGACTAAAAAATGAAATGAAAATAATCAAAGTGCCAATGCAGTCACAAATTGTAAGATATAATTAAAAATGGACAACCGAGCAGAACAGAAAAGGTGCCAATGAAATTGTATTCCAGTGGAAAACATTTGCATTGCCTCTTGATTGGGTGATTGGCCGTTTTCCACTTGGCTGTGGTGACGATTTCAAGGCCTGTGTCGTCCGTTCTGTTTATTATTAGCAACGTTGCCAGGTTTCCTTTTTTTTTTGTTGCTTGCATTCTTTTATCTGGCTTTCTGGTTTCACACCAAAACCAATCAAATACTCAAATTGCCAAATTGCTGAACAAAAGTGTGGGCAACCACCACAACACGAGGTTTACATTCCAATTCCAAACGCAAAGTAAAAAAAAAAAGCCAAAAAAAAGGAAAATATGTATATGTATGTATATATACCCCAAGCCTCTAACTGTAAACCCCAAAGCAAAGCAAAGGAGGTTTATTAAAAAAAGCTTTTAAACTGTCAGAGCGCACGTCTTGTGGGGCAGGATTGCTCGCCCCGTTCACAAGTTATAAATAAAAGCTTTTTGGCCAAATCTGGGGATAATGCGGCGAGCATTTTTATATTGCAACTGGCTAGCAGCAAGTGGCAGGCAACCAGCGACAAGGTAATTGCAAGTTGCTTTCCCTCTTGCTCCCCTTCACAAACACAATACATCATGTCGAGCTACCCATAATCAATCAATATTTTCAGTATTTATATTGCTCAATATTCCTGAGATGCCTTGCTTAACTAGCTGTGGGTAAAAGATCGAGAGAGACAGAGAAGAAGAGAGAGAAAAAGATAGAGAGGGAAATAGGGGGAGGGAAAGGTGGGAGGGATTTGGTTAGGTTACGGATTCTGTGGCCGTAAATCAGTTCAATGTGATTGAATGTGCAACATGTGTGCGCTGTAAGTTTTACATTGAAAGCGTTGAAAGAAAAACTCAATAGATTTTTCCAAGAAAACGTTTGTATGGTCAATTAAGCATTGCTTTGAGATCTTTGCAAAATGAAATGAATATTCAAAATGGAAATTAGGAAAAATATTCAAATATCCAAATGAACAGCAAGCAGCTTTTGAAGTATTGATTGGACAGAAAAATCAAAGTTTTTCTAAATGAAGCGAAATGAAGACATTATTAATGGTGTATATAGTTTATGTGATGATTGATAAATGCAATTCAAATGTTAACAAAATTTAAGTAAAAATCCTAAAAAAGCACCTATAAAATTATAAGATTCATACTATACATAATGAATAAAATTTAAATAGCTTTCAAGTGGTCAAATTATCTTTTTATATTTGGTTGCAAAATAAATCGAATGATTTGTACTTAATTTTTATTAATTGACTTTTTGTGTGTCTATTTTATGATATCTTTTAGATAATAATACAATTACGAAATAAACGTTCGTTATCTATATATTCACTTTCTGTAACGAAATAAGTTGGACATAACTACTGAGACTAATATGCATTTTAATACGTTTATTAAACAATGTTATTTTTTTTATAAGATATAAAGAAAACTTTGTATCCAAATGGTAATCCGGTAGTTAATTCTTGTATAGAATATTGCAGTAGGCAGCTTTTTTAGTTTGTTTTATTTTTTAAAATATATATTACGCCCATTAAACACTAGACCGCAAATCAAAGCTTTTCAAAAGGGCAACAATGAATTCATTTATGCACAATTATTATTTTAATAAATGAATAAATTTGAACGAATGCTTGCACAATTCATAATTTCAATGGAATTTTCGATTTTAATGTTTTGCTTCTTTTTGTTTAAATTATAAATGGCAGATAGGCGCATTTGTGTGACCATTTCGCCAGAACATTTGTTTTCATTTCATTAAATTTTCGATTAGAGTTCATTTATGGATTTTGGGAACAGTCGAGATGCCGAGCATTAACATAAGCTGTTCCGAGTGCGATTCGAACGCGGCTCGTGACCATATGCCGGGGACAGACCACCGCTGACCAATTGACTAGCTGCGACCAATATATACTATACAAATATACCAAATATGCACACATACATATGAAGTACATATATTCCACTAATCTGCCGAAACCTGAAAAACATAAGCCCCATTAAAAAAACACACACACACACACTCACTTAAAAACTGTTGAAATAGACAGAAAAGAAGATATATATATATGCTGCGGTTTTCAGCATTGCAGAGATAAGCGCCAGATAGAGGGGGTAACTGTGGGGTGTGCGGATTTTCAGTGTATTCAGTAAATGGGATTTGCTGCGCTGATTTCAATTACATTTAAATTACCATCAGGCAGTGAGGTGGGTTTGGTGCGTGCAGCGCGAACGCTACCGTTGGCCGCTGACCGATGTTGGGGCATAACTCAATTCGTTAATTAAATAATTTTAAATATTGCCAAACATAACACAAACGGGCGAATCGCCGAAATCGGCAACTCAACGGCAACAACAGCAATTCACAGCGCAATTCAGCAATTCGCAACAAGAGATTGATTTTCAATTAGAATTTCCATTTCAACTGGTCGACAAAAAAAAATATATATATATTTTTCAATCAGCAAGCGGGCGGTTTTTATGCTTTCACATTTTGCACACGGTTAAGAATTGGCTTCAAATCATATATGACATCAAAAACAATTAACATATTGCAAACTCTCAAAGTTTTATGCATTAGAAGCAAATATTTTTTAGTGCAGCTAACAAAATGAAGAAAATTAAATAAAAGGACAATTTTTTGTACATCAATGAAGTTTTTAATTTTTATTTATTTGTTAGCTGTTATTAACTTGTATATTATATTTTACTTTTTATACCCTGAACCCATTGAAAATGGGTAAAAAGGGTATAATGGTTTTGTGCAAATGTATGTAACAGGCAGAAGGAAGCATCTCCGACCCCATAAAGTATATATATTCTTGATCAGCATCACTAGCCGAGTCGATTTAGCCATGTCCGTCTGTCTGTCCGTCTGTCTGTCTGTCCGTCCGTCTGTATGAACGCGTCGATTTCAGACTACAAAAGCTAGAAAGCTGATCTTGGTCTCATTCGGTTCGTATATACCATACGCAGATCAAGTTTATTTCAAAACATCGATAACTCTTTCCGTTTTCTTATTATCGATATTTATCGCTTTTTGACTCGGTTTTTTAAGCATAACTCCCAAACTATAAAAGCTAGAGCCACCAAATTTATTATTTTATGTTCGCGTAAAACATACGAAGAATTTAAGCCCTTCAGGTTTTGGATACCTCCCCCCAATCGCCCCCAATATCGATAAAACCAAAAAAACACAAATCAAATACTACAGACGTGCAAATTGGTTTGTAGATACATTTCAATGATCTGAATAAGCCCTGAAAATTTCATAATGATCGTACATTTAGTTTACGAGCAAATCAAGAATCTATTTTCAGTAGTGGGGGAAAGCGCAGCTGCTTGGCAATTTCTGTGTACATGTGCACGCATACATATGCACGTCCAGAAAGTCTTGCGTTTTCCTAGGAATTTTTTTAGGCAACGGTTAAATTGAATTTTAACACAACGAAGTGAAGTAAGAGCGTGGTCCAGTGGGTAAGAGTTGTGCCACGTAACGCGGAGGTCCGGGTTCGAATTCAGCGATGGTATGGTAGAGCAATGTTGAATTGTTTTATTTTTTTATTTATTTATAATTATTATTTTTATTAATTTGTATCGTTTTAATGACAACTGCAAAATTTTCGTTTTCCTCGACTTTTTGCGATGGTTAAGTAATGTTATATCATTCGCGAAAAATGTGGTAGTGTGGTGCAGTTGGTAAGAGTCGTGCATCTTAAGACGGGGAGACCGAGTTCAAGCCCCGGCTGCGGAACATTTCTTTTTCCGTTGGTAATTGTTTTTTTTTTATTATTATTTTTAATAGTGTAGTAGGACAGACGCATATTCAATAGTGCATACACACATTAATAAGCATACTCACGGCTGTTCTGTGATATCCCTTTATCCCAAGTTCATTATACTATTATATTCGTTAAAAGAGCTCGACAAGTGCGAACACGACTTGTCTCGCTCACACTCACATGTAGTACGTAAGCTTGTAAGCAACATCAATTGAGTCTAAGTCGAGCAGTAGAATAAAGCAGAAGTGCGAGTCTATGCTGTGCGTTTTAATGAAATCTTTGTAACGGTCGTCTACTACAATATCAGAAGTGGGATAAAGACACTGCCAATATGGACAGAAATGACTTACATTTTTTTCGGTCAGCCAGTTAAAGAAGTGGTTAGCTGTGCTAAAACAGTCGACAAAGGGAACAAAGACAGAACTAATAGCTCGACTCATCAAAATTCCACCAAACCTGCGTGGCGATCCTCCAGATCTTGACGATGAAGATGAATCACCAATCGTGCAGCCTGAAACCCAAGGATTACGTCCAAGACATAATAGTTTAAGTATGACAAGCGAACAACTACAAGCAAATTTCGAAAGCGCGGTGCAGCAGACTGCGCAAATTGACCAAAGCGGCGCCGCATTGTCGCACCATCAAACGGCAAGCCAGCTACAAATGCTCGAATTTTTGAAGGTCATAGAAAAGTTGCAGACAGAAGTGAACGCGAACAAAAGGTTGCTGCAACATGTTCAGCAACAACAAGCTGCAAATGTCGTCGCAAGCAACAATGTAGTTTCAAGCGACACAAGCGACGAAAACGGCGTTGCCAACAGCGAAACTGAAGAAAGAGACGACAACATTGACATTGCTAACGCTGTAGGCAAAGAAGACCAACAAACGAGCGAAGGAGACCTGAACATAAGAACAGCGAAAAACGGATCAGCTGCGTCTATGAGTTTCGCAAAAGAAGCGACAACCGAATACGATGGAAAGAGTTGTGCGCGCATTTGGGTGAATCAGCTGAACAACATAGCGCAAATATACGAGCTGGATGTTTCTTGTAAAACAGTCACATGAGAACACGGACAGAAAGATGAAATGCAGTGATTTTAGGGAAATCAATAAGATGAGTTATGAAGATTATATTGGACAATTATTAAGAAATTCAACTGTTAGTGAGCAATTATTAGAAGAGACAACTGTTATTGAGAAAGTATTAAGAAATTCAACTGTTAGTGAGCAATTATTAGAAGAGCCAACTGTTATTGAGAAAGTATTAAGAAATTCAACTGTTAGTGAGCAATTATTAGAAGAGCCAACTGTTATTGAGAAAGTAATAAGAAATTCAACTGTTAGTGAGCAATTATTAGGAGATTCAACTGTTAGTGAGCAATGTTCAGGTAATAAGAATGTCAGTGGGAAATTGTTAAGTCAGACTGTTATTGAGGCAAATTCTAATAAGAAAACCGATGGCAAAGAAATTAATGAGGTTAAGCGACTTTATGGTAGAGACATTATGTTGACAAACACTGAGAATAGCTGTGATCTAAGGGAAACACGAGAAGACAACTTCGACAAAGACATGCTTAACATTAATGTGGTGGATAACCAATTTCCAGATTACAATTGCGGCAATGATATAAACTAGGAGATGAAGTGTAAATTTATTGAAATGTTCGAAAAAACCTACGTAAATGCAAAAAGACCAACGGATCCACTAGTTAAATGTGAGATGAAAATTTCATTAGAAAATTATAAACCTTTTAGCTGTTCACCTAGACGACTGTCGTATACAGAAAAGGACAAGCTTCAGAAAATGTTAGATGAGCACTTGGAGAACGGAATAATACAGAATAGCGATTCTGAATATGCCTCGCCCATAGTGTTAGTGAAGAAAAAAACAGGTGACCTACGATTATGCATTGATTTTCGAAAACTTAACAAGGTGTTAGTCAAAGATAATTATCCATTACCATTAATCGATGACCTTTTGGACAAACTTGTAAATAAAACAGTATTTTCCAAATTAGACCTTAAAAATGGGTATTTCCATGTGTTCGTCAGCAAAGACTCCGTCAAATACACGTCGTTCGTAACCCCTTTAGGTCAATATGAATTTTTAAGGATGCCCATGGGAATAAAAAATGCGTCAGCCGTGTTTCAACGGTTTGTGAATAAGATTTTTGCTGACTTGATTAGGGAAAATAAAGTTATTGTATACATGGACGACATCATGGTCGCAAGCAAGGACGAGAATGAACATTTAATCACATTGAGAGAAGTTTTGTCAAGATTAGTTCAAAATAAACTTGAGCTACGTTTAGATAAATGTGAATTTTTACAATCGCGTATTAAATATTTAGGGTTTCTCATAACAAAGGAAGGCATTAAAGCAGATGATAAAGGATTAGAAGCAATCCAAAATTTTCCAATTCCAGATAAAGTGCAAGCTGTCCAAAGTTTTTTAGGTTTATGTTCATACTTCAGGCGTTTTATAAAGGATTTTTCAATGATAGCCAAACCACTTTACGATCTTCTAAAAAAGGACAAACAGTTTATTTTCGAGGAAAATGAGTTAGCATGTTTTTCAGCCCTTAAGGAAAAACTAATTCAATCTCCGGTTTTAGCTATATTTAACTACAAAGATGAGATTGAGCTACATTGCGACGCAAGTGCCCTAGGATTTGGGGCCATGTTAATGCAAAAGAAGGATGATGGAAAATCACATCCCATATTTTATTTCTCGAAACGAACAACAGAAACAGAATCCAAATACCATAGTTTCGAGCTGGAGACTTTGGCAGTAATATACGCACTTCGTAGATTTCGAATCTATTTACAAGGAAAACGATTTAAAATAGTTACAGATTGCGCTTCTTTAACTCTTACGCTAAACAAAGTTGAACTAAATCCTAGAATAGCCAGGTGGGCGCTCGAATTGCAGAACTACGACTACGAGCTAGTCCACAGAGCCGGTAGCAAAATGCGGCATGTAGATGCTTTAAGCAGATGCACGAATATTCTTATAGTAGACGCAAACAGTTTTGAGGATAATCTAATTATATGTCAAGCAAAAGATTTTAAAATCAAGAAAATAAAAAATATGTTAGAAAAAAATGAACACAAAATTTTCGAGATGAGAAATGGGGTTGTTTATAGAAAAACAAACGATGGTAGATTAATTTTTTACGTTCCAGAAGACATGGAAAATCACGTACTGCACAAATACCACGATGAGCTCGGGCACATAGGCAGAGATAAGATGATGGACGCTATTTCTAAAAGTTATTGGATTCCAAGTTTAAAAGACAAGTGCAATTGTTATATAAACAACTGTTTGAAATGTGTTGCATTTTCACCAAAAACAGGAAAAGCGGAAGGATTTTTAAACAGTATACCAAAGGGAAATAAACCCTTTGAAATAATACACATTGATCATTACGGACCAGTAGCTACAGGGAGAGCAAATAAACACATTTTTTTGGTAATAGACGGGTTTACGAAATTTGTTAGATTATACACAACCAAGACAACAAACACCAAAGAGGTTATAAAATCTTTGAGAGATTACTTTAGGGCATATAGTAGACCAAAATGTATAATATCGGACAGAGGAAGTTGCTTCACATCTAACGATTTTGAGCAGTTCCTAGCGGATACCAATATAAAACACATAAAAATCGCGACAGGGTCTCCACAGGCGAACGGACAAGTTGAGAGAATAAATAGAAACTTAGGACCCATGATATCTAAACTAACAGAGACTCAGGAAGGAGTACACTGGGATTCAGTAATTGAACAAGTCGAATATTCCTTGAACAACACAATACATCGAAGCATTAGACAAATACCAAGCAAACTATTATTTGGGGTAGAACAAAAAGGCGAGGTTATAGACGAGTTAAGAGAAAAATTAGAAGAGATAAATGAATGTCAAAGTCCAAGAAATTTAAGAGAAATCAGAAAGGAAGCCATGGAAAACCAGTTACAAGCACAATCATATAATGAATCAAAATACAATGAAGCAAAAAGAAAGGCGAAAGATTATAGAAAAGGAGATTATGTAATGGTCAAAAACTTCGACAGTACAGTAGGGGTCGCAAGAAAATTAATTCCCAAAAATAAAGGTCCTTATGTGATAGAAAAGGTTTTGCGAAATGACAGATTTCTATTAAAGGATGTTGAAGGCTTTCAAATCGCTCGAAGTCCATATCTGGGTGTATGGAGTGCTCAAAATATAAGACACTGGGTAGGAAAAAGAAAATAAATTAAGAATAATATTAACTATTTAAAGACGCTTACATATATAAATAAGAATACCAATTGTAAATTACTGTACAAACAAACCAGTTTAATATTCATTGTAATACTAGGATCAGGGGATCTAGATCGCAGGATGGCCGAGTTGTAGTAGGACAGACGCATATTCAATAGTGCATACACACATTAATAAGCATACTCACGGCTGTTCTGTGATATCCCTTTATCCCAAGTTCATTATACTATTATATTCGTTAAAAGAGCTCGACAAGTGCGAACACGACTTGTCTCGCTCACACTCACATGTAGTACGTAAGCTTGTAAGCAACATCAATTGAGTCTAAGTCGAGCAGTAGAATAAAGCAGAAGTGCGAGTCTATGCTGTGCGTTTTAATGAAATCTTTGTAACGGTCGTCTACTACAATAGGATCCATACTCATCAACTGCCGAGAGTGTGCGTGTATGTGTTCATTTCTGGGTTCAGGGTATCTACTAGTCGGGCGGTCCCGACTAGAGCAATCTCACTTGTTTGAATTGTAAGTTAGTCCAATTGAGCTCTTATATATATATATAATAATATATATAAATATCTATATATTTACAAATGTACAATTGGGCTGTCCATCCAACTTATTAATTGTTTTTTCCTTTGTTTTGTTATGCTTTGTAATATAACTAATTTTGTTTTATTAAGGCTTTGCTAAAGTCGACCTGGTTGCATTGCGAAACTGTTAATTTCCGTTTGAAAGACTCGCTCCATATTCAAATAATATTTTATTTGTATATTGCGCACTGGTGTGGGACAAAGTTAAGTGGGGTGGGTGGGGGGTTTACTTATTGCATCTGAGACTCGAAAAATTTCTCCGAGTGGGTCTAATGTGCTTGGAACTTTTTTTCTGGCATCTGCTTGCAGGCTCCGGCTATGACGACTACGACGACGCTGTCCGGGGATCCGGCGAACCCGCCGGTCACCTACAATCAGATCAATGCGCAACGCGCCCAGCTGCTGGCCGCGGTAGCTGCAGCCGGCGGTGGCTGCAGCAGCACCGTCATCTCGCCCAGCAGCAGCATTATGGGCAGCCTGGGCGGCGGCGTGGTTGCTGGCAAGCCACTAACGTTGGGCATGGGCGGCACCATCATTGGCTCGCCCACCTCGCTTTCCTCGACGGCAACGCTGACGGCGCACCTGCAGCCGGCGCACAGCAGCGGCGTGGGCACCCTGCCGCCCGGACTGGGCAGCGGCGGTGGCTACATACTGAATGCCTATGCCAGCGGCAGAATGCACCATGCGGTGAGCGGATCCGGTGTTGGTCACACGGCCACCTTGAATCGCCACCATCATCATCAGCAGCAGCAACAGCAGCAGCTACATCATTCTCAGCATCAGCACCATCATCATCATCAGCCGGGCTCCGGGTCGAGTCTGTTGCTGGGCAGCGTGGGTAGCGTGATGGGCGTGGGCGTGACCTCAACAACAACCACCTCGTGCAACTCGTCGCAGGACTTGGACGACAACATTAATATAAATGCTATTAAGGATTGTCTCATGACACAACGTGTGCCCGAAAGCTGCGTCTAAGTTGAGGCAAAGTAATGTCGAAACTTGGACCCGCAACTAGCTCTAGTTTTCGTGAACTTAACTTACACCTAGATCTAGACTAGATAATCAGCTTACCGTGTTATATGTCTATTGTTGTATGTATACATATATATATATATAAAATATATATATGGTTCTGTTCTCGTTAAGTTGCTGTGCAAAGCTACGTTTGATTCTTTATGGGATATCTTCCAGATTTCAGTGCATATCCATTGCAATATCAATTGAGAAATAACGGTAACAAACAAACAGCAACCACATATCAGCTAAGATGTATCGCATAGAGTTGGACAACACTCGATGATAAGTTATCGATAACATTTGTAATTTGTTAGAAGCTGAAAAACTTTTCAACCGCATATAAGATACAACTTGAAGCGAGACATCGAGCCTAACGGTAAGTTATCGATAACCATAAATAATCTGTAGAATCAACACAGAGCAACGGCATATCTCCAGTAAAATTTAATAGAAAGATGGCTAACACAAAAAAGCGTCTGAATCCAATGATATCCATATCATTTACTTAACTGTTCTATCATTTTGGTAAACTCCGTTCGCCTAAGTCTACTCTGGAATAAAACCGAATATTTAAATAATTTTCAAAATTCAAAACAAAATTATGTCCCTTCACATACTGAAATTTCTAGAAATTATCCTTTTAAAGAGTAAGTAAAACTACATGAAATAATAAATAAACTTAAGGCAACTCCAAAAAGACTCTGAAACTAAGTAGCAAAAATTTTATTTGTAGCAAAAATGTTCCCAAAAATAAAAAAGAAAAAATAGTGAAATAATAATAACAAACATAAATAATTAGAAGAGTTTAAAGATGTACTAAGTTCTTTAAATAAGTAACGTACTATTGTAAATAGTAAACTTAACGCATAGATGTTAAATGTGTATAAAGCAAATGTACTTAGCTTACGATTATCGTTGTATATTTATGTATATTTATGTATATTTATTGATATAGAAAAAAGCTAACTGCAAATGCAGTCCATTTGTGTGTGTGAGAGTACCCGAAATCGAGATCGGGAATGTCCTGCATAGTCAAAGTAATTATAGAAATGATAAAATTAATGCAAATTGTTAGAACGCATTGCGTTTAAGCAGAATTTAATGTCAGCGTTTAGTTTAAAATGTGTTAGGCTATAAAAAGATCTATGCATAAATAATGATAAATCAATTAACTAAGTCATAGAAAGTGTGACAAAAAATAAGAATATTAAGAAAATGGCAAGTAAAATTAAAATAAAATTATTAATGAATAAAAAAAATAACTGAAATCGTGAATTAATTGGAAAATGAATCTACAAATACAATGTAAGTATGTACTGAAACAGTCGACAGTTTAGACAAACCTGTCGATTGTTTTAAAAAATGTATAATATGATTTACAATTGTTGACAGCGCTTGCTTTTTATTGTTTTTTTTTTTGAGCTTTCCTTCCTATTCATTTATCACGTACAAATAGAATTTTGGGTGCCCGACAGCCAACCGGACCAATTAAAACCGCTGCTCAAATACGAACCCAACTCTGGTGGTTCACACTGGCAACCACAGTTGGCCAACACCCACTTGATAAGCCACAATGCTTTGGGCGTGGGAAAAGAAACTATTTTAAATTTCATATGGTTTCGAGTTGGCTCATTAGCAAATCAAATTTATACAGGGTACGAAAGATATTTCTGACAACTCAGCAGCAATCAGGCTGATGCCTGGGAAAACCACCCCACCTAACAGCCACCCACCCATGGGTTGACCACATGAAACTTTGGACTGAACCAAAATTGACAGGAAAAGTGAAACTTGCCTTTGATTTGTGGGCTTGCAAAGGAAAAATGCCTCGGCAGACATGTTTTAGGATTCATTTGGGTTTCGGATAATTGGAAACCGCGCTGACAGCTGCCCCAGTGAACCAAAAAAAAAAAACTGTATGCTCTTAGTCCCATTTTTCACACATATGGTCTGAATGTAAGTTTTGGTGTCCAATCTCAATCCCATGTTCACAAGTCGACACTAAGGCAAACAAGTGGCGCAATCCACTGAATTTTTAATAAAGGACTTGTTCTTTCCTTGTAATTATCTAGGCGTCCTAATTTGCTTGTCATATTATTACCTGATAATTATAGAGTGGGAACTTTAATCACAGAACACGCTGCATTGCAATTATATTTCAAAAGTCAATTTACATAGTTGGTTCACAATTCGGAAACCTCAATCGAACAATCAATCAATAAATCATTTAGATATTTAAGAATGTAAAGCGTTTTCGGTTATAGATTTAAAGTTTATATTTATATTATATACGTTTCTAAATTATCTTTAAAATTTAGTTAAATTAAAAAAATATTCAATATTTATGAAATGTTTTCGTTTATATGCTTAGATTTTATATTTACAGATTTTGAAGTTTTAAAAAAATTAAAGTGGTATTGGGTTTAAAATAAAGAATTCTTTACTTAAGTCTGAATATTCATATTGTATGTTTAAACTAGAAAAAAAGAATAAACCATAGAAAGACGTATCGTATACTAATCGCATTTGCACTTTAATTTCTCTGAGAATTTTCCTCTGTCCGCTTTAACAAGCACTCAAATGGGAGCCTATTAAGTTATCAAACGAGCCTCGCACAGCTTTCGAGGGCTCTAACGTACTCTATCTAGATGCATATATCTATTACCCATCCAAACTGGCCCGGCACTTCAATTCACTTCCGTAACGATTTTGCTTACTTCCGTTTGCACATTTACGCTAGTTGGCATCGCGAGCGCCTAATAGAAAACTGTTCACACGTGCTGCAAATTACACAGTTTCAAATCCCAACCCAACCCCCTCGAACAACCTAATGCACAGGCCAGACACCAACCAAGTAGTCAGTTCCGCGTATCCACAGACAGTTCGTGCGGTCAATAAATGTAAATAAAATGAACGCGACCGCCTATCCAAAGGGCACGCCCCTTTGTTGGATTGTATCAGAGCAAAAAGTGGGCAGAACAGACTGAAAAATATATATGAAAAATAAGGAAACTTTCATAGAAAGTGTATAGCGAATATATTGTAACGAAATTATTCAGGTAATTTATGCATTTGTTTGTTGACCTGTGCGAATCACATTTTTCAATTCTGTATATATCATTTTTTTTGTGCAGATTTATTGATTTTACCCGTGTGAAAATTAAATTCCCATTTCGAGCTGCTCTGGTCCGAACATAAAGTTTTGATAGACGCGATTAGCCGTTCTCGTCCCCCGAGTGGCGTCTGTCCCGAAATTGAATTGAAGCGCGTTGTGTAAATCAGCGGCTCAATAAAATCTAATAGTCTTGGGCAGATTGCGGCTCGGCACGCACCCAAAACCCAATGAGAGCAAGGAAGAAACGCGAGAACTTCGTATACAAGCATATAAATTAGCAGGCTGGTGACGAACATTGGGCAAAAACAAGGACGTAAAAGTCCTTGGCAGTGGCAAAAACTCATAAAAAAAGTAACATCAGCAACCGAAGGACCCAAGAGGTCATTGATTAACCGAAGTTGTCATGCTCTAAATGAGCCAAATCCACTAAATGGCAGAAATCAGCTCAAGCTTTTATTTGAAAGATACTTTAGTATTTATATTTTCTTAAGAGAAACAAGGAAGATTTATCGTAGTGTTAAGTTAAGATTACAATGCAACACATTACAAACCCACATAATAATGAAATCAAAAATTAAGCTTTGTTCTATGGCGGTAAAATAGTAAAAACGTTTTCTTGACAACTTCTTAACTTTTGCATGTCAAACTTCATGTCAAATTTAAAATGTCTTTTTCCGCTGCCAGGGTACAAACCAACAGAAGCCGTTTGGCAAATTAACTAATGACCCCATATTAGGTGCTAGACATCTTGGCGGACCTAAACGTTGGTGAGGCTTACTACTATCCGTAACGGTGAAGGGGGAGCTATGTCGGAGAAGAAAATGTAGCCGACGCGTTTGTTTAATTGTCGTGCGACCCGCTTTTCGCTCGTTTTAATGAGTCAATTTAAATTCCGATTTCGATTGTGGGACACAGCTCGCAGCGCGTAGCTCGCAGCTGGCAGCTGCCCGACTGCGGCCAAATCGATGTTCATTAGCAGAAGGCGCTGCCACGCCCTCCCAAAAACGAATAAGGTTTTCGTCTGTCGCATTGTCAACGCAATTAGCTGAAGTTTTAAAGATAATATTGGTTTACTGTTTCAAGCATCTAAATGGTTTGTAATACTTCCAATAAAAAAACCCATAAAATCGGTAAAAGTTTAAAATGTATGAGTTTTAAATTTGAATATAAATATGTAAATAATGGTGGTTATTTCTATGCCATTTTATTTTGATTTTAATTAAAAACTGACCGCATTTTTTATTTAGCTAAATTAACGAACAAAACATTGGCCATTTAATGCCCTGGGATAATTTGCAAAGGGGTATTATTACATAAAGCCGTTTATATAATGGTCCAAAAAAACTTTGTTTATATATTTTAAGGACTATACTGAGTAATTTTTTTCTCCTTTCTAAAACTTATTTTTGATCGATTATCAGTATAACATGGTATTACTAGTTAGTTAATATACAAATAACAGTAAATATAAAATACTTTAGTTAAACGTCAAATTTATTTGAAGTGCATAAATATATTTGTATTTTTAAACATTTTTACTACGCTTTTTAGAGAAAAATAAATAAATATAATAAATAAATAACAAAAATAAGTAAACTTAAGCTTACTAGTTTTAAATCTAAATAAGTTTAGCAGTGCGTATGCTCCATTACATTTTCATTTATATGAAAGTCAGCCTACAGGGTATTTCCATTTAGTTGGATCCCTTTATTGTTTTTTATGCTTTATAGCAACTTTAATTAAAACATCAGCGTTTTATTTTTTGATTTATTATAAGCATATGACGACCAACAACAACAGCAAGAACAACAATAACTGGCACACGCATGTGTAATTGCATATTTGAACTCAATTAACCGGCGACTTGACCGCACAAATTTGTCAGGGTTGCGACCTGAAGGGGTTAACAGAAAAAAAAAAACAACAAAATGTCACAACAGAAGCCGATTGAGAGGTGGTGGGGCGGAGGAGTGTGTGGTTCTAGGAGGCGTCTGCCATAAATTTCCTCCTACGCACTCACTCAACTTGACCCCGAGCGGAGGAGAGGACGACAAGGATATTTTGTTGAGCGCAGCGCTGCATGAAATGAAATTTAGCGCAACGGCCTCTTTTTATTCTCTTTTTTGCTTATTTTTTATTCTGGCCAACACAATTTATGGCTAAGCGCGCATGTTGGCCTAAATATATATATATATAAATATATATATATACGCTACACATATATACATATATGCATAAAAATCGTTGCATAGAAACACGTCAATAAATTACAGGCCCCAAGCCTTAGACGTAGCCAAGTTGAACTAATGGCAGCTCCTTTCCCCTTTACCCACAGCAGGGGCAGCGCAGCAATAACGACACAACCCATAAACAGTTGGTAGCCCGATTCTAAAATTCAAATGAAATCTGAATGCTCTAGCTTAAGGTGTACTTTTACGAAACATTTTTAAAATAAGAAAAATTATTAAACTCAGCAGTCGCATTGCATAAAAACGGATGATAGATATCTCATGCAAAATATTTATTTACTTTTACTTTTCGTTATCACGATAAAACTTTATTGCACATTTTCTACACAAGGCATTCAATAATTAAACACATACCAAAGACATTTTCAAAGAGAAAATAGCATGTTAAAATTTAGGCAGCCAATGCGCTACACATCTAGTGGCAAATTAATAACACCCTCTGCTAGGGTAGAAAAAATGAAAAGCAACAAGAAATATAAATTAAAATTCTGTGTCAACATGCAGCAGGACATTGGCAGACGTTCGGGAATGGGTGTTGGAGGGGCAGGCTCAAAAATTTATGCAAAAAACGCGACTACATCAAAAACAACAACAATAACAATAACAAGAGCGACAACAACAAGTCGTAAGTGTATGCGTGTGTGTTAATTAAAACGCCTTAATTAAAATAATTTGAAATGTTTGCAAGCGCGAGTGGAAAACAAGTGACAGAAAGAATGAGAAAAAGAGCGAGAGGGAGAGTGAGAGAGAGAAAGAGAGAGTGAGAAAGAGACTAAAATAATCGCAAACTTGTTACTCATTGACTGGCGCAGGGATTGACAAGCATGACAGAGGCAACTGACACGCCCCCAAAGACCAATTTCGCATCACAGCCCACAAGCACCCCTCAAACACACACACACGCACGCACACACACACACCCTCATAGTGGGGTTGGGTGCCCCAAACGTATTAAAAACTTTACAATTTTGCAGTGTAGTCAAGTTTAATTTTTTGGTTGAGTTCATGCGAAAATTGCAAAAATCATATTCCAACTGTTTGTAAAGCCATCAAAGATATGGACAGCAGCAGGGTGCAAGGCAGCTGCGAATGGAGGGCGTGTGGCGAGCAGAGGGGGTGGGGGTGATGGTTATATGGGGTGCTGCTAACGGTTTTAGACCGCAGCGCAACGCAAAACGAAATGACAGAAAACGAAACGTAAAATGAAAACTGCACTTGGTCAAAAGTGCCAGCAAAAAGAAAGATCTCCTCTGTCGTTTAGAAGCCTGGCAAAATGGGGTGCGACCGTGAGGAGGTGGTGTAGGCGGCGGTGGCGGTGTAACGGACAGTGCAACATGTGTGTCTGATCTGTGCCACCTTACCAGCCTTTGCGCAATTTCCCGCTTATAGATTTATTTGCATAGCAAATTGAAAATGTTCTATAAACAGTGCTGACTGTAAGTCTTCAGACACAGCAGGCAACCAGCGATTGTTTGTTGTCCCCATCCCCCATCCCGCCCAAAGCTCAACCCCTTTAACCCGTTAACAACCCAAAGTCACTTGTGCCCACTTTTTACACTTAAGTACTTTCTCTCTCCCCCTCTTTCTCTCATTGCCTTTTCTACTTTTCGTTTGTCTGTGGTATCTGTTTTCTTTTAATGTCTTATCTACGTGGGTTGCCTTTTCAAATTAAGCTACAAATTTAACACAAAACACACGCGCAGTGCATAAAAACCAAGCAGCGCTCTGAAACAAAAAATACAAATAAAAGTAAAAAAAGAAAACACAAAACAATACAAAATACTCTCAACTGAAGGTCCACAGCGACCCTGACGGAAGCCCCAGCAGGAGTCATAATTATACACGGCCCATCGTCCTGAGCGCGGCACGCAGAACATTTTTTGCAATTATCTCTCTAAAACCAAAAAAAAAAAAAAAAAAATATATAAAAAAAATTAAAACAAAAAACACGAAGGGGAAACACTAAAAAAAAAAACTAAAAAAAATATTAAATTGTGAAGATGGTATTGGAAAAATGTATTCGATAGGCGTAACTTGGATGCTCTATGAACTAACGCAGAAATAATAACAAATGCCATTATGTTATTTAAACTTCAATGAATTAGGAAAAAAGACTATTTAATGGAATGGTTGCAATTGCATAAGTTAGCGCAAAATGAACAGTTCAATAAAAAAAAGTATAAATTCGAAAAATATAAAAAAATAATAGAATAGAATATTAATTATTTTTTACGAAATATTCTTATCACAAATTTATAAAATAAATTTGATAAAATAATATTGATAACAATTATGATAATTATGAAATTAGACATACAGCATAAAAATTCTATGAATATAATGATTATTACTATAATCTGTACAAACATGAAGTGTATAAAGTGTAAAAAACTTTAGATTAAAAATGTTAAGATTATATGGGAAAATAATAATATGCACCAAGAATGTATACAACAATTGTTGGTTCCTTAAGGTTTTTTCTTTCAAATTCTTAAAATATTGAACAACTTTTTCTCACATTGCACAACCAGTAGGTGTCCTCTTTGTGAAGAGTATTGAGAAACACTAACAGCAAGCAAATGAAGTAACTGTACCGCACGTGGTGCAAAGCAACAAGAAAGGACTTCACAAATGTCTGCTCCAAATTTACCCGTCCCTCCTTCTATCGCTTCTTGGTACACTGTAAATTTGTGTGTAATTAGCAGAAGAAATCCAAATCTTTTACAACGTAATGTTTACTAGAAAACTAACTATAACATTTTTAATAGAAATTAAAATTATAGATAAATGTAGAATCGAAATCTTAATAAAATATAAAAATGCTTAAGTTTTGTTTTGATATATTGTAGTTTGTAATTTACAAATTAAGCACCTAGTATTTTGAAATTATAAATAAAAATTGCGATTAACTCTTTAAACTCAATAAATTCTAAATATATATTTTCATAGCCGTGGGTTAAAACCTATGCAGAGCATTTTCAAAGAACTAGAAAAGTTTGATGGTTAAAATTAAAAGTGCTTGGAGTAAGTTGAGTACCTGTCGCTGAACAAGTGAAATCAAGCATTTGACAAGTTGCTGGCTGCGATGGGTTGTTGGCGCAGGGGTGGGTAGGAGGGTGGGAGGGGAGGTGAGGAGGCAAAGTTGATATAGCAGGGCGTATCTTGCAACATTGTCACTTTATGGGTCAACGGTTTTGGCTGCACTTATTGCTGTTATTGTTATGGTTAGTGTTGGTGCTGTTACGGGTTGAGCGAATGGCGATAATAAAGCAAACATATGACAGCAGTGACGGAGTCGCAGCGCTCGTGAACAGCAGCGACAGCAGCAGCAACAACAACAGCGGAAAATAAAAAAGTTTTTCCGCCTGCAGCCAAAGCAAGACGAGAAGGCAGCCAATAAAGTCAAGAACAAAGTCATGAAAAACGTTGCCAAAAATAAGAAAAGCGCCAGATACGAGAGCCAACGAGGCAGCTGTAAGTGAGTGAGTGTATATGTATATATATATATACATATACATGTGAGTTTGTGTGTGTGGTATGTGTTATTATTATTTTTACTGCAAGGCATTCGCATAAAGGACATAATCATATTTTTCATCAAAGTCAGCAGCAGCGATAAAAACTACAACAAAAACGCACACCGAGCGCAATAATACAAGCCACTGTATGTATGTGTATGTGTGTGTGTCAGAGAGTGTGTGTTAGGCATTGGCCGTCTCTTTCTGCGATGCGCAGCGTATCTATTCTGCAGTTGCTGTCAACATTTTTCATATCATAAACACTT
This sequence comes from Drosophila paramelanica, assembly GCA_035043915.1. Classification (NCBI taxonomy): domain Eukaryota; kingdom Metazoa; phylum Arthropoda; class Insecta; order Diptera; family Drosophilidae; genus Drosophila; species Drosophila paramelanica. Next base: position 295,220 of record JAWNMO010000618.1, on the reverse strand, counting down.
TTACTGTTGATATTACCAACAATAACTTTTACCCAACAAACACACACACACACATGAAACTGTGCACGTTTGTGTGTGCGTCTCTGACACGCCCCCCGTCGCGTTTGTTGTGGGCGTCGTCCGTTTTGCCTTTGACGCGCTTCACGTTTGCCCCACATCGCCAAAATCGGCCTTGGCACAAGACACTTTGCGTGCCGGTTGTGTGTGTGTGTGTGTATTGCGTGTGTTAATGTGTTGCTATATCGATATAGCCTCTGCTTGGCTAGTGTGCGTGTGTGTGTGTGCATGTTTTCTGCAGCACAAACTTTTCAAAATGTGTATGAAATCATGTTCAGGCTTCAGAGCTGAGAGAGAAACTAGTTGGCTGACCAGCTCGTTGCACCACGTTTGACAACAGCTTTCAAAAGTACAAGTGGCTTATACCGAATGGGTCACAAGATTAATACTACGATCAAAACATGTCAACGTGTGAATGCAAGATTTTGGTTTAAAAAGGCATATCATATCATATTTAATTTTAACGTTTATAATAAGATTGCTTTTTTTGTATATTTGTGGCATTTTAGCTTTTAACCCAACATTTTTACATTAATTACATTACATTACATTTCCTGTGTCTTTATTCATTTTTCTACCTCTTTTTCAGTATTGTTTCTTTTCTCTGTCTAGCACTTCATTTTGCCTTATTTTATTTCATTTTCAGTTAATTGGGACATTTTCTAATCTACTTTAACTTTTTAGTAAGTATGAATTCATTTAAAGAAAACTGGAAACCAATTGGTATTGACTTTAAAAAAATGTCGTATACAAGAACAGTTTTGCTCATGGCAAGGACAAATTTATTTTGTATTGCCAATTTGGTTTTATATCTCTTTTCTAATCTGAATATCTGAATGTCAAAAGATTTTGACAAAAAATTGTTTTTATTTTATTTGACTTATCACACATGTTACCTTTATTATTATTTAACAATTTATATCTCATCACAAAATTATGATGTACGAAGAATCAATTTTTCTAGAATTTGCTATCAACTGTCGACAAGAACTTTTGCCCCAGACGCTTTTAAAATGCAAGTAAATATTTATGTGTAAATAGCCAGACAGCATTTGCATCGAAAAACAAAAGACTAACGATTGAATTTCCATTCCCATTTTCATTTTCAGGATGAAGAACAATGTCTGGTTGACCACAGCAACTAATAACCAAGCCGATGCCCATCATAACATCCACCCAACCGCAGGCTAAGCCAGACTAAACCAAACCAGGGCAAAAACGGGCGATTCATTGGCCTGGCAACAGGGTGTTTCTAATGCCCACACACGCACACATATTTAATGCACACTCACATGTGCTTCTCTATTCCTATATTTTCCTATTGTGGGCCATTCGTCCTTCGTCCTCCTTGGCTCTACGCCTTGGTTATCTTTACACAAAGATGACATTTGTGTTGAAACAGGCAAATTAGTATTTATTGCCTTTTGCTGCTGTTGCTGACATATTATTTTATTTGTTTAATTAATTTACAAAAAAATACAAAAAGGGACCGCAAGACAAAATCATCAACAATAACAACAACTTCTCCCCATTCCAGCCGCCCTTTATGTCATATGGCATATGGCATCTGTAATAAATAAGAGTCTAGCAACAGATAACCAAAGACATTCCATAGTGTCCCATCCCCCCTCCGTCAAATTCTCTGCCACAATTTCTGGGGCTCGTAAATTTTATCTGTAGTTTGGGTTGATTTAATGGCTATTCCGCCTTTGCCTCTCCGCTCGCCTTAACTGTCCACATAATTAAATCAACTAAATATTTAACGGCACATTTATTTGACTCTCCTTCGTCCTGCGTCCTTGACCATTTTGCTTGGATTTTTATTACTTTGCTGCGGCATTAAGTGGTCGAGAGTTCGAGTTCGAGTTTCATTCCATTCCGTTTTTGGCCCGTGTCCAGCACCACCATAAATTAGCAATGGCTAAGCAAAATTGTATTAAGTAAATCATGTGGCAACGTCAAGAATGTCCACGCCCCCACTTCCCCTCCCACACTCGTCCTATTTTGGCCCACTTTTGCTCCATGTTCTGGCTCAAGTTTAGGTATTTAATGCCCTTTGTTTGGCTTCAGCTCAATAATAATGAAGTGTTGATTTGACAAATGCTTTAAGATCCACAAATTAAGTGAGCTCCTGTTTTTGACAATATATTCAATATTTGCTCTCTGAAGTTTATTTAGACATAGATTTTGAAAATATGTGAGCTATCATATTTGATTGATAACGTTGACTTAGAATATATAATAAATGAACTTCACACAGCAAATATTAAATATATATAAATAACTATATAACGATTTCTCAATTCATAAAAACATTATGTTAAAGCATTTCTGTAAATATCAAATAAAATGTCTAAGTTCTTGTTAATGTAATTTAATTTAGTTATATTTGTATTTATTTATGATTTATTAATAATTAGTATGCTTTCTTTTGTATAAAAGTTATTAAATCTTATTTTTGTGTAATTATTATTTAATAAACACATTTAACAATTGAGCGTTTATTTAAGTTCCTCATCCTTTTGTCTTGTTTAAATTTACTGTAGCCCCAATTTCAATTGACTTTTTGTTCCCCATTAATTGACAACAGACACAGACATTGGCCAAAAGGGAGATACACTATATATGTATTTCGAATAGAGATTGGATACCGGACTGCTGAATATTTGCTGAAGGCCATTTGCTAGACACATTGTGTGGGAATTCTTGTTGGATTTATTTCACGGCACATTTAATTCGTGCACGCGCTTGACGGCGCCAAGAGAATATCCTTGACGATGCGACTGACGGCTTTGAGGACAATTCGACGACAGTCGGTAAATTTCTCAAGCAGGGGTATGGCTGGATGAGGGTGTGTACGGTGGGAGGGGCACGGGGGGAATGGTATAGGACTGTGCTGTAATTTGTTTAATTTTAAGTAGCTGTAGGAGCACTATTTGGCTTGTCCGTGGGTTTTGCCAGCCGTTGGCAAATAGAAGCGCAGAGCGGGCCACATTTGGCTGCTCCCTCGGTTCACTTATCAACTGTCCAGAGAGTTGTTGTTATTGTTGTTGTTTCTATTGTTGCTAGCAGGGGCCATAAAAATCAAAAGAGCATAAAAATACATTTGATAACACAGTGAGTACTGTTTGTTGTTTGCCTTTGCCCGTTGCCTTTGGCCCTTGGCGTATTTGCCTTAAGTGCTCATTTCAATGTCGCCAAGTGTCAGCCGCCAAGACGTGGGCCACAACGGCCTAACGGTAGTCGCCATAGCCCAGGAAATTGGCAATGTCAAAGCCAAAAAAAGAAACAGACAAAAAAACGGGAGGCAAACGAGCAACGGCTACGTCCAAAAGTGAATTAAAATAAATTTGCTAGCGGGGATTTGGGGATTTGTTGTGCTGCGCATTTTTAGTATGGCACTAAGGACACCCTCGCCACGATTTTGACTTTCACACCCAGGGCTGGACAAATTCCCACTCAAGTGATTTACAATATGTAGTTACTCGGATCGGCTGCGCTTGGGTACTGCAACTGAAAGATGCTTAAATTATATAGCCTTTGGGCTTAAGCAAAATAAATGTGTGTATAATATACCCTGTTACAAGAGATATTCAATATTCTTCGGTTTTATCCCCCAATAGGTAGCAGTTTATAATTGAGATCGAAACATTTTTTTCAACATTTTTATATATGTTAATTCTAGTTAAAATTGATTGCATTATGGGATCAGATTCTTCTACGATTTATTTAGTGTTTATTTTTTTTTAAATAGTTTTCTTATATTAATTGCCTTATACTATTTAAAGAAATAAATTTTATATCTTGAAATCAATTCAGATTTTATTTACATACTTTTAAGTAATTTGGTTAAAAGTTTATATTAAAAACCATTGAGTAATAAATAAATATAGGTCGCAATTTTTTTTAAAGCCCAACATTGCAGCCCTGATTTTTAGAAAAGACGTCGTTGCTCTTTGAAAACGTATCTGTAATAATAATTTGCTGCATTTTGCAGGGTGTGGGCTCCAATGTTGTTGCGCCTGTGGCTATTATTTCCACAGAAGGGAGGAAGAGAGCGGGGTGGAAAGCGGGTCTAAGCCTCTGGCCTTGTTATCGGCTCGGACTGTTTGTCTATTGACATAAGCATACGGCATTTATATAATTGTTATATCAAATATCAGACATTGTTGAAAACACACTTTAAACGCTCAAAATGCCATCAAATTGATGGCTTTAAAATTAGCGTAAAGTCGACAGAATCAGATCCAGACCTCAGCGGAGCCAACGAAAGTGAAAGGCGCCAAGCGTGGAGGGGAGTTGGGGTGGGTTGGACTTTGGGTTTAGGTTTGGGGTAGCGGCTGGGTTTTGCTGTGCGGTTCCAAATGGGCTGCTACGAAAGTGCCTGGGTCAGAAAAGCTGTGCGTTCCGTCGCATTGATAATGACGCCATGGTGGCTTGTGTCTTGGGGCTTTTTGGGCTCTTCTTTTGGCCCAGTTTACAAAACTTTACAATTAGATTTGCGCGCGGCTGAGCTGTCGTAAGACCTTTTGGTCAGAACGTCGCCCCACCCCCTTCCTGCAGTGGGCGTGATTTATTGGCACATTGTTGGTTTGCTGTGGCTTGCAAATAAATCAAGTAAATATGTTGCAACTCCGTTCAGAGAATTCCACAAATTGCACAGACTTTAAAAATGCTCGGTAACCGAAATCATTTCAATATTTTTTTTGCTTTTTGTTTTTTGTTTTCTAATTTGGGCCGCTCAAGGACTTCGTCCTAATGATTACAACATAATCCAATTTTCATTACGTTTACATCAATTCAAGAAGATAAATGAAATGTTCAAATAATGAGAACAAAACTGAGACCATTTTGCCGTTAACCCTTTTCCTTTTCCACCAGCACTCCGACGTTTTTAAACATTAACCAACATTTTTGTAGGATGAGCTGAAATACTCTTATGATGCAAGGGTCGAATTATTAATCTACAGTTGTAAATCTAAAAAATAAAAAATAAAATAATATTATGTATTTATTTTTATATGGTTTCATAAACTTAAAAAAAAAACAAAATTTGTTTTTAAAAACCAAAACAGCAATAGATAACAAAAGTGCTATAGAAATTAAAATATTTTTTAAAACAGCATTGAAGAGTGTTACGAAATTTGCGCTCGCTACAGTTTAAAGTATTCTCGCAGTCGTTTTTCATCAGTTTTTTTTTAGCATTTGCATAATTTTCTACAGATTAAACTACAATTTATCATATTTTTTTCTGACATGTTGTTGCTCTCTTTTTCTTTGAGTTACGGCCGAACGCTCAAAGTGATTTTTAATAGCGGGACAACGGTTTTCCCGAAGCTTAAGCTCCCTAGTCCCATTACCCTTACCCAAGCAATCATTTGTTTATGCTCGCAACTGAGTGAAGGAATAAGGATTTGGGCTCAGAGCTGATAGAAGAGGTTGCATTTGCCTCAGTTAGTTTTTTTTGTTTTTTCTTCCATTTTTTGTTTTGTTTTGTGTGAATGCAGAGTCAGCGAAAAGGGATAAACATACATCAAAGGCGGCTATAAATCTGTATACTGCTCGAGTCCTGCTGAAGCTCAAGTCCCGTCGTCCCAGTGAGTCGTCCTGTGCGAAAATGTGAAAATCACTTTGCAATATTAAGCGGAAGCGGGCGAAAAGCACATAAAGCGCCACGCACGATAACTTGACCAAACAATGAGCGAAAGACACAGATATAAATCCAACTTGGCAGCCCTGAGACACCAACAGATAGAGAAAAAAAGACAGGAACAAGGAGAGAAACTTTTGAGTTGAAGTCAACACATTTTCACACACAATAAATTTTTGCCAGCGTTTGCAGGAAAATCGTATACGAAAAACGACAGCGGAAACGTGCACTGAACTGACATAGAAGTTACCAGAGGCGGGTGGAGGACGAGGAGGCGTGTTCGGTTCGCTTGTTTGCCTATTGATTTCTTTTAGCAACTTAAAGCACTAACCCAGCCACACACGAGACGTATGCGCAATTTCGAAACTTCACAATTTTTGGGCAAGCAAAAACTTTCAGCGTGGACAACCTTGAAAGAAAATTGTTGGCCGACGCATTCGGCCTTCAATCGAAAGATTTATGAGTAAATGGCGAAGCGTTAATCCAAGTCAATTAGTTTCTTTGTTCATTTTGGACAGCGCCAGAAGCCAAGAATTTGTGTTCGCTACTTAACTTTATGGCAAAGTTTGCCCGTGACTGACGAAAACTTTGACGACGACTTTGATGACCTTTGCACCTATGCGACCCTCAAGACCCAGAGGTGAATGAAAATCTGCGGGTTAAAAGGTCAAATATGAACACAATTTTAGCCAGTTATGGCTTAAATCTGCGAATTAACATCTAATTAATAGAAGATGCTTAGGGAATTTGGCTTTGGAGATTAGCTGCATATATTTGAAGGCTAGAAATAAAACTCTTTTTATAAAAATTTAACGACAAAAACTGAACTGAATTCTAGTTAAAATAAAAAAAGGAAAAATTGTAACTGAAATCTTAATTACAATATAAATTCAAAATACAAGATAAATTGGAAATATCATATATCAACTTATAAAGCTTAACGCTAAAACAAGCCAAACGTTAAAAGCGATATTAAAAGCGTTATAAATAAGAAAAAAAGAATATTGAAAATTACGTCTTTATATTTTGTTGAAATTTTTTAAGAGACCCATAGCCGTCTTCTGACACTTGATGTCTTATTTGAAACATACCATGAACAAGAAGTCCCTTCAGCGGCGCCCCCCGCACACACTCAACCCTTTTATTGGGGGTCTTTCTCGCCTACGCTTGATTTGCTGCCATTGAATTGAATGATTTTGTTTTTCAATTTATTGGGATTTGCTCGACTCGACTCGGCTGGCAGGCAGAGCACGGCATCAAGGCCCGGAAAGACTCTTGCCGTCCTGCCATCTAAGCATATAAAGCATTTTTATTATAAAAGGACGCACGATATTATCGAAGTTGATTTATTTGCCTGTTGGCCCGCCTGGCTGGGCTGGGCAAAAAAACTGCTTAAACTGGGCAGCTGGATTAAAGCCTTTGTTTTTCTACCCTGAACACATTGAAAATGGCTAAAAAGGGTATAAGCTAAAAAGCTGATCTTGGTCTCATTCAGTTTGTACATATCATACGCAGAACAAGTTTATCATTTTTTTCGCTAACTTGCTTCGTTTTATTAACATCGATAAAAATTGATAACAACCTTTTATTTTTTTACAATAAGTCGAAAACAAAAAAAAGCTACAAATTTAGTGCGTTATGTGCGTTTTGACTAGACGCAGATTTTGATACCTCGGGATTTTCGATATCTCCCCCAATGGCTCCAAGTATCGAAAAACAATAAAAATCGCAAAACAAATACTACAGACCTGAAAATTGGTTTAAATGCTACTAATAAATTCTAAAAGTTTCATAAGGGTCATACATTTAGTTTAGCAGAAAATAAAGATTTCGTTTCGGTTGACATGTTTATGAAAGCAGAGCGCAGTGTTTATGGTATCTCCTAGTCGGGCGGCCCCGACTAGAGCCCTCTCACTTGTTTCCTTCAGTTTTCCTTGCAATTTGCTGACCAAAACACGTTTCATGAGTTTCCATTTTTTATTCGCCTCGCACACACATAAAAAACATTTTCAAATGCATCAAATTGTTTTTGCACGAATTTATTTAATTAAAATGCTTTTGTTAACGCTCATAAAAGTCAACTTCGCACGCAGCGACACTATAAAAACACACTGTCAAACCAAATTAAGAAATGCATGAAATCACAAAAGCATTTATAGAAAAAAAAGTAATAACATAATTTCTAAAAAAATACAGCTTACTTAATCAAGCCATTTTTATCTGTCAAAGTCTTAAAATTTTAGATTACGTGTCACAGTTCAAACTGCAATTAAAATAAAAATAATAAAAAGTTAACTAAAAATAAAATGCGAGTGGTATAATTTAAGTAACTTATTCGGATTCCAAGGTCTTGGTAAATAACTTGCTAGTTGTGTTAAAATTTTTTATTTATTTGGTTGCCTAGTGCCATAATTCTCTTACACTGAACTTTTTTTTATGTATTTCTTTTTGTTTTTTTATTATTTTAAAAATCCGTTAACCGCAGAGCTGACGACCACAAGCGGCTAGCGGTTCGTTTTGGATCTGACTGTTTATTAAAAATAAAACAAATAAAAGAGGCAACAAAAAAAAAAGGAAAACAAACCTTCAGCTAGAGCCCGACGCGAAGTGTGCCTCAGGGGGTGTGAAGGATGTAGTAGAAAAAAGGGGGAGTTGCGCTGTAAATGCGAATTCGCGGCGTTCATAAATCCCGCCAGCATTTCACATGTGTATAGGTTTTTTATTGCCATGTGTGCTAGTGTGTGTGTGTGTGTGTTTTAGCCGGGCCAGAAGGCAAAACGCTTGGCGCTGCTGTCTTTGCAATTGCCACGGGTTGACCCCTTTGGTTGGTGCAAGGGGCAAACAGCAACAGGGGTAGGCCAAGGGGTGGAGAGGCTTTCGCTACGGAAGCTGGCGGCGAGCTTTGCGCTTAAGTCTAATGCGAAAAGTTGTGAATAGGCTCAGTAGGAAATCCTATTTTATGGCGCAAAGTTACTGCAGTCATAAAAACGTTGGGCAACTCTCTGATGCCAAGCAAGCGAGAGAGAGAGAGAGAGAAAGAGTGTGTGAGAAGAAGAGGATAGAGATATATTGTTGCTTAGAAATTTTGTGTGTTTGTGTTGCGAATGTAAATATTTATATTTTAGCAGATAAAAACAAATCAAACAGAGTTTAGAACAGGTTATGTAAGCAAAGGAATTACAGTAAAGTTTACAGCAGTGCCAAATGGAAAGTCATATTGACATAACATTTAAACCAAAATAATAGATTTAAAAAAAATATAAAATTTAGAAAGTTAACATACTTCTAAAAATATGCCTTCATCGTATTGAAAAACTGGCAATATCATTAAGCAATAAAAAACAAGCGATAAAAATAGAGAGGAAGCGAGCAAGTGTTGTACATATGTAATTTTTTTTACAATTTAATAATATATTTTGTTTATTTTCTTTTATGTTATCATTTTATTTTGTACTTGACTACATATAAATTATTATTATTATTATTATTTCGAATGTACATTATTATATGTTTTACTAAAGTATTAAGTTTCATTTTGTTTTTAAGCCTTAACCGAAACTAATGGTCAGTTAAATTCCTTTTCGAAAATAATTGATGTTATAAACAGAAACTGAATTATTAGCCTTTCTAACTAATAATATATACAGTAGATTACTGACAACACATTAGCCTTATTTATTGAACAAACAATGTATTGTTATGATTTAATTACAACCACAAAAAATTGCTGAATAATTTAAGTCTAAAAAATGTTTTCAATGAAACAAGTTGTACAATAAAGATTTAAATTAATGGAAAATATATGTAAATGTTCTAATGGCTGACATTATAACAGTTACAGTTAACAGTAACATTTACAGTTTGTTTAAGTGCGTAGATAAAAATATATTGTAAATTGGAAAAAAATAATTTGGCAATAAATGTTATTGCAGTTCAATGCACATATTTTAATTTGCATAAACATGAGCATTGAATAATGGAGTTTAAAGTCTCTACTCCTACCCTACCTACCCCATATACATACCCCCAGGTAACAGCTCGCAGCTTTCTAGCCGTAATATGCCACGGTGCAAGAGGCGGCGTGACACGCAAATCTGACACGTAAAATAATAAGCGGAAATGTTGAAAAATTCAAAGCAGATTCCGCCATCTGTCGCTTCTATGTGTTCGGCACCCCAACATCTTCCCCGAGCTGTTGCGGTGAAGCTGCTGCTTCCATTATCGCATTGACGTTAGCTGAAAGTCAAGATTTGTGCGCATTAATGGCACCGATTCAATTTTCAATATCTGCGGCACGTGACTGCCGGCCGAATCATCGTCGTCATTGAAACCTGACGTGCCCAACATGTTTAATTGCTAACAGCTCACAGGACAAATGCCTCGAAAAATATATTTAAAATACATTAAATTGAGTAGGTGATTGAGCTAAAGGCGAATAAATCATCAATACATTTAGTTGAGCAAAGTAAGTAAGAACAATATAACAATAAACGCTAAATAAAGTACTAGTAGGAGTAGTACTAGTAGTAGTAGTAGTAGTAGTTGCAGTAGTAGGAGTAGTAGTAGCAGTAGGAGTAGTAGAATAAGGCAGACAGGAAGCTGTGCAAAGATTATGAATAAAGATAAATTCCAATTGTTAAGCCCATCAGCATAACTTCTTAACTATAAAAGCTGAAATCACGCAAAGCATATGCAAATTTTAAAAATTTCGAATTTTGGATACCTTTGATGTAACCAAAAAAAAAAACAAATTAAATACTATAGTTTTGCAAATTGTTTTGTACATACACTTTAATGCTCTTATTAAGCTCTGAAATTATCATAACGACCATACATTTAGTTTACGAGTAAATCGAGAATCTTTTTGCAGTAGTGGGGGTCCAGCGCAGCTTCGTAGCAGAAGCACAATCAATTTATGTGTTTATGTGCACACATACATACATAAAAATGCAATGGGTTAAGCGGAACTTTATCAGACTCATAAAAGAGGTAAGAGCTGTGCAGCTGAAGCCGAATGGTCGTCGGTTGAAGTAGACATTGGAATAGTTGTGGAACTTATAGTTTCTTTTTTAATTATCAATAATTAGCACTACCTATTATTTTTATTATATTTACAGAATTTGGTCTACTTATTCCTTTTACATTTTTGTTAAGGTCTGTTATATTATAAGTGATTGAGCTTAATGGTCGGCGGTTCGACTCCAGGTGTTGAGTCTTTCTTTTTTAGCTTTAAATTACCTCAATAGTAAAAAAGTGCAGAGAGTTTGTGTGTATGTGTAAAATGCTCCGTTTATTATTTTTATATAATTTTAAATAATTTTAATTTTGACAATTTAACATTCAGTTAATAAAATAAGAAAAAAGAATAAAATTTAAATAAGGTACGAAAAACGAAGTATACAAATTATCCCCTTAAACACAAGACCACTGCCTATCGCAAACACATAGTCAATTGTATAGTCAGAACATTCCAGCCACATTGCAGTGTCAGATAAACAGGCCAAAACACAAGCCCGCAAACACTCGACGATGGGCATTTGGCAGATCATAAGTTACGCGGAGATTAATAGCCGCATTGAGTGCTTGGCACCTATCAAATTCAATCAAGGACATTCATCAATTTTCAATTTGGCATTTGGACGGAGGGCCAACCAGGAGACCAGGCTATGGACGTTCAATTCCGGTACAAACTACAAAAAAAAAACACCCAGAAAAATAATAAAAAGCTGGGACGAAAAACGGAAGCTCGCTTTTTTCTGTGCTGGCTGCGACTTGGGTGCGATTTCTTGCCAACGACAGCAGACATCAAAAGCGAGTCGCCAACCGGGTCGAGACCAAAAGGCAAAGCGCAAAAAATAATAAAAAAAAAAAAATATGAAAAGGAAAATACAGAAAGAAAACAAGAAAATTGTTATGTTCGGGTTGCCGAAAAATAATATGCCCTTATGGATACTTGGGACATAATCTTTTAGTTAGTACGGAGGCAGCATCATCTATTATTGGAATACATAAATTTTATAAGTTTAAAGAAGCTTCGTTTAAAACGTAGCACATTTCACGACAAATTTGGCATACCCTCTGCAAGTGTATAAAATGCTGCATCAAATATGAAAAATCGTTGCTGACCGCAATGAAAAAAATACAACAACAATAACAAAAACATATAGTAACACGCGAGCACACAAGCACACCCTCACACAGTTTTGAAATTGATTCAATGTCATAAATTAGATTTGAAATACTCAAAAGCACTGGCAAAACGCTGCGAAGGCGGCCATAAAAATGTGTGTGAGAAATTTGTTTTTGTCGTTTGACATTTTTGCACGCTCATACGCAGCGACAGTTTCAGAGAGGGGCGTGTGAAGTGGAAGGCGAGAATTGTGGGGGCGAGGAGGCGGAAACCAATGAAACGCCATACAAAATACGAAAGCGCCAAAATAAAGTAAATTATATTTACGTGCACTTTGCATAGCAATTGCGATGCGATTTTATTTTTCGCCCCTCTATTTTGGGGCACATGGCGTACGCGCAACTTGTTTGTTTACACTACACAGCATTACCCAAAATTTTGACGGGGCAAGCGGGTAAACAGGCGCGTGCCTTATAAATGATGTACAATCAATTAATTTGCGGCCTGTTTACAAAGCGACTAGGCAAAAATGATGGTGCTGGCCCCGATTGGAGCGGCAAGCGGGGATTGTGGAGCGGGAGACTAATAGCGCCAAAGCAATAACAAACACACAAAAGGAGGAGTAGCTAAGGAGTGTGGGCTCAGCCGGGGGCACCACAAAAATGTTTAGCACAATTTGGCAGCAGTTTTTGTGCATTTATCACACTTGAAGGCAAAGTGTTTTAGCTAATGATGCCGAAATGTTAGTTATATTTTTTGCTTGCGGAATTGGGGAACTGAATTTGTTTGGATTCTGATTGGAATCTGATTGGTATGCTTAACAATTGCATTTAAGGGCAATGAATAGAAAAATTTAAAGGAAAATGAATATTTGAAAAATAAAAATTCGACTGTAATTGAGCAGATAATCCAAAAGGCGTTTAATTGAATAGATCAGAAAATAAATCAGCAATTAATATTAATATGTTAACTGGCATATATTTAAATACAAAATACGAAATTTTAGATCGGCGCATTATTATTATGTATGCTTTCCCACAATTTCAAGGTAACATCAAGTTCTGAGCTAAGTTAAACGGTGTTATCGTATTGTAATAGTTAGTGCATATATCGGACTTACAAGATTCTCCAATATTCAAATATTTAAAGCTATAATCTATATTTATGATGTTCAAGACGAAATAAAGTACCACTTTTTATGCATTTATGCAATACAAATTCGTGTGAATATTTCTGAATATGTGTTCTTCAAATTTTAACTTTTAGGTATTAAATATATATTTATAAGCATTTGGCGATCCTTTATATATAATGCCGTCGTCAATCTTATATACCCATATGACATCCACTGTCTGCAGGACTAAGAATCCCTTTGGCAACAATCAACAAGCAATCAATCACTCAAGTTGTCCATCGTTCAGTTGCCGTCGAGTTCTAAGCAGGAGCAGCAACATGTGACGACAGCTTCTCCCGCCCCGAACCGCTCCACATCCCGACTCCTCAGACTGAAATGTCGTTGACACTTGGTTGTCACTTTAATTAGTGAGCGAACGAGAAGCTGGTATCGAGTATCGAGTATTGAGTACATGGTGCACAGCTCTGCCAAATGGGGCATCCATCATGCGATGGACGAGGAATGAACGAAGGGCGATGTCTATCAATATGATTTTAATGCGAGACGTTGCACAAATCACAGAATCACGGCATGAAAGTGGCTCCAATCATAACATCAGTTATGACTGTGATTAATCATGCACACAAAACTAGGGCAGACAGGTAGCAAATGAGTGCGGGGTGGGCGGTCGGTTTTCTGGGGTGTGAAAGCAACCCCGCCTCCTCTGGGAGTGTTGCATGCATTTTTAATGACCTGCGGCAGCGGCTGTTGCAGCTGTTTTGGGGCATATTTAAATGATTTTCAACATAAAGTCGGGAGTTCATTTTGTATTCCAACTTTTACGAGTTGAAACTTTTGACCTTTTTCTTTTGCGGGGACACAACAGCAACAGCAACAGCAACAATAACAAGAACAACAATATAATCAACACGTTTCGGCAATCGATCGATTTCATGAGCAATCAAACGATGTCACATGCGGCAACAGCAGCCGGGCAGGGTAGGGGGAAACGAGTAGTATGAAATGGAAGGGGAAAGGGAGAGCCAAGGCCCTCGACCAGAAAGTTGCGGCAAGCTCAAAGTTCTTAGCCCCAGAGGCGAGTGGGTGTTTTGGGTTGGAGTGGGACAACAAACACATACACAATGCCCAGGACCACAGAAGCAGTAGCAATAAAAAGAAATTTCATTTACCACCCGAACACATACTCCCTCGCTCTCGCGCGCTTTCTCTCTGTTGACCTCTCTTTCTCTTTCCTGCACCAGACGGCCTGGTGACAATAGCACAAGGCAAAAACAAATTTAAATTAAATTTGCGCCCGTTGATAAACTTTCAGTTCTCACTGTTGCCGACTTTTTGCTGCTTTCGTCAATATTTTTCAGCAGCAAAATAAATACGCAAATAATTTCAAAAGTTTCAAATGCAAAATAAATGATCAAAATGGAAATCAAATTGAAACCAATGCAACCATGCAGAATACCCTAAAATTGAGTTTGGACTCAAAATTTTAAATGAACTCACATTTTTAGATATATAGATATTAAAAAAATTAAAATATATAAGAATTTATTTTAAGCTTAAGTTTCGGGTTCAAATTTCAGTAAAAGGCTACCATTTGATTTAAAGTTTAACATCAATAAAAATTAATATGAATGAATTTAAATAAACAATCAATTATAAAAACAAATAAAACAGGTAAGAATAATGCAGTTGGGCGTTACCGACTGAGTTATACTCGATGACGTTATTAATTATTCTTATTTTGAAAAAATGTTGGTATTTTGTAGTTTGTATGGTGCTGGGCGTGGGGGGTGACCAGTTATTTACCAACCAAATGTGGTAACTCTAGCTATAAACTGTGCGGGGAGGGGGATTTGGGCTTTAAAGTGGGCGTGGCCGAGATATCAAGTGTGCAATCTTTGGGGGAGGTCAGCAGAGATATAGATTTTCTCGGTTTGAGAAACTTCTGGAGGAGCTTTCCAGTAATATGTACACCAAATTTGGTGACTGTAGCTTAAAAACTGCGGGAGATATAAGAATTTCCGATTTTCTTGGGGAGGGGCGCTGGAGGCGTTTTAGTAGGCATGGCTGGGATATCAATATATAGGGGAGGTCCCCAGCTATCATACTATCAATTTGGTGGAGCTATCTCTTAAATTTTGGGAAATATTCACCGATTTTCGATTTGCGAATTTACATATCGACATGTTATTGAAGTGCCAGCCTCCCAGTGGGCGTGGAATAAATCTTAACACTTCGTCTGAAGAGGATAAGTACAAGTATACATCCAATGTTTCAAAGTCAATAGCTCCGAACAAATTTGCATTTATTCGGACAGACGCACAGCATGACGGACACTGCACATAACTTGTTTCACTTCGTGAACGAGTAAAAAAAACAAATTATAATTTTAGTAGGACTAATGTATAAACACTGAGTGCTGTTCTGTGATATCCCTTGATCCCAAGATCCTTATATTCAGCATTGTCAGCAACGCCTATTCAGTCTGAGTCGAACATTGAAATATACCAGTAGGACGAGAATAGACTGTGCGTTTTAAATAATTCTTCCAAACGGGTCATCTACTACATAATCATAATTGATTAATAAGGATTTACAATTAACTTTACTTAAATTAAAGGCCAAGAGCAAAAATACCCACCTGATCACAAAAACCGAGTAGCTAGTGTACGCAAGGGTATTCAGCTAACTTAAGCCTACAGCAACAAATAGACTAATACGATATGAATTTGATTTTTCCAAATAATTTTAAATAAATATTTAATGGATTTTATTGTGATACAATTGTTTTCAAAAATAAATCCTGCTAGCTATATTCGACTAAAATAAATAAAGTGAAAATATTGAATAAAATGTGCCAACAATAATATAAAGAAATTTATAAAACTATGTTGATGAATTTAAAATTAAATATAGAAATAAAAATACAAACGTAGTAAATGAAAAGTGTCCAACAAATATTAATAAATACACTTGTTTATTATATTTAATTTCTTGCCAACTAAAAGTCACTTTCGAGGCGTAGGTGAAGAAGTCGATTCTACTTTTGCCTGTGCCTGCTAAAAGTTAACAAGAACACGTAGTAAAGATTTTGCCATTTAGGTTTTAATGCGATTAGAGTGGCAGAGAACAGAATCAACAACAGAAGCAACTGAGCCCGAGTTCGGGGCAGACCGGACCAGACTGCCAACCACAGCCAAAACTAGAGAACTGGAGCCTGAGTCGTTTTGGGTCTGTGATTTATGGCCAGCTACATCGATGTTGTGGTAGCTACGGGGATGACGGCCAAGTTCTTGCCGTGGCCATATTTAACTTAAAAAATTTATCAATTGGATTTGCAAACTGCTTTGTCATAAGTTCTGCGGCCTTTTGATACCCGAAAAACTCAACGAGACGAAAGAAACTCGCAAGTTTTCTGATTAAGCTCAGGTCAGGGCAACAAACTGACTTGACTTGCCCTGGAAAAGCTGTGACTATCAGTGAGCACGTGCCGGTATTTTGTATTTGATTTACTGTTGAGAGCTCAGATTCCGTGCGGAGCAGGAGTGTTGTGAAGTCGGGAGAGTCGGCCCTTGGGAATCTAGTATTTGGGCTTGACTAAAGATTTCTTTTCTTGTGTAATATCTGAAGGCTAAATGCTTTTAGTAAATGCAAACTTGCTCGCTGTAAAATGCAATGGAAACAAAATACTCTTGATTAAATCAGTTCATAAATTTAGTTTGAAGCACTGTTTAACTTTGTCAATAAGTCTAATTAATTATTAATTTCTTTCTTGAACTTAATGAGAATCAATGAAATCATGAAAATATTAATATGAATGCGAATTATTTTTAATGAACATACTTGAAAACGCAATACTCCTTTCAAACGCATACTGATTCTCAATAATCTTAAAAATGATTTTTGTAGGCACAAATTATGAAAAATATTTTTAATGATGTCAATTAAGCTGAATTACTTAACTTCATGCATTACAACTCCCTGTTGAATACAACAAAAACAAAGAGGATGTGGCTGTTATGCAACTGCCAGCCTTTTTTCTTTTCTTTTTTATTTATTTATTTTATTTATTTTTTTCTTTTATTTATATTTTTTTTTGCAGTTGTACTAAATATTTTAATTAAAGAAATAATTACATTTATTGCATGGACGCAGTGTCAGTAATGTTTATGGTTGAGTTTAACACCCTCGTATAATAGGTGTACTGCGGTAAGCCATTGAACATGTAACGCATTGATCGATCAAAAACTGTATAAAATCCAGAATAACATAAAATGTAAAAAAATATAACATCATGTATAATGTATTAGATTTCTGTGACAACTATCGTGACATATTCATTTATAAAAATTATATATCAGAATGTCAGTGCATTATTCTTCAATTTATTTTATATCTTATGTATATATATATATAATATATAAAATTTTACTTGTTTTCATACAGTTTTTAGTGTGCAGGGTATTGCATTTTTGGCATAACCCATTTTGGTTGCTCTTTCTTTTTAAGTAAATTTTTTCTGCCGATTTTGATCTTTTTTTCTGTGTAAAACTTCATTAAGCGAATTTATTGCGAGGCAGAAGGAGGAAAATACAATTTAAATGTAAAAAAATGCGCTGAACGAATGTGAATGGGTGTGTGTGCGTGTGTGTGTCACTTTTAGGTCATCAATGAAATGTGCACCTACGACATTTTCGCTTGTTTAATTATTTCAATTAAGGCAACATTTATATTATAAGTGCACACACATTTATTTGTCTGGATAAATACTACATGTGACGGTTGTATAGGTTTAAGTGTGTGTGTGTTCGCAAATTAAATGAATACGTATTTCACATACGTTTATAAAATATAATAATAATAAAAAAAAATAAATTAAAAAAGTCGTTGACACAAATAAAAATTTAATTTGTTTGACAGTCAAGTAGCAAATTTCAGCTGAGTACTGAAATTAAACGCAAATTTGTAATGCGAACTGTGACAGAACTCTAATAGAGCAAGTAAATAACAGTTGTTCCTGTTTAAAAGCTGAATCAATTTATTGGCAAAATGCATTCTGGATTGCGAATACATAGTCAAGCGGATTGAACCCTTATACCTTCATTATGTTTAAGTTTTTAACTAATTTTAACCAGATTACAAGCTCAATTAATATCTATAAAGATATGTCTTTTGTGTCACTCATTAATTTGATTGAAGTTGAGGATTTTTTTGGTGCATTGAACAAGGAAAAAAGAAAAAATACTTCACCTTAAAATTTAATACCAATATGTATGTGCTTTTTTTTAGAACCACCTCCTACATTTTCTAAGGAATTTAGCGACTAGAGATTCCTCCTCTGTTAATGTTGTGATTGTTGTTGTTGTGGTTGTTGCTGTTGTTGTTTCAGTCCTCTCAAATATTTTATAAGAACGCATTACGATGCGACACATTTGCAGTCAAGTCAACAAATTGCCGACAGCAAGTCTCGTGTCCTGCGTCTTTAACAATTTCTAAGCTTTACCCCGCGCCTCACCTGCCTATGTGCTCCGTCTCGTTGCTAACCTGGCGACGTGAGTGCTTTAATCTTGTTTAAAAATGCGCACCTGTAACAACAAAAACAACAGCTACAGCAACTGTGTGGCCAGGCGCGCAGAGCTGCGTGACTGCGCGTAAAGGACGAAGCCCACACAGCACAACGCACAACACACACAGAAGCTGCGGGAAGCTGCCTTGTCAAATCTGCGCTGCGAGCATTCTAATGAGAAGTGCTTGCCAGTTTCCTTAACTTTTTCAGCTTACAAGGACAACAACAACAACAAAGTGCCGCTATCACAGCCGCATAATCAAAGGGCGCGAGGCGTGGCTGGCACTCGTTTTTAACAGGCCTTTCCCTGCCTTTTCAGACCCGATTGTTGTTGTTGCTGCTGTTGCTCTTTATGCTGGCACTTTTTATTTTATTTTTTCTGTCCGATATATATTTTCATTTTTTAAGATAATTATGTCGATAAGTCGGAAAAGGCAACGCACAGCGCTGAAGTAAAAACCAGGTGAAGAGCTCCCTTGCCGCTGGGCTAACAGAAAGTAGAAGAAAAAATAATAAATAAATATGAAGGAGGCAACCAAAAATAGAGAGATTGTAAAATATAAAAGGAAAATCATTATAATACCCTGCCGCAGAAAAAATTATATTAAGCCAAGCGTATACAGAGCCGAGATTACAAAGTAAATGTGTGATATATTATTTTCTAAAGGTAAAATAATTTCTTTATTTTCTGCTTATAATTGGGAATAATTAAGGAAATATAGCTCAAAGATACACACTTCAAATCTTATACAATTATTCATAAAAATATGCTTGATATCGTGCTTCTTTTTTATATTTTATTCTACATTCTTAGAAAATGAAAATATAATACGAGACATTAACAAGTCCAACATCAGCTTAATATTTATTCTGATTTCGAAGAATCCGATTTACAATAGATTCTATAGACAAAGCAAACCGAATATATATATATTTATTATTGTTTGACCCAAAAGTACAGTACAAGTCCAGCCAGCCAACACAACAATAGCAACAGCAGTGGAAATAACAGCAACAATGGCGGACGGGCTGAAATCCTTTGCTGTGCTGTAACGAGTCCCGAGGACCTGGACTCTACAACTGTGCAGTCAGTCGCTGCAATTTCATTAGGCTCAGGCTTGGCATTGACTTTCTAATGCGAATATAACAACATTTTGCATAGCTGCCTGCGAAAAGTGGAGAGGAGAAGGAAAACGGACGCAGGTGCTGTCTGAAAATTGAAAGCAATCGCCTTATGGATTTAGCCCCGTTGATGCCATCTGCGGTTTGTTGACTTAGCCCATCTGGCAGTCAGTTCGACAATCATTCAATTTGCGACTATTTTAGCTGAAGAAAACAGAGTAAATACATAAAATTTGGTATTACTTTAAAAACTTAAACAGTCTGAATGAGATAGGTGGTTTTTTAACTCAGATACTACAAAATTTGAATTTGCATTACAGGGAACTGAGCAAAATTTTGCATCAAAGTTTCATTTACTTTTTTAAATTAATATATAAATATATATTCATTTTTTTTTTTATTTAATTTATTTGTAGTCCATTTCTGGAGATAATGATTACGATTGTGGGATTATCAAAACAGTTAAATATTTTTGACCGATTCTTGAACGTGTAGAAAAAATGTCTGAGAGTCCTGCTAATATTAATCTTGTGATTTGCAATAAATAACGGGAGCTTCATATTAATGAAGAATGAATAATATATAGAAACTATGGAAATAGAATTGACACCTTTTAGATTTATTGGGCGCATGTTTACAAAGGCAGTTAGGCAGATATATCAAGTTTAACTAGACAGTTGTTGCTGAATAAGATAATATGCATTTAGTGTCGAAACGAATATGTCTTCCCTTCATGAATAAAAAGGAGGTAATTATTGAATTTGGCTAAAACAAATTCGAAAAAGAATTCACATGTAAGAGAACTAAACTATTTCAAAGATACTGCATTAAAGTTTGGCCTTCTGACATTATTTTGATCATTTTCTATTTTTCAATTCTGTATGCCCCCTACTCGACACTTACAGCATTGTTGTGAGCAAATTCCCTGCCGCCTATAAGCCATGTGGGGCATATCATCACATCTGTAAGCCTCTCATTCAAGTGCAAAGAGCTGCATATGTGAGTGCTCGCAATGGCACCCAGTTGCCTGTTTGCCAACACTCACCCTTTGCCCCTCCACCGGCAACCACCTACCGCTTCATCTACTTATTCTTCTGCTTCTTCTTTGGTGTAATAACTTAAAATCCCATAATAAAGCTACTTACTGCTGCTAACTTGGCTGGGTTATGCTCTGCTCTGCTCAGTTATACTCATCTTCTGCCTTCTCTCCTTCTTTCGCCTAACAATAACTATTTTTCTTTGGATTTGGCTGCGGCTCGAATTGACTGCAAGTCTTGCAGCCTTCTCCACAAATGTGCAAGTCAAGTCAAGTGCATACGTCAACGGTTCCATTCATATATACATAACCCCACCTAGCCACCTAACACCGCCCCCTTTGAAAAGGTCTGAGTGCTTGGCATACATATTTTCTCGTTCGATTTGTGTATACCCTTTGCACCAGGGCTTAAAAGTTAAAAGAGACACGATGTTCGAATAAGGAGTAAATATGTGCTATATTGATAAAACTTCGTTTATATGTTTATTTTTCAACATATTTTGAACTTTAACTTAACCAACTATTCTATGTTCCAATATATCTCAACCATATTAATCAAACACTTGAAAATATTTAGAAAAATCACATACAAAATTAAATATATTTAAGAGTATTCAATTTTTAGCTACACTCAGTGGTTTTAATAATTTCAAATTTTTCCTCTATATTTAGTTACCTTTCAGTTTGTGTGCAAAAAAAAAATCTTTTCTGCTGAGCGACTGGATTAAGATTGGATTTTTTGTCGGCATACTTTTCTTTTTTCAGAAAGAAATATTTTTTTTGTTATCTCGTCGTTGCCAGGTGAAGAGTCGTTTAGATCTATATACACACACACTTGCACACACACACACACACACATACACACACACACACATACTGACACAAGCAGATATAAACGGCTGCTAAAAATATTTTCATGTTCAAATAGAAATATTTGCCCATTGAAATTGGAAACGTTTTTGCCATTGTGTGGCTCGACCGGATGTTGTACAGTTATTGGAATGTCTTTGCAGCTCCGCTTAACAACTAACCGAGTATGACAATAGACTATAACTATTAGTTGGCATTTTTCTAGTATTTTTTTCTCTGTGCAGTTATTTATGTTTTTGTTGCTGTTATTGTTGTTGTCCAGCTGCCATCGACAGGAAATGGTAAACTTATTTCTCTTATTAATTTCTGTTGGCAATTTGTGAAGCAACAGCTTTCCAAAACGTTGTCCAGATAAATCAGCAGAGGGCAGTTGCTGCTTTTCCTTTCCCTGCCCCCATTTTGTCCACTCTTGCTCACAATTCTTAACTGCATTGCTTTGTTGTCCAATTGCTCGCATAGTTGAGCTTAAGATACCATTCTGGAAATACTCCTAACTAAATTAACCTTCTGCCTGTAGACAGACAGACAGACAGACAGACAGACTGTGCGAACAGTCGCTTTGGGTGACAATGGTTATTTGTTATTATATTGGTCGCTGTTGCATTGCATTCATAATTTGAGCATTCCTAATGCAGCTTTATGACTTTGTCTTACACTACTCACTAGCTAAGGAAATTCTTTTAAAAATTTGCCACTGCACATATTTAGCAATTATATATTTATAAAGAACATTTCAGTTAATGGAAGCGCATTTAAGGTAGGATATGTGCCTGCGTGCTTTCGATCTCCATATTTTAACCCACAAATGTGTTGCGCACATTTTTGATGCAAAATAAAAGCCGGTAACTATTAGCCTGAGCTCATAAAAACTGTAGTTACAGAGTTTTGACAAAGATAGAGAGTGTGGCTTATAACAGATAGCGCAAAAAAAAAAATAAATAAATAAATAAATAAATTGGAGATTTTGTGATTTTACAACTATTCCATTGAACAGTACATTGTCGATGCAACTGTTAACAAGTATTAAATTCGCATAAATGCTACAACACTTTCTAAGATGTTCGCAAACTGTTTGAAATTTTCTATAAATATTTTCGAAGGTATAAATAGTAAAAGCTTTTAAGTTTTCCGCAGGAAATTGAATGTAAACGAGCCAAGTTGTAGACAATAAAAACCAAAATTTTGAATGGATTGAATTTTTTTTTAAAAATCATTAGCCAACCTTATGTATGTTTAATATTTAAATTAAGCTAAAAATAAAAATATAGATATTCTATTAAATATAAAAAAATCTATTTCTATCTGACATCAATAGCAATCAATTAAAACGCACTAATGCAATTTGGAGTGATAAATGATGTGGGACTGTTTATATACACTACCACTACACACTATGCTACAGATCTCTGAATTGCAACAACTAAGTTAATTATAACTCGATTGGCGGCTAATTCAAAGCATGGCCACGAATTTGCCGTTGGTTTTTTCGAGGCCGACAATGTTGCAGCTGCTAACCGAATGGCAACCGAAAATATTTCATGTCATTTAAATTAGTTAATTTTGTGCATAAATGCAAAAATAAATGTATGACTGCGGTTTGGTACTGCAATTTGATGTTGGCCACCCCTCCACCGTTTATTCGATTGCCCTCATAATTGTTATTCCGTTTTGCAATATTTAATTTGTTGGTCTGTTGCCTCAGTTGCAGCTCTGGCCCGGCTCATTTAGAATGTGGCAATATTTCTAATTAAAGGTTGCAAACGAAATCAAAACAACCGCGAGCCTGTTACGCAGCAGGACAGCCAACCAATTTATATATATATTTGTAGATGTGTGAGTGTGCGCTGTTAAGTATGCTATGATTTATGCATCGCTGCTAAATGTTGCTGAGGTTTTTGCGTTGATTTTGTGCAATTGGTTCGCGCCGCAGTGCTGCGCAGTGTGGCCAATGTCAACTATTTCACATTCAAATTGCATATTCCACGCACGCATAATTTAAGCTATTGAGCATGCAATACACAGCCGACCCCCACTCCCAGCCATACTCCAATTCCGGCCCACACGCGACGTGTTTTTCGTGTTGAAAGCCAAATGCATTATAAACGCGCAGAATGTATGGTACAAAAAATTGCATTAAATTATTTGTAAAATGTATCCAAATCCAAAAAGGAAACATACGAGGGGAGTTTAAATATTAATAGAAATATTTCCCAACAAGGAAATTTAACTAAAAAAATTAATTATTAATAAAATTAATTATTAAATTATATATTTATTTTATATATATATAATATTTGTATACACAAAATATAAATATATATGATATATAAATATATATAAATAAATAAATAAAAGTTTATGAATCACATATAAGAATTTAATAGGTAATTAAAATTGTTATCAAAATTGATAACAAGATTCGCTTAAAATTAAACCAATTATTCTTAATAAGATTAATTAAAACTTACCCCTACATTTATTTTATTATATTATATATATATATATATATATATATATATTATTATACCGCTACAAAAAGTATAAATGCGAAATACCTACAGAAATTTTCATTCCTACACTAGACTTTATTTACAAAAACGTTTCACCGATTTAATGAACAACCTATCTCTAATGTGTGTCAGTCTTTAATAAATTCCAGATTCGTTCTGCACACACGTTTAGTTTATTTGAATTCTAGCCACAAAATAATTCCTTCGTTTTTTGCAAGCTAGAGTAAACAGCTTGGTAGATATGAGAGAACAGTCTCTTAGTTGTGGAGCTATCGGTCTGCTACAAATGTAAGACATGTATTCTGAAAATATCAAAAATTTCCTTTAAATAATAAGTAGTCTCTCGCTGAAACAACTTTCTTCAATTTATTGTAGGTGCGGACTGGTAACAAATATTCAAATTCCAATGATGATTTTCAATCAACTACGTGAACTGCAATTTGTATATTGCTTCTACAATGACATTCTGTCACACTGTAGTTAAAGGAACAGCACTTATCTTACAGTAATACATCCATAACATCGCTGCCGACGCCGAATTTAGGTCAACTGCCAAGTTGTGACAGTTTTTGGTTTTAACACAAAAATTTCGCGTGCTCGTTAAATGTCTCTCTTTTGACCTAGTTAATAATTTAGTACAGTAAAACGGCATTTGGTGCGTCACATTTGACACTAAGACAAATTTAATGGAAAGCCATCAAGATTTTGTGTCTGTTGTATTCATTGTTGTTGGGTCTGCACGCAAAAACTTTGTTGCCCAAAGGCTCAGCGAATACCGCTATTCGTATGTATCTAATATTTAAAGTGACATATCTATTTATATGCTAATAGCACGCATTCAAGGTAGCAGACACACACACAGACACAAACACTAACACAGTGACACACCACGCCACCAACTAGTTATTACCTGAACTCATGTAGGGGCTGGCTGTGTGCGTGCCAAGGCAAAAACTTCCTTTTTAAGGTTAAAATCCTTCGCGCAATAAATCACAACACATACGCGCCATACTACAAAAGAACATCTGGGAGAATGGGAGAGCGGAAAGTGAAAAAAAACTAATAAATCTAAGGCCAATTAATTGACTTAACTGTTGCCGGTAGCGGTTGGGGTGGGGGAATTAGGGGGTTTGCAGAGGGGCAACGGCCTTTGCATCCCTTTTGGGACTCGCAATTTATAGCCCAAACATAAACTTGAACCCGCATATAATAAATCATAACAATTTACAGATAATAGAAAGCCTTCTAGCATACATGAAATCTTGAATACTGAATCCTGTATCCTTTCGAGGCATTCCATATGCGCCTTGTGTGTCTGTGTTTTGATCACAGCGCTTGCGGCTTGCAATTTTAATAAACTTTATAGTGGAAAAGAATAAAAAGTGTTCTTCTTTTACTTTTCGCAGACGCAGACACAGACACATAATTTACACCCTCTGGCTGCGCCCCCACCTAGTCCTAAGTCTAAGCTGTGGCAACAAGCACAGGATGTGCCCCTTTTATCCGCCGGCGTCCCATCGAAGGCTACTACAATTCAAATCCATTCAGTCCAATCCGAACGAATGCTTTGCGTGTGCTTATAGATTTTGGTTGGTTTTTTTTATCTTTTTAATTTTTTGATGGATTGGTTCAGGTAACAATTTTGCATTCATACATACATCCACGCCACACGCACTTTACTTGGTTGATGCGCGTGCCCCACTATAGAAACAAAATCTTTATTTTCTGCTAAACTAAATGTATGATCGTTATGAAACATTCAGGATTTAGCAGCATTAAAATACATTTACAAACCAAATTGCAGGTCTGTAGTATTTTTTATGTATATTTAGTATATTTTTATGTTTTTATACTCGTTTACGAAATGAAAAGAGTATATTGGTTTTGTGCAATGTCCGTCTTGCTGTCCGTCTGTCCGTCTGTCCGTATGAACGCAATTATTTTCGCCGCTATTGAAGCTAGAGACTTGAAATTTTGGATATATACTCGTGTGTACCCGCGTCAGATAAAGTGTTAAGGATTTTGAGATCCGCCCACTGGGGGCGTGGCAAACCGATAACACCTAAAATCGCATATTGCTAAAGTCCACAATTTTAAAGCTAGAGTCACCAAACTTGGTATGTATATAGCTGGTGACCTCCCAAAAAGATTGCGACCTTGATATCCCGGCTACGCCCACTATAACGCCCCCCAGCGCCCCCGCTCTCAAAAATCGGAAATGGCTTTATCCCCAACAATTTTTAAGTTAGAGTCACCAAATTTGGCAGATATATTACCAGAATGCTCCTCCATACATCACAGGAAAAAATTTTTGGCCACGCCCCCTCCCGCCCCCGTAATCGCGAAACACGTTATATATGGCAGTTCCAATCGATAACACGTGTATATATCCCACAATTTAAGCGATAAACCCACCAAATTGTATGTAGATAGCTGGTGTCCTGCCCCACAAATTGCGCCCTTGATATCCCGCCCACGCCTACTAGAACGCCCAACGCCCCCTCCCTAAAAAATCGAAAATGCCTATATCTCTCAGAGTTTTTAAGCTACAGTCACTTAATTCGGGATATATATTAGTGGGAAGCTCCCCAGAAGTTACAGAAAAATATTTGCGGGCAGTAACCCCCCCCCCTCCCCCTTCCGCCCACGCAACCCGCGAAAATCTATATCGCGTACAGTTTTAAAGCCAGAGGCACCAAATTTAATATGTATACAGCTGCTGACCTCCCCCAAAGATTGCACACTTGACATCCCGGCCACGCCCACTATAACGCCCCAAACGCCCCCGCTCGGCCGGAAATGCCTATATCTCCCACAGTTTTTAAGCTAGAGTTACCACATTTGGTGGGTAGATAGCTGGCCACCTCCTTTAAAGAGAGGAACAAAATATTGCCGACGACCACCCCCACCCGCACTCCCCACTCTCCCTCACCCCCAGCAACACAGAAATTGCAAAATACCGAAATTTTTTAAAATAGCAATATTTAAGAACGTGAACGAGTATAACGCAGTCGGTAACGCCCGACTGCAACGTTCTTACTTGTTTTTTTGATTCTAGGGGCGATTGGAGGGAGATATCCAAAATCCGGAGGTATCAAAATCTGCGTCAAGCTGAAACGCACTAAATTTGTTGCATAATAAAACAAAAGGTTGCCATCAATTTTTATCGATATTAATGAAACTCAGCAAGTTATCGAAAAAATGATAAGCTTGTTCTGCGTATGATATTTACGAACTGAATGAGACCAATATTTATATTTTATGTAGTTTCAGAGATCGCTGCATTCATACAGACGGACAGATGGAGGGACAGAGGGGCAACAGGCGGACATGGCGAAATCAACTCAGCTCGTTGTCCTGAACAAGAATATATATACTTTATGGGATCAGAGATGCCTCCTTCTGCCTGTTACACACATTTCAACAAAACCAATCTACCCTTTTCAACCATTTTCAATGGGTTCAGGGTATAAAAATGAAAAATAATTTCTACAGTAAAAAAAGACAGAAAATCACATCGAAAAAGAATTATGAATAAAAATCATTTAGAATAGAATAGCCAAGGTGACAATTCTAAATAAACCACATCCTTCGGATTTCTAAATAAAATAAAATAAATAAATACGTTTTCTTAGCCAAGAAACGGTATAAATCCATTCAAAATGTTTCTCACTTTTATTTCAAGTCTGAAAAATCCTTAAATGTTCGGAATGTAATTTTACATTTTTCTTTTCACATAGTAGGCAATGATTTATCACTCATTGCTTGGGAGAACTTGTCGATGTGATTCTCGTACAATTTCAGTACACTTCTAGCACTGGCTGAGTTAATATTCATTTCTCCTATAAAAGTTTATAATTCAATTATTTGTTCAATTTGGAAATTTATAACGTGTAAAAAAATTTTTTTATATATTTAGTTAAATCTTCCTTTTTGCATAGTTTGCGAGCCTGGCGTAAGTGGAAAAAATGTTATTTAAAAATTTTATTTTCATAGAAGGCAATGATTTATTGCTCCACAAAACATCAAACGATTCTCCTAAAATATCAGTACACTTCTAGCATTTGCAAAGTCAACAACCATTCCCTCTACAATAGATTAAAATTTAATTTTGTTTTAATTTAGAAATTTACGTATAATAAAAGTTTGTTAAATATAGACGAATATTTATATGTGAATAGTGTCGCGAGCTGAGGTAAGGGAAAAACGCACCCCAGGAATAATTTTACGGCCAGCGAAGTGGGCTAGAACGAAGGACAACATCCTGTAAAGCCTCTTGTGAACAGACATAGTGCAGACAGCAGACAGCCGGGACAGGGTAATGACGTCATTTACATAGTGCAACAACATTCAATTACAAGAGCTGCAGGCGCCTGTTTGGCCTACAGAAAGAAAGAGAAGGAGCGACATAAATAAAATAAAAACGGTTTTTGAGACTAGGGTAAACACGGGTTGGGTAGTTCTTTTATAACGAAACATGTCAGACGGGGACTACTTAATTTATTAGGGATATATCCTATACAGCACTAGTTTTAAAGTATAAATAGTGGGTGTTTACCAATAATTAGTCAAATTTGTTTTCAACAGAGCATATAAGATGGAAACAAAATCTGCAATTCTGACGCAAAGTTCTCTGCACGAGCCGATCACAAATAATGGCTTCGTTAACTTTATGAGAAGATATAGCCAACGAAATTATGGCCTCGACGTGGTTGCCGCTTCTTTGGAGGGCAGTAAAGCTTGGAATCGATTGTCAAAACACCAAAGAAACAAATATAATCTTGACGAGGTGCGCAAAGCCAAATCTGGATTTGTCGATGGGTGCTGCCCCAAACCACGTAGCCGTCCGAAACCACGTTGCTGTTCGAACCCACGCAGCTGTCCAAAACCACGCTGCTGTCCGAAACCACGCTGCTGTCCGAAACCACGATGCTGTCCAAAACCACGATGCTGTCCGAAACCACGCTGCCGTCCGAAGCCGCGCTGCTGTCCGAAACCGCGCTGCTGTCCGAAACCCCGCTGTAAGCCCAGATGTGCCAAGCCCCGGTGTCGGCCCAAGCGCAAGCCATGCTGCCAAGACGACGGCATAAATCTTGGGCCGGTTACCAACAACGGATATTTAAACTTCTTGCGCAACTTTAGGCAACGGAACCACAAGTTAAAGCCTAACGAATTGGTTGCAGAGGCGGCACGAGAATGGTGTAGTCTCTCAGAGGAGAAGAAGGAAATCTATCGCCGAGAGGTAAGCTTGCAAGGTCAAAGTCTCTACTAAAATTAAATACCTTTCATTATCACAACAGGCGGAACAGGTCTCGGACAGCAATAAGCGTTAAAACTAACCTTCGGCAAGCGTTTGTTTCAGCTCGCCCGAATATCCAAAGCAATGTCCACAATACCATCGACACGAAAATTAAATATCTAGGACAGAAACCTGAATAGAATAAAAACCTGTCCTAGCCAAAAACCAAAAGTTCGATGACTTCTGCACCGCTGAGGATATTTTTAATTCCAATATATTTCGAAAAATATTTCTACCATTTAACAAAAGAAAATCAGCTTAAATGTAAATTGAATATATATTTCCATTGAGATACATCAAATTAAAAGCAAATTTCAGATTATAAGCATTGTGACTCTTATTTCCAGATTATTATTACTTTTTTCGTTCTGAGGTAGCGATTGTGAAGTTTTTGAACAGCGAATATATTTTGTATATATTGAATGATCTATTTATATATATATGTAAGGTTATATTTAGAATAACCTATAGTTTATCGAATATTGTATATTTAACCTGAAATCGTTAAGGAACATGAGTTGAACGGCAGACTGCTTCTTTACGGCTTAAAATCCTCGCTTACAACTGCTGATCACGATATATATATAGTATTCTCTGGCTTACCATTGTATTGTGAGAAGGCAGTTACAGAGTTCATTTGTATTACTATTAAAGTTTTGAATATTTAGCACTATCCACCCGTCCGAATGTATAAGCGCGTCGATCTCGTAAAATGTAAGGCTTTTTTAATTTCGATCCGTCTCTGACGCGCAGGTCAAGTTTGTTTTAAAGGATCGATTATTATAATCGATTTTCTAAAATGATAAAAAAAAATTAAAATACTATAACACTAAAAAATGTATTTCATAAAAAATAATGCACAAGTCCATTTGCAGCAAACAGAAGCAAAGCATGCATGTGCATCAAACTAGGTTTTTATTAGCACTGGTTAGAATTAACAATACTCTCGCCTGAGTTTCAAACCCTGATCATCGATTCCCAGTTGTCCAAAATCCTGAAAACTTATTCACCGTGCTTTATATTTATAAAGCTTATTCCCTTTCTATTTTGAGTTTGAAAACATGATATCCAATGTTTTTTAAGTCACTCTCTGGGATAGCTTTTGCGTACATTTTTCAAATAATTCAGTATTATTTCACATCTTGTTAAGAAAACAACAACATTTGAGAATTTTATTCTTTGGTTATAGCTTGCTAAAAAAAAAGGAAATTTTATATGTGTGTGATATAAATTTATAAAAGGACGAGTTTTAAGATTAAGGTAAGTACAAAACAAAATTAAAACGTCCAAGTGGACGGGCGTGGCCGTGTTTTCCACTGTCGCACTTTTTAAATGTGCGCTGTGATTGAACCAACATTTTTAATCCTCGCACGCAACAGTAATAGAATGGGGTGGGGGTGTTCTGGATTGTGCTGGATAATGTCGAGGCAGCCGCTCGTAAACATAAATCCAAGTGACGCTAATTGTTTGTTGCAATTACTGCTGCAGTTGCTACTGATGCTGCTGCCAGCGTGCAGTTACGTGCAGGAGGTGCAGCAGACAACAGCAGTTGACAGTGCGGCAAGTACACGAAGGGAATGCGGGGGATGTGTCAGATAGGGGTGGTTGGGCGGCTGCTGGGCTCAATGCATGCAAATTTTGTTGCTGCATCTGTGGTGCCTGCCACTGCTGCAACATCAGCCAACAGCAAACAATTACTCAAACATTGTTGCAACTGAATGTAGCTGTGTCTGCTGCCGCTGCTGCTCCTTGTGCGTGCTAAATGGCAACTATTCTGGCAGCTAATGATAATCACTCAACGCCCTTTGCCGCTTACCTTGTTGTGCTAGTCTTTCATCTTTCCAACCCTTATCCCTTCTAGCTTTTCCCCACATCCTTAGCCAAGCTGTCAATTTCTTAATCAAAAGCATAAACGCTCCGATAGCATTTTTCTTGGGCAACGTGATTCCAGCGCAAGTTGCTTTATTGCAAAGCGCTTTACTTAGGTGACTTCGAAGAACAGAAAAACGCAGCGTAGAATCGGGGTAAAGGGATAACCGTAAGATGAAAGACTGTGGGAGGTTAAGATGACACTGAAATGTTTATACTGTTGGAAAATTAGATAAGTGTGCAAGTAACCTGGTTGACTTTAGGTCAATCTTACCTTTTTTAAACCAACAATGTATAATGCATTTTTATCTAACAACCTTGTCTGAACACTTAAGTTTTTAGTTTTATTACATTTTATGCATATTTTTGATAATATGTTGCCATATATTGATAGAATTTATCCATATATTGTTTTATAACATTTCACTTTAAATGGCGTCACCTAATTAAAGTATTTACTAAGTTGAAGTATGGAAGCAGGCAGTAATTATATTCTTAAATTAAGCTTTAATATTATTGCGCAGACTTAAATCAGCGCATACAATTTTAGTTTTATACAATGAAGTTACTGTTTCTTCTCTTTACAAATATACTCAGGTAAATTCAACTTGAGTGGCTGTCTATTGCACTCGCAGTATCAGTTACTGTGAAGCCTCCACTTGATGCTTTCAGTTTGTCGGCTGTCGGCAGTTTCATTAAATAAACCAACCCCAACAATTTGCCAGCCGGAGAATAATGCTATTCAAATTCCGGATAATTGCCACTGTGCAACGCACTATCCTCCTGATGCTAAGCAGCACGAATGCAATTGAGCTTTCTATGCAAAGCCAAGTCAGGGAGGCATAGAAAAGCACAGCTGGACATAAATCAGCATTAATACATGTCCACATAAGAAACCGGATTAAAATTTTTGGAAATGTATTTGCAACCAGTATGAACACGGCTTAAATAAATTATAATTTATATTAAGTTAATAACGTTGCACAATTTGGTTGCTTCGAATGCAAATACTTGGTATCTAGCACTAAGTAGAATGCATAAAATAAAAGCAGACTACATTTAAGTTAAAGCTGGCCCCAAAGTTCTCTCTCTCGCTCTCGCTGCCTAACACTCTCTCATTTTGGTAGTTTACAACTGTAAAGTGATATTAATTATGGGCTTTTGTTGCTCAGAGCGTTGCTCAAAGCGTTGTTGCTTGTTGCTTGTTTCTACAGCCCGCAGTTTGTCCGCCTCCTGGCACGTCCCACCTGCTCATCCTCATCACTGTCCTTCTTGTCTAACTGCTCATCTTCGTAACTGATTAAGTGAGTTTTGGGGCATGAGACACGAGGCCCTTGTTCCCGCGCAGCTAATGCACAATGTACACAAGCGCTTTGAGCTTGGTACGCAGCTCTGCATGTTTGTATGTCTTCATGAGAGAGCGTTAATTTATCTGCTTGGCTTTCCTTGTGATCATGCAGTTACCAAAAAATCATTAGATACATTTAAATGAGAAATACACTTTTTTGTGCTTAGCCATTTATAAAAGCTAATGGAGACAAAGCTGGATGGAAGGCTTCAAATACTCAAAATATGTCGAATACAATCGTGTTCTGTAGCAGCAAAAAATTTTATTTATTTGGTTCGTTTATACCAGACGCAGATCAAGTTCGTTTTAAAGGATTAATAAATCATTTCTTTTTTGGCTGAGACGCCAGCAACTTCTGCGTTCTTGTGCAAATACATACGAATGCAGAATTTTGTCTTGCGTTTTTCTAAGAATTTTTTTGCAAAGAGTAATTTGAGACAACACGCTGAAGGGTCGGGGGGCACGGGTCGTCCATAGGGAACTTATCATCATTTTTCGTCATGGATAATTCTTAATATTTATCGCTTAATGAATTTGGTCTAGTGTGTTCACATCGTGAAATGTGAGTGGTAGTGTGGTACAGAGTTGTGCAGCGTAACCTGAAGGAAGCATCTCCGATCACAAGTGTATATATTCTTGATCAGCATTACAAGCCGAGTCGATTAGCCATGTTCTTCTGTCTGTCTGTCTGTCTCTCTGCCGGTCTGTATGAACGCGTCCTTTTTAGACACTACTAAAGCAAGAAAGCCGATCTTGGATTTATTCGGTTAGTATATACCATACGCTTATCGATATTTATCGCTTTTTTTACCGGGTTTTTTAAGCGTAACTTCTAAGCTATAAATCTAAAACCGCCAATTTGTTTCAATATGTTCGCGTAGAGCATACGAAGATTTTAAATATTTCAGATTTTGGTTACCTCCCCCCAATATCGACAAAACCATAAGCAAATCACAATAGTGGGTGTGTTTATGTGCACATACACTTGAATTTTATCACAGCAGAATCAAATGGAATCGCGGCGCAGCTGAAGAAGAATGGTCGGCGGTTCGAGTCCTGGTGTGGAATTCTTTTTTCGTTAATTAGTAATGATTTTTTTTAAATTTTTAATCAGCTCAATACTTTTCCGAGTTCCGCGAGTTTGTACGTGTTAAATGCTGGGAGCGGGCGGTTAAGAACCCCGTTAATAATAAATATTAGGTATATATATTTTGTTTTTAATTCTTAACCACCTTAATATAGGATGAGCGCTGGGTTCGGGGTATCTCGTGGCGGGCGATCCCGACTGTCTCGCCCGCTTATACTAAGATTTAAATCATCTTGACACGATTTTCGGGAATTTTTAAATATAAATAATGGCAAGGCTAATTCAAAATTTAATTTTTTAATTAAAAGATATATTTTTGTTCTATAAATTCCTTCAGTCAAATGGATGATAGCGCAACTTTGAAAGCTCAAAAGAACTTACTTAAAGGACCCGTGACCAACAATGGGTTTGTGAATTTTATGCGACGTTATGCCTCAGGATCTCCTTCAATTGATGTTCCTGATTTGGTGAAGGGCGGCAAGGCATGGAATAGACTTTCGAATTCGCAGCGGGAAAAATATCGGGAAGCTGCCGACGATGAAAATTTCGGAGACTCGTGCTGCCCACAGAAACCGTCTCGCTGCCCCAAGAAACGTTGCCGCCCAAAGCCTTCTTGTCCGAAGCCTTGCTGTCCGGTGCGCCGTAGGCCCTGTTGCAAGCCCCGTTGTTGCAAGCCCCGTTGTTGCAAGCCCCGTTGTCGCAAGCCCCGAAGTTGCAAGCCCCGAAGAGGCTGCAGGATTAAATGTCAAAAGCCGGGCCCTGTCACCAACAACGGCTATCTGAATTTTCTGCGTACCTATCGACGCAAACACTGCGGTCTCAGGCCCAACGATCTGGTCATGAAAGCGGCACGCGCCTGGTGTAGAATGCCCGAATGCAAGAAAGATCGCTATCGTCGCCAGGTAAGCGGCCCCCACCCATCAGTCCCAATTTATATATATATAACTAGTAACACGATTCGTCTCCTTTAACAGGCATGCAAGGTGACAACGAACTGTCGTCACAAGCGCCGCCGTGTCTGCACCCAATAATAACTTTCCTAACAGCAAATATGATTATTATATTTTTGACCAGCAATGCAAGGTGACTAAGACAAGTCGTCACGGATGTGACACAACCTTAATATGCTTAGGCAAGTTTCTGCAATTCGCAAGCAATTTACATACCAACAAGCATGCTGTGTGTGTCCTAGTAAAAGTTTGCGTGCCAAATTATGTCCATTTAAAAAGATTTTCAAATTTTAGTCATTTATTTAATGTAATACTAACTCTAATACTACAGTTTAAAACGGCATACTGAAGTTTTATTTGGTGGGTCCACTGATCAGTGGTACCAAAGACGATATAAATACAAATAGTTATTTATTTTTCTAGTCTTTGGTGGAACTGTATCGTATAAATCTTAATCGAATTATCAAACGAAAACCAAAAGGAAATCTCGTATTTACAGCTTGGGTTTTAAAGCATTAAAATTAAAGATATTGAAATTAAAAAATCGTGTATTGTATTTATTGAAATCTAAGAAATGGGAAATGACTGAATTCAAACAGATTAAATATTAATCCATTGAAAATGCGGAAAACTAAGAAATTAGACAGCGAGAAAGGTTTAGACAGCATAACGGATTTTTCACACATTCCCAACCAATGACTAACTCAATTGGCTGGAAGTTTTAGTTAATTCTAAGCTAGAGCTCAATCAGGTAATAGTTTAATGACTTTTCGCGAGTCTCTCACTAATGAATTGAGGTTTTAGGGCCGTGAGCACAAATACTTAGATACATTTGTATCTCACGGCAGACAGGCAGTTAAACAGTTAGGCAACAAAGCACGTGTAGCTACTTATGCATTTGTGCAGGCTTGTGGGCCAAATTCAATTTATTATTCCACCATATGAGCTTTCGCACTTAACTTGCATGAATATATAATGAGCTATAGAGGTGGGGTGTAAATGGGTGAGGAGCGGCAGCAGTAGACTGTAGAACAAGTGGTGCGCGGGTGGTGCATTTAAGGCATTACTCGTCGTCGTTGCGTGTCTGAGCCTGCTGAGAGACAACCAAATTGAATTATTAATAACACGCAGTGCGACTGGAACAATCTATGAATATATACGTACTTATGTGAAAACAGAAGAAAAAAAAAAAAACAAAAATAAGCTGAAAGTGAAAAGGCGACAACCTTGGGACACTTGGCGAGCAAAACTAATCGTGCCACTTATGACCATAATTTGTCAATTTTCTAAACAATTCCCCAAAGTCGTATAAAATGTCGTCCGTGTCTGTTTGGCTTTTGGCACCCATTACGCTCATTTCCCTCCAGCTTCTTTGGCTCCCTTTCTTTAGCTTTAGCTTTTATGAAAGGGACGCTGTGAAAAATGAAAGTGAACCCAAATTGCCAGCAATGGCTGTCTGCATTTTGACAGACGGACAGAAGGACGAACTGATAGACAGACTGACTGAGTGGCTCGACTCGATTCTGTGTTTTGCCCGGACAATTTCTCGTACCCCTCGAGCTTACTAAACGCATTTAAATGCCGTTGTATGCATAAATTACTCTGCGTCCGACAGTTTTAGCCTAAAAGTGTAAATGAGTTTGTGGCCCGCACTGTATTTCTGTTTTCCAGTACTGTATGAAATTGAAATAAATGCGTGGGCAACTCTCTCAGTTTTCTTTTCTTTTTTGGTGCGGGCAAACTTGTTGCTAACGGGTGAGATTGCCGACTGAAATATGTGACCAGCTTGAAAGGAAATTGTGTTCGCAGAGCTAGGTTATTACAAAAAAAAAAACAAAAAAACAAATAAATCCAATTGAATGATTTTTTTGTTCTTGTTGATATGTGTCGTGAGTTTTAATATCGTAAAATAAAACACAATTGAAAACATTTCAAAACGTGTATTTGAAATATTTGTATTATCTTGTATTCATTTATTTATCTTGTAACGTGTTTTTTTTTCATACAATACCTAAAAAATCTATTAGTGCAAGAACATAATAAAAATGGTAAAAAAATAATTTGAGCAATAATTGAATGAAATCCATTAAGTAAAGGACAAAAAAATTTATTGAAATGAAATCAACGATGACTAAATGTTATTGCAAATGCGAAATTCACTTAGCCTGGTAGAAAAGAAGTTACCGATAATAAAAGAAGAAAGAGAAGGCGAAGACGAACTTAAATTGAATCCAAGCATCTAAATTGCCATCGAGTGGTTGGCCCTTTGTTTTAACGCCCCAAAATTACCGCCCCATTGTGTATTTGGACGCAGATAACTGCCAGCCAAATGGTACACATTAGGCCAGGTATACGACACGCACACATGTAAAGCGAGAGTGTGTATGTGTATGTGCAAAATCAATTCAAGCTCAATTTCTTTTGATGAAATGTGCGCCTGGTTGGTGTACTGTGCCGTACGTGACAGCTGTACTTTAATTGCATATATAAGAACTTATATACACGGACTGTAAAACAACTAAAAAAATCTATATATAAATAGATGTATATATAAGGCATTTTCCGACATTTACATCGTACGTATATGGGTATTAAGTTTTTGTAACTGCATGAACCGCTGCATATCGTTCAATTAATAACGCAAATCCTTTTCGGCTACGTTACCCAGTTACCAGTGTTGCCGTCGTTAATTAATGTGATCCAGGCCAATTTAATGCACTCGCTGCCGCTTGCTGCTATGATTAATGTTTAATTAAATTTGCAACATTCATAAAAACATAAAATAAAGCAAATAAGTAAAGAAAAACATGAAAGAGAGAGAAAATTGTTTGAACAAGCGCAGTCAGGATTACATCATAATTAATCGCAGTCATTATTTATAACGATATCACCAAGCAAGCTTTATAGATATAAAAATATAAATAAATATATATATAAACATACAGAAATGGGATGTACTGTTGCAGTAAAAGTTACATTTCTGGTCAAATTATCAAACGCGCTGTATATTAAACGTGTACGTGTATTAAAAACAAAGGGTGTGTGTGTGTAAGCATGTCATAATTTTAGTTTAAAAATTCAATTCTGACTTGAATTGATTATCAATTTAATTTTAAATTGTAAACGATTAAAAAATAAGCTTAGGAAAATAAAATAATTGAAAACATTTATAAGGACTCTTTATAATATTAGAAACTATAATAAATACTAAAATTGTTATATTATGACTTTTGCTAATTTATTTTATTATTATTATAAAAAAAGTTCGCTCGATATTACTTTTATTCCCTTTGTAAATCTGCGAAATTATTAGAAAAAATATTAAAAATGAAATATATACTATTAAATGAAAACTAAACTTAGTAAGTATAATATAAAAACTGAAATAAGTAATAAGAGTATATACACAAATAAGAAAATTGGTTTATTCAACATTTGGCCTACAGCTTCCAAATGGACGCTGTTATAAAGTTGAAGTAAATTAATTATGCATGTTTATTTGTTTTCTTTATTGTTTTATAGTTTGTGTAGTTTCTGTAAACACACCGATAGCCAGTCAATTAGGTTAGGAAATTAAATGTTGAGATATGAATGCCTTACATTATTTACACATGTTGGCAAATTGAATTAAATGATTCTGTTTTGATTTATGCACGCCAAACTTATGCAACTGCAATGTTGCCAAGTTGACAAAATGCAACAATCTGATAATTGGTAATTGTAAGTCATTATACAAAAGTCTTGCGGTCAGATGTTCTTCATTAAGACATTTAATAATTGAAGTTGCTGACGTGCAGATGCAAATTAATAATAATAAAATGGAAAGGGAAAATATCATTAAGCTCTGGACGAGCCACCGAAAAGCAAGAAATGAAAATGAAAATTTTTTAATTATGAGCATTAAAGTGAAACGCCGAATTTAAGAAAAGCAAAGAGTATGAAATCATATCATATTTTTGACCTAGCGATAAAGTTACTACATAGACTTTTCAGTCATACAAATTTTAGTTTTTTTTAATTATTCAAAATTAAAAAGCGTGCCAAGCACTATGGCTGATGTGCACGATGGAATAGTAACTGCTATCGTACTTATATATCAGTTATTTCTATACGTAGTAAGTACCCATTTTCAATTAAATATATATATTTTATATTATATTTTGTACAATTAAACAGCGCTCAATGAATCCCATCAAGCGTGAAGCTCTTTTGCTTGTCACACATAATTTGTGTATGTATTATATTATAAATCGCTTTAAACAGTTAGCACAGAGTAAGTTATCGTTGAATTTGTATTTCAATCTATTGGTCTTTTTTTTATATTGATATTCTTGCCAGGTTCCATAAACTCTTTGGGCCCAGTTAATACGTTTTATTACATACCTCTCGTATATGAGGCACCAGCTCTGCAACAAACCCATGAAGACCTGCATTTAGTATTAAAGACGACAACGTGGAATTTTCTTGAAATACTTTTCAAACATCATTTGGCCCTGTTGCTGCCCTTTTTACTCGCTCTTTTGGTGCCGGTACGTGTTTGCAAAATAATGATTTATTTATTATTTATTTTCTTGTCTTATTGGTATATATTTAAACTCTTCTTATTTTATATCTGGTTTAGATGATAATCTTAAGTATATTCCTACAACAATTTTAGACTAGAAAAAAACAGAATTTAATTTAATAAAGTAGAATGGATCTAAGGTATTTTGAACGATATTATAAAACGGGTAAAGCTAGATAGATCATTTAAAAAAAAATGTTTCGGTTTTTGCCTATAAAAATATAGAAAAAAATAAAAAATAATTGGGAACGTTACAGTCGGGCGTTGCCGACTGCTATATACTCGTTCGCGGGGGATTATTAAACGAGCTGACCAGTTATTTACCTTCTAAATTTCGTAACCCTAGCTTTAAAACTGTGCGAAATATAGATTCGAACTCGAACTTGGTGACTCAAATGTTAAAATTGTGTGAAATATATTTAGC
The DNA here is from genome assembly GCA_035043915.1 of Drosophila paramelanica. NCBI lineage: Eukaryota > Metazoa > Arthropoda > Insecta > Diptera > Drosophilidae > Drosophila > Drosophila paramelanica. The sequence continues at coordinate 255,606 of JAWNMO010000618.1, read as the reverse complement.
TTTTATCAATTTGCGATTTGAGGTGTGTATAGACATGTTATCTAATTGCCTGCCTCCCAGTGGGTGTGGCGAAAAATCTTAACACTTTGTCTAAGTAGGTTAACTAAAAGAATATATACAAAAGTTTACTAGCGGCGACGGACAGCATGACGGACATTGCACAAACCCAATATACTAGTTTCACTTGGTTAAAGAGTATAAAAACCAATGCTAATATTGTATGCTTTACAGCGCTGCAAGCTGGTGTATGTGAGCAGTCTGGTGATACTCTCAAATTTAACAATTTGCTTGTGCTTCATCTACTCCATGTATCAGTGGCTAATATTGAGCGGCTTCGCGCTCAGCCTGCAACTGTTGCCCATCTTCTTGTTGGGTCCAGCGGTGCAGTTGATGCTCATGTTTCGCTTTGTGGCGAATATGTTGGTGAGTGGTGGTAATCGGACTGAGGGGGTAATTTAAATTGATTTCTATAAAGGCAAATATCCATTGACCCACAGCTGAACCTATGGATTGTAGTTTGAAGCATGAAATTGACTGTGTCAAACGAACGAAGACGTTACCCACGTGGTGGAGCTGTTAAAAGAGAAAGATGAAGAAGAAGACGCTAAAGTTGCTGGGCTTAAAAGCAATAGTAAAAGTTTGACATCGAAATCAAGCCAATAAACCAACAATACTGAGCCAAAACTTTAGGAACTTACGTTAAAACCGAAAAACACTTTCGCTGCACAAAAACTGCCAAACTGCCGGCATTTATGACAGACCCCCCAGCAAAAGATAAAAAGGGTTGGGGCTTGGCAGGCAAATCGCATAACGAAATTGTTGTTGAAAAGTTAAACAAATATTGAGGTCAGCAAAATTTTGTAAAGCGGCTGCTTGCTTGCCTTTGGCACAAACTTCCGACACGCTCAAGAGGCTACATACACACACACACACGCACACAATCTAGGCTCGACAGGCACAAATATTCAATGAAAATTGTCGTCAAACGGACAGTCGACAGTTCTTCACTTTGTTGGCCTGTAGTCAGCTTATGGCGCATTGCAGGCGTCCACTTTGGTCTGTGCCTCCTTCCCCTTTCCCACATCGCAATGATCATTGAGAAATTGACGCAAATGCCTTTCGATTTCTCGTTCGGCTTCCGTATTTCGTGTCCGTGGACACGACTTGGCTTTTCGCAATGCATAATTGATTGTTTTTCAGTGTATCTTGTGTGTGTGTTTGTGTGTATGCTGGGTCGTTTTACTCGCCCTCATTTATGCGCATTTTCAATATGCATTCGGTTTTGACCGCATTTATTTCGATTGAACCGAAAATCGGTGCCAAAAACTTTTGTTTTGGATTTTTACTTTTTTGTTTTTAGTTAAAATTTTCGCACCTTTCAATTTAAAAGCATTTCAAAGTAAATGCTGCGAATATTGTGATTTTTTTAAAAATTAAATATAATATTCTATAAATACGCTTTTATGGGATTTAAATTAAAATAATATGTAACCATTGTCTTTTCTTTTTATTTAAATTTCATAATAGTTGGGAAACTGGGAATAGAACTTTACAAAAATATATTGACAAAGATGTCAATTTAGATTTTATTTTATTTTAAGGTACCAATAATCATAAAAATATATTTTTTTAATGTACTTAGTTTTAATCCAGCTTTATGTAAAACAAATAAATAGAATTTCGGAAAAGAATTTTTTGTTTGAATCAAACTCAACAAAAAATAAATTAATTTTTTAAGGGCATGCTCTGGGTGGTTTTTTTGTTTGTTTTTTTTTTTTGTTTTGCAAGCTTAAAAAACAAGTTTTTAATATGCGGCTAAAATGCACATATAAAAATTTATACAGAGCTCTGCCTAACAGTCGCTCGAAATTTTAGTGCAGTATTTAAATTGTATATTTTTCAAATTGCATTCATTTGCACATTTTGCGAACAGATTTTGACAGCTCGGCACAGCAAATGCAATAATATCAGGACATGTGCATAACACACGCATACAATATGCATGGAAGTGTGCGTGCGAGTGTGTGTGAGTGGGTGTCTGTATTGGACACATCAACTGTCACACTTTGTTGATTTCATGTGTAAACTGTGCGAGTTGGAAATTTGAAATTCATGTGCAATAAAATGTTGATATGCTCCACACACACAACCTACGCAATGGCAGCAACAGCACGAGCACCACAGGCCTCATTAAGCCACACAAGCACACCCACATACACACACACACACACACACACACACACACACACACACATACAGATATGCACTCTCTATGTATTTATGTTTTCATTTGATAAATATACTTATACAAAAACTGTCATAGCACACGCTCAGGGAAAGATTGCAAATTGCATGTGGGAACTCCCACGAGTCTAATAACAGAGTAAAACAAGAGCCTCAGTTGGGAATATTAAGCAAGCCGAAATGGAAACACCCTTACAGGTGAGATGGCATAAAAATCTATTAATGGGTATAAAAACATTAATAACAATTAAAATAAAATAAAAAAAATTAAATAGTTAAATAAAAAAAGAAAATAATATGTATTTAGTAATTAGAATTGAAGATCCAAATCAGAACATATTGAGTTATTTCAGTAATTTTAACTATTAAAAAGTTTTATAAAATAGGTATTGTTTAAATTTAAAGTTGTGTATAGAATTGGATTTTGTGAATTTGGAGAACCTTTCATTTCATTCTAAATTCATCCAAAGTGTCAAACCGTTATCAAATCTAATATACTCAACATAAGGGTATTGAAACACACCAGACGAATCTGAAGTCGTGATATAGCCATGCATAGTAACAAGCCACGGACCGTGCCTGACTGTATAATGATGAGCAACGATATCGCCGTCTCTTAGCATGAGAAATTTAATTTTTACCCATACACTGTACACACACCGACAAACACAACCACACACACCTATGCACCCACTGTGAACCACATAATTGTGTATTCAAGTAAGAGATATGGGAGTTGAAAGAAACTCTATTGGCGAGGGGTAGACCAACTGGCTGGGGAGCGGAGGTTGGGCGCCCTGTTCTTGGCTGCCTTAAATTAAGATAATGACACGTGAGAGACGTGAGGGCGGGACTGGCGGGCACTAGGAAGGGAAAGTTACCTACGCTTTAAAAGTAACCCCCTTCTCCGCGGGCAACCACTGCGATTTAAGTGTGTTAAAGGAAGCGCTTGGTAAATTGCGATAAGGCCAAAATGGGGCGCAACTGGCTTACATTTACACACTTAACCCTTGAGTTAGCTGCAGGGGCGGGTGGACGAACGGACGGCATGGCACGCACTTTAAAGCCGCCAATCCGCCAATTTGATGGCAAACTGCCAAAGAGCTGACAATGATGTCGACGATGATGACGTTTGCGACCTGCATGCCAATGCGCCGCTTCTTTGCAAAATTGAATTTTGTGCCTAGCTAGTGGGCGGCATGCCAGCCGTGTCCAATGTCCTCGTAACTGGCACAGATTACAAATCATTATTGGCTGCCATTGTTTGTGTTAGGCCAATGGAATTGGGAGCTTAGGCGTTCAGAAATTTAGCCGGTACAAGAATTTAATTTGTTCAAAAAGAAATCGCAGAAAAAAATACTCAAATAAGATTATATTATAGAGCTAACGAAATACAAGAAGTTATATACTTGATTATATAGTTGGAGAATGGAATTACATTAAGGAGAGTATGAAGTGTAAGATGCGCAATTATTTTACTAATAATAATTAGTAAAAAGAAAAAATAATCAGAAAAAAATGTTAAGTTAATATTAATAATACGCACAACAAATAATAATAATAAATCATATTAATTAACAATTATATATTAATAACAGAGTAAAACCGACATTGAAAGTTTTTAAATAAACAGAAATTTATACTATCCTATATAAATTGACTTTCCTTTTATTACAATCAGCTGTTCAATCATTATAATTCCAATAGTTGCAGCTAAATCGGGCAAAGGGTTAAGCTGAATTAAGTCCGACTCTCCAATTGACGCTTTGTCTGCTATAAAAGACACGGTAAATTCCATTGATTTCTCTTTTAGCATTAACTGAGGTCACATAATTGACAGGGCTTTGAGATTTTCCACCCATTACAGGTACAACAAAACAGAATCCAATGAAAAGCGAGACATTTAGCTACACAAACGTGTCCCCATGCTCCGTAACTATAAAGACAATGCCAGCATGGAAAATCCGAAGGCAACCCCAAACAATGGGCCACATGAAAGCAAACTTGGAGCGCAAATTTTCTTTGATTGATGCGCAAATCAGGAAATCAATTGGAATGCCACAAAAATAAACTAACACACAAAAATGGATCAGCGGGCGAGCAATGATAGATAGATATAGGATATATAGATAGATGGGTGGAAAGAGAATCAAACGCGTTGGCAGGGTGAACTTTTTATCCGAAATTTGCATTTCCATTGCCCGCAGGTAAATGTGGGCGTGGTCGTTACATGTTATTTGGATAGAGCTGCATGATTTGTTCAAGCCAAAGAAAACAAAAAATAGAATGAAAGAAAATCGGAAAAAAGGCTAGCAAAATGTATGCAAAAAAGTTGGCATCGCTGACAACGCATAGTTGCCACGGCAGGGAATATGGGGACCACAAATTGAGATATTCGTAGACCAAGTAAATCACAACAGCAAAGAGTTTTGAGTAGCAGGCAACGGTTGCTTGGCCCCAAGGCAGCCCCAGGGATGCCATTCAACTGCACGCACCTAAGAGTCGCCTCACGACGCCTGCTGATACATGCACACATTTACACACTCACACACACACACACGTACATCCATGCATATACCAAGATGCTGCACAGTGTGGCAAAACTGCTGAAACAATTTATATGACTGAATAAATTATTCAAAATATTGATAATATTTAGATATAAATAACATTAAAAAAATTAATCTGATTCTTTATTCCTTAGATATATATTAAACTATTTAATCTATTAAATAAATTGATTTAACTCAATTGGAAATGAAAAACACTAGATTTTTTTTTTGTTTTTGCCTGCCTTCCCTTTTTTAATTTGAAATATTATTTACGGATTGAATTTGCCACACAGTTTTTTGGTATTGAGCTTTGTTTTTATATGTAATGGCATTTTAATTGCGCGCTACAACTCAGCCAAGTGTCTCTCAATTAAAAGTGTCTGCTTGGCTCAAAAGGATGTCGTCGCCGTGGGATCTTTGCCATGGCAAAGGACACGGTGGTTAAGAGAGGATAGATGGAAAAGGGAAATGATGTCAGGCACATGTCGTAATTTGCCGCACAACGCATCAGGCTGGTGGCCCCGACAGGGACCACAACAAGGACCAGGCTCAGGCCCTGGCCCACAACCATGTAAGTATTAATTATGTAACGCAGATAAGAAGCCTGGCAGCTACTAACAGAGAGGTAAAAAGTATGCGAATGCCACTTAAATTTAAGCGTTTTAACCAAAGGCTCTGCTTTGCCAGAACCGTCAAAGTTAAGTAAATTTTAAGTTTTGTAAATTTTAAAACCAAACAAAATCGATTTGTTAAATGGCTGAATCCAAACAAGAACAGAACCAATTGGCAAAATTACGACAGGAGCCACTCAGCTTAAGAGATGAACTTCATCATAAGCACTTTGGACTGCATCATCATGCACCCGAGGATTTTCACAGATCGCAAGTGAGTAGAAGGTACAAATTACATAAAAAACTTTATATAAACAAAAATAAAAATCAAAAAAAAAAACAAAATAAAATAAAACAAACAGTGGCAATCGGGACAAACATCCCGGGGATTTCTAACATATCGCTGGTGCTTGGCGGCATTCTTTGGCACTGGCTTGGTGAGCTATCTAAGGGTCTATTATATGAAAGGACATTGGTTTATCTATTTAACTAACTGGTGTTTCACACTGTGTGCCATAACCAGTGCATGTGGAGCGATATGTGTTAGCATTTATCACGCAGATCCACAGAAAATGAGTGAGTATTCAATATGTGTATGAATTTTAAATAATACAATTTTAAATATTAATTATTGGAATATGACATTAAAAACAATTTTAAAAAACTGTATTTAAAAAATGTTAAAATGTTGAGATAACAGCTAAAAAGCTAATAATTTATTCTAATTTTTAACAAAGTTTTAGCAAATTTTGTAAGATACAACATTTTTTTCACTTCGTTGCAATATATTTGGACTTTTTTTAAATAAATTCTCGTTGTTGCACTTAATTATAGTATAATATATTATAATATAATCTTGCTAAAAATTGTTTACATTCCTCTATAGTGAATCAAAGATGTTTGATAAAATGCTATTGGGCCTGTTATTGGATCAATTTAGTACTCGCGCATATCGTTACCACAATTTATTGGATCTGTGTATATCCTGACGATCAAGATATCGACAATCCCGTTAGGGTGAATATGCTATTTAATATATGGACACACGCATTGCCGGTCGTGATGTTTACAATTGATCACTTGGTGGTGGCGCAGCCGGCACGTCTGCTCCACTTTATCTATCCCTTTGTGTTCTCCTTGGCTTATATGGGATTTTCCTTTGCCTACTATTTGCTTGGCGGCTTGGATCCGTAAGTATAGATATTTGTGAAAACGTACATGATACTCTTTACCACTATTTGTTTCTTTTGCAGTCGTGGCCGTGTCTATATCTACCCCGTGCTGAACTATTCAAAACCCTGGAAAGTGCTATCAACCTTTGGCTTGATATCAGCTCTGTTGGTTTTTTCATCCGCTCTGCAGTACGGCGTTTATCGTCTGAGGGTCTTTATAGCGCGCAAGCTGAACAAACTAAAGTAGCTGCCTCCTATATTATAAATGTGAGAGAAGAACTCATTTTAATTGTATACGATTAAATCGTGCTAGCCCCGACTAATGTTGTTCATGATATTTCTTGGTTTCTTCGTTGTTTACGTTGCTGGCACGTGCCTGAAAAGCGTAATGAAAATGCATTCTCTAATAAAAATAAAATAAAACAAAACATAAAAAAAAACAACAAAAAAACACAACAAAAAAATAACGGGAAAAAACGTAGACAAGCGCACAAAATGTCTCCACACTTCTATCTTTTCATTATTATGCAAAGCAAATTGTTATGCTCAAGTTTGCTCTCGTTTGTTTCTGCGCTTCACGATTTGTTTGTTTTTATATTCCTGTTTTGTTTCTGTTCTAGTTTTTTGAATATGTAATTTGTGTTGATAATTTTATGACTTCTGGACATATTGCTGGTGGCTTTTAAGCGCCGTTCAATGTTTAGTCTACGTCACGAACTCAAAGAAAATAAAATTGACAAATATTCATGTGCAGGATTTTTAAATTTTAATCGTTCAACTGCAAATGAAATTTGTATATTTTTGTAAATATTGAAGCAAAGTATATTTTGGGCTCATGAGAACTTAAGTATTGTGAAACTCCTATATTTTTATTCGGGAATACACACTTTTTCTTCATAATTATTTACCATTTAGTAAGCATTGTGGGAAACAAAACTAATAGATACAAAATTATTGGGCTTCTTCCACCATATTGTCCCTTTTTAAATTCTTCTTCCTCGCTCTTTTCATCGACAATTAAGCACTTTATGGAGTGAAGCGTAGTCACATATGTGACTGAAATTGATGTGAGTGTAAATGACATTATTGAAAAATTGATGCCGACCACAGACTGAAGACTGTAGACAGACTGACAGCCAAAGTTGCAGTATTTAGAGCTGCCAGATATGCCAGAGTTGCCAGAGACGTCCGGTATCAAGTTGTCTTCAAGTGATTTCAATTTATACAAAATTTTACTGCTCTCAGCAACAAGAACGTTCTGATTGATACACATATGAGTTGAGTTTCCATTTGAAGGAAAGGGGACGGACAGAGTGGCATAGTGCATTTAGCAACACTGTGAGTGCAGCCACTTAGCCTGGATAGTTGCAGCTGGCGTTCCATATATCGAACGTTAACGTATTTATGGCTGCACTTTGCCTGACAACTTCCAAATGGGCCTGCCAAAAAGGGTGTGTGTGTGGGTGTGTCGCTCAGTTAGAGTAAAGAGCACACTTAAAGCATCTTAAAGTGTCGTCACCAGGCGCCAGGGGGCGCCAGCCAGTGAAGCATTCCGTTTGGTAGCTAACAAGGCGCAAAATATTTTAACATTTTTTAACATTTCCGCCTTTTTGCATTCAATTTAATTTAACATCAACATTTATATGTTCATTATTGCACGCACACGCCAAGCGGCGTTAACATCAACTGCGACGTCGACTTCACTGTCGCTGCTGTTCATTGTGCATGAGAGTTTTATGCTTGAAATGCGCATACGTAGCGTATACGTAATATGCATTTTGTAGCAATAAGCAGGGCACTTTCGATGGGGTACTGAGGGCGGTTGCGGGGGCAACGGGTGCTGCTTAAAAATACCCACTATAAATTTTGTGCACACTTACAACTTGACGCTCGTCCCACAAAAACAACAACAACAACTGCAGCTGCAACTTAAATCTTAAGTAGCTCAACTTGTTTATTTATCGAAGCAGAAGTTAATGCTTTACCGCGAGTGAGGACGAGTAGGGAACGAAAGCCGAGTTGGGTGCAGCGAGCGGAAAAAGCGGCAGAAAAAACATTCACAGCAATGCGTCGCCAAACTATTGTTACATGTTGTTATTGTTTGCTTTAAATGGTAGCTGTTATTGAAACTAACGCTCGCTAGATTTAAATTTAAATACGTAAATTATTTAATGAAAACCCGAATTTTTTATGACTTTTTTGTGGCATAGCGAATAATACATTTTTTATAAAATAATTTTGAAATAATTAGTTTTTACAAATCGCAGTATTAAGTGTAATTAAAGATAAATAAACATCTTAATAAATATACTAAAAAAAATTATCTATATATAGCTCAGTATTATTAATAAGAGTATATATTTAAACTTCATAATAAGTTAATTTAACTATTTAAATACTTAATATAAATAAATAAGCACAATGTAACAAATATTATTATTGAGATATTATTAGTGAAGATTTAATCTATTTGAACAGCTTAATACTTAAATTAATTCATCATACATTGTGTGAATGGTTTACACTTAATACAAACTTGAATAAGGTTTTTGAACAACACAACAAAAAATTTCAAATCATAAATTAAATAATTGAGCGTAGGGAAAAACTATTTTGCATAATCAATCTATTGTTGTGACAATAGTCAAATAATATGTAGCTTGGGGGCTATTGAAGCACTATGGAATTTGATTCTTTAGAGTGCATTCAAGTGTTAAAATATGTATATGAAATTGATTGGCTGATTAAACCCATAGATATACACACAAACACTCACACGGATTCACACGCTTTTATAGATATATGTATAAAATTCCATTTAAAATTTACATATATACTTTTTGTTGCCTTTATGGGCTTTTGTTGTGCTTTGTGTGTGTTGTCCTTGGCATTTTCGTGTTGATTTGCTGCGGAAATGACGCAAATAACGCAGCAAATTTAAGCCAGTCACACACACAATTTATACACCCGCCTGAATCTACACCTTTTTCTGGGTTATTTATGGCAGCAAAAACAGAAAACAACAACAAAAAGCAGGCAGGTGCCTATCTGACTGTTAACCGGCAACAGGATGTTTTATATTATGCTTGGAAATAAAGGCATTGCACTCTTACAAACGCATCCGCATAAACACACAATAAAGGGACTTCTTGTTTTCATATTTTGTATATATTTATGTATTTTCTGTTGCTTTCATTTTAATTTTCATTTTTTTTTTGGTCCACCTCTTTTATGTCAGCAGAATGAAATTTAATTGTGGTGCTCATTAACGGCACGTCGTCTGGCAGCAGACCCAAAAACCAAACGGAAATATGTGATTTCCGGCAATAAATATCAATTCCACATACTACATATCGATAAATGAATGCGTTGTTCGAAAATATGTTGAGGAAAACAGTACAACTACAGTTTACAAAATATTCAAACGCTCTTACGCGCAATTTATGAGTTTCAATTTAAATTTATAACTTGATTATCACATTTGCATTTGTTTTGTTTTCTTTTAAATTTTATTTACGATTTTTCCCTTCAAAACAAACAATCATTTAAGCATAAAACCATAAATCTATGCACCAATAAGTGGGATTTCAACCAAGTAATACGAAATACAAGCAACCAATGGAAAAAGGGTGGAAAAATATTAGAAGGATGATGGCAAAAAGGGCGGAACATGAGCAAGTAGAATTTGCAAAGGGACGGCGGGCGGCCTAATTTTTTGTATTATGACTTAAAATACCCTCGAATCAAAAAACGTGTATGGATATGAAAACTATTATTACACATTCCATTTTTATATAGATTTTTATTATAATAAATGTTTATTAATAAATTAGTAAATGTTATCAAGTGAACTAATGATTTATATATATTTCTTGAATTAATTATACAAGCTCTTTTATATTCAAATTTAAGTTCTTATTTATGTGCAAATTATTTATAAAATTTTTATACGCATTCGTGAACTTTTTACAGGCAAAGTACTCTTTAAATATTTACTAAAGTAAAGTTATGAATTATTAAATGAATAAATTTAAAATGTTAAAACATTGACAATTCATAATAGCTTACAGCTCGAGTTTTCTTTTACCACCCAAACTGCAGATACCCAATTTAAGTGAAGGACTCGATAATAAACGAAGTATTGGGTATGCAAAGCCAAGGCCAAAACCAATACCAATACCAAAGCCATTGCCAAAGCCCGAGCCAAAGTCGCAATCGAAGCCAATCAAAGGCAAAACAATAAACAAGCATGACAATAAATATAAATATATAAATAAATAAATAAGCAGGAAATGCGTACGTCAGACAAATGCGAAGATTGAGTTGGGCACCGGATACTGCACACCAAAATGGGGAGGAGGAAGCGGTTGAGATCCTGGCACGCAGCAACGTTTTGTTTGTGTGTACGAAAGGATAATGACGCGACTTGATTCGCGCTGTGATTCCCTCCCCCTTCCGACACTAGCAATGCAAGCGACACTATTGTAAGAAATCAAGGAGACGAGATGGAAAAGATGGCAAAGGGGAAAAGAAAGAAATTGATTGAATGGCGCATTAAATGTAAACCACACACACACACACACACAGCCAGTCAGTATGTTTGTTTGCTTAAGGATTGAAGACCAAAGCTGCGCCACGTCACGCTTCAGGCAACAGCTAGTTGTTGTTTTTGTTGTTGTTGCTCTTATTGCTTCCCACTTCAATTTAACGGATACTTAAATCCGTCATTTCAAATTATCTCTTTGGTCAGTTCACTGATCACTTTGAAGTTCTGCAACAATTGACAAAGGCTAAGGTGGTATTTAAACTTTTGGATAAAACTAGCCGGAAATTGTAACATATACATATATACCAATTATGCATAGTGAAATGTTGAAAAATCATACATCATACTTTGACCAAAAAATTAGTTTTTTAATTTAATTGCAGAAAAGCAATCCGCTTAAATACCAATGTTTCGTCATTTATAGTAGTAATATTTACTTAGTCTTGGACCAAAAAAAAACGCATTTTTTAATTAATAACAGGACAGTAGAAAATTGAGCTATTAGCATTTTAAAAAAATTATTATTATTTGAGAAAACTTGTATATCAATGTTGACCAAGAAATTATGGTATTTTAGTTATTTCGTGGTTTATTTATTTGAGAAAAGCTTAAAAAACAATTTTGCCAGAATAGTTTTGGTAGTTTTATTTAAAGGTAAAATTCAGGGATCAAACCACGAACAATAAATTTCCCAGTAATGGTGCGAGAAATTTTAAAATGCGGAAATTTTGTGGTTAAATATTTTCATTTATCTTGGTATTTTAGTTTAACTACAAAATAATTCTAAAACAATAAACAAATCGCCCGACTATTAGAAAAACTGTAGTAAAATTATAAACGCAAGATAGGTCTATATAAATATGTTATACTGGCGGGAAATGGGTCACACAAAAAAGTGTTTCTCTTGATAAGTCTGCTAGGTATTCGAATACGAATGATGTTATATCTCTCCATATTAATGTTCCAGTAGATAAACTTTCCTTCCATCTAATTAGAGCTTATAAAAATCTTTATAATTGATTTAAGCATTAAAATCTAATGAAAACTTTAGCAACAAAGCAAATAAAAAGTGTAGAATAATAAAGAGAATATAAGAAAGAACAAATAATTATGTTATATGCTCTTTCTTTGTTTTCTCGGCTGAAAGTTGTGTAACAAATGTTAAACTCTTTGCCGTATTTTTCGTTATGGCCCGGCGTGGAATGCTTTCAATGTTGCTACACTTCAATTTAATGGCTACTTAAATCCATCATTTCAAATTATTATCACTTGGTGCTACAAACTGGCCAAGTCCGACTCTCACTTGGCCACGCGTCAAATGCCCTTCAATGGGCATTAACGGTAGACGGAGTTGGGTAAATGGCCAGGTGTCGAGTGCAGGGGGCCGGTACTCGGTGCTGGGTGCTGCAAAAATGAGGCCCATTAAAAGGCCACCACAGAAAAGTGCTGACATCACGACTGGCGGCCGTTGGTGGCGCGAATTAAAAAGTTGCCTTGATAATCCTTTTGCAAAATAGACGGGATTAAGTAAAAGGCTGCGTTGGAAAATTTATTCAACCAACTGTAGCCAGGTGGACGTTGGCCAGCAGGTGCCACACTCCCTCTCGCTCTCTCTCTCTCTCTCCCCCTACTCTCTCTCTCTCGCTTTCTCTCTCTCGTACTCTCAGCACTTAAAGTGTGCCACAGTGTTGCAATAATTACCGTTAAATGGTCGCTGTTTAAAACACTTAAGAGCTGTGCCGCAAAAGGCGGCGCCGGCAAAAAGGTTCAATCTGCCACAGCGGGCCGTCTGTTATTATCCTTGCAGCAGGAGCAGCTGCAGGATCATCATTATCATCATGAGTTGTCCTTGGCTGGTTGCTTGTTGGACGCATTTTGGGCGGCGTCCTTTTATCCTGGCTGATGTTCTGCTGATTGCGGTGATTTGTAATTTTAAGCAGCGTATGATTAACTTTTGCGCGGAAAACTCCGAACTGAGCGCAACGAAAGCTAAAAAGTGAAGAGCAGCTGTACGTGAATGTGTGTGTGTATGTATGTGTGTGTGTGTCTTGAGTAATGACTGCGGCGTGTCCTTGACAGTCGCACCGACAAGTTGACGTTTCCTAATGCGCTTACCTATTATTATATTGCCTAATGACCGTCGAGCTGCGTGTGCGTGTGCGTGTGTTTATGTGTACGAGTGTTCACTGTATCGGTCTTGGTTTTTGTTGGTGAATGGGTATTAGTACTCGTTTTCGTCTTTGTTCGCGTATATGTTTGTTCTAATTAGCTATTTACTTTATTGCCGTGGCTTATTATTTTTCTTTTAATCTGACAATGGAATTGCGTTTTTGGTTCGATCAATTTATTACTAATTATTGTGGGTTAAAGCGTGTTTAGCTTCTTCGATAGTTCAATGACAACGATTAAAAGACACAGTTAAACATACATATAGCATAACTTATGTTAAACAACTTATGTTAAACCAAGTCAAAGATAAAGCGACAGACTTTTAAGCAAAATTCAGTTACTAGAAATATGTTTATTCTCAAATTTTTAGCTAGCGTTTTTGATTCGGAATCACTTAAATTTGTTTAAATTTATATGGAAATTTAAAAATTGTTATGAGTTCTAAACTAAATGTCTAAACAGGTTTTGAATTATCCAAATACAATAACATTTGTTATCATATAAACTAATTTAATTCCCTTTACTGTTCATAATAAATGATAATAACCAAAGAAACAAACACACAAACATTCAACGAAATTTACTTATGAATATTTGATGGGAATGTTGGTGGGTGCCACCTGACCGCAGATTGCCTTGGCCACAAGTCATAAAAGTATTAATGCCATTTTAAGTACTTCCGTAACGAAAACTAAACACATACAGTTGCCAAACAAATCATACATATGCATGATAGACACACACACGCGCGCACACACACGCACACAAACACATGCCCAACGACGAATGGCGAAAAATGCAAAGCGCACTAATTCTAACTGCAGCATAAATTAAAGCACTCATGAATAATAATTCAAGACATTCAGCCAGCTAGACGGACAACAACAACAATAACAGCAACCAGCAGCTACAACAACAACAACATAAACAAAAACTACAACAGGAACAGCAACAGGAAACCCAGCGTCAAAAGCCACTTGAGTAAATGCGATTGCATTAGCGAATGTTCCCAAAATCTATTTCACTCGATTTCCGCTTATTTAATAATTGTCAACATTTTAGAAATATTTTATACAAATTGCATTTAAATAAAACGCGCCTTTTACATTAGCTGAATTAAGCTGAATATTCGAAATATTTGACTTGGAAGTCACTTTTGAGCCACTGAAAACTACGGCTTTTATAATGGCGCGTTAAACATGCTCAAAACACATTCTCAAAACATTCAAATTCAATTCGGTACAAATTGTAAAAATAAGAAACAATATAAAAAACACGAGTAAATATAAGAAAATAAATACTTGCTGTAGACTTTTGAATATTTTAAAATAATTGTTTTAATCTAATATGTTTTATGTTAATATGTTAATTTCTTATCAGTAACTGATTAACTCGGTTTATTTTATTCTAGTTTCAGAAAAGTGGATTTCAGGGCTTTCTGACATTGTTTCTGGAATGTGTGCTCAGTTTGTGCCTGTTTCTGTGTTTGTCGCAAAAAGCCAACTAAATTTTATAGCCGTTGTCATTATTTCATGTGCAGCGCAACGCCCACAACTCAGCCATCTACTGCAGCCAACACACCCCCCACTCTGTTTCTCCGCTCACCCTCCCTAAACTCTCACACTGCCACAAACAGAACGTTGATCATACGCAGCGTTGTGCTTAAAATTTCAAATGCATGGCACTTTACTGCACCGTGGCAGCAGCATCTCATGCCACATACATACACACACTCACACACCCACACACACATGCACACACAGTATTTGGTGTTTGTTGTTGTTGTTGCTTGTGTGTGATTTTCATTTTCATATTTATTTATATGTTTTACGCTGGCTAAACTACAAGTACAAGTGCACACTTGTCTGCAACTACAGCAGCCGCAGCATTCAGGGGGGATTTACAACGAGAGCACCGTAAATGGGTGGGCCAGGGGAACAGGGCTGGTTGAGCTTGGCAACGAGGTTGAGCTCTGCGTTGGCTTTTAACGCTTCGCTTGGCATCGTCTGCGTTTCACAACCTCTCCCAAACTACCTCAGCCAGATCGCTTGTGCATTAATTTGAATTTAGTTTGTTGCTTTTTTTCGTTTTTATTTTGTTGTTGAATTTTTTTTCTTTTATTTTGTTTTTGGTTGGGTTTTTGCTAATGTTTTGGGCAAGCCGATTTAATGGCGGCACATTAGTCTAGTCTGTAGGTCCTGGTTGGGTCTACTTGAAGCCCCGCGGCTGGTTAAGTGAATGCAAATAATGTGTCTGGGCAATTGACTCTGTGTGTGTGCGTGTGTTTGTGTGTGTGTGTGTATTTGTGTATATGTGGCTGCAGCTAAATTAGAGAATCTGTATACATGTGAAATTTAACGAAAATAAACAACAAAGAGTTTTACAAATTTATTGAACTGAATTATGTTTAATCAAAGTATAAAGTAAGGAGTGCTTCAAAGAGCTCTATACTTAATAATTATATAAAGGTATGTGGTATATGGTTAGGGAACGAGTTTTAAACACAACTTACCCTTTGACCAATTATATGTTGATTTGCCTATATATAGCTAGAGGAAACTATCTCGTAATTGTGTTATTTGTAAGCACGATTATATCTTCTAAAATTTTAGATATAAGCACAGGGTATCTTCCCGTTGGCTATAACATTTCCACTTATTTTATTACAACTATTTATTCAAATTGGATTTTCTGTGACTCTTTTGCATTTATCCCGTTTTACAGCCTCAGCTACTGACAAGCTAAATAACTTATACGAAATTTATTTGCAGAGTTGTCGAGCATTGCCAAGAACAAAATTTATTCCTTCAATTAGATTCAGTCCGAGTGAACAACATCAACAACAACAATTTTGACTTTTGATGTGCAATGTACAGAAATTTGATTAGCTCCGATTCAGTTTGCTAGTATCATTTTGTTAGCTGCTTATTGCCATTTACTGACAGCCAATTTCCATTTAAGTTTTTTTATATTTCTTTTTGGTTTTTTTTTATTCTTTAGTGGTGCTTTAGCTTTTCGCTGCGATGAGTGGCAATCAGTGCTGAGATTTGTTTATGACATTTAAATGCTTATTTTTATTTGTGTTTTTATTTGTTTGTTTTGGCTGCGCAACAATAAATGAAAAGCAAGTTTTCTATCTAACCAGATATATAATATTATAAAATTTGCATACGCAGAAACAACAAATAAAAGCAACAATAACAAATGACGGAAATATATTTGCTTCGGTTCAACTCTGGATTTTTCCAACGCTGTGATTTCCTTGGTCGCATGTGTAGTTTGAAAACTAATTAAAAGTTTAAATGTTTGTAATTAGCGTCGAAATAAATGTCTGCCTGCCACATTATAAAATTATTAAATTTTATGCCAAACTTCTACGCCAGTCAAGATATAGAGCTAACTTTTATGAAGTTAAGTATATCCGTATATTTTAGGCATGTCATGTTTTAAGTGATAACATATATAATATGTTGTAATTAATATGAGGTAGAATATATATAACATTTAATTATTTATTGTAATTAAAATAATGAACATTCATAAAACAATAAAAAATATATACATATATAAAAATAAATAATATAGTATATTTGTAGTAATTATTTATTTACGTAGTTTTATTTCGAATTTGCTCTTGATTTACGCTTTCTATTAATATGTATTTAGAGTATGAGGTTAGGCAAAGCGTATCCAATCAGATAATGGAGAGTCTGAGTCTGCGGAGTTCAGGTTGTTGTCGAGAAGCTGCCCGGAACTTTACTTACATGACTCTGCAGACATTGCTCGTACCGGCATCTAAATACGGGGATGGTCTTCTTGACTGTAAAAACTTGAAATATGAAAACAAAAACTGATAACAATTACAAATTACAATAAAATCGTTATCAAATTAGAAAAAAAAATCTAAAATTTGCAGAATAAATATGATATTTAGGAATCAAACACAGATTCAGTATATATGTATATATATTTTCCCGATTGTTTATTGGCCCATCACTTTTGTTCGGGCTGTTCTTTTCATCATTTCCGCAAGCATTCAATCAACAATAAAAACGCACACGCTTAATTAATTTAACCCGAAAATTCAATCACGCGAAATGTTGACGAATGACAACAACAGGACAATGGCTTTACCGCGCCCACCAACCAACCATCGTCCTTTTACGACCAAAATTTGCTGGTCCTTTTTTTCGGCTCCATCTTGGCTGGGCTTGAAAATATGGCACAATGACAACATCGATAACAAGTTGTTTTTGATTTCGTTTGTTGCATTAAAATAAAAAGTCAAATTGACAAGGAGAAAGGCCGCAATCAAACTTGTTGTATCGCATAAAAAATCGCTGGAACAAAGAAATAGAGATAGACAGAGAAAGAGAGAACAAGGACAATTCCAGTGCGAAAAGGACGTGGCATTCTTTTTTTCGACTTCTCGATGCTTTGTTAATGTCGCACTAAAAGTTCATTGAAACGTAAAAAATAAAATGTTTAACATTGACATGCAGACAAAGTAGACAAAAAACGAATCGGTGCATGGTAAGGAGACTGACTATTAAATACCCAGTACTATATTTAAGCAGTGCAGCATTAAATGAATAGCCGGTAAAATAAGTGAAAAGAGAGCTTTTAATTGCATGCTTTTATACAAATTTATATTTTAATAATTATATTAAATAATATGATTTCGTTTAAAAATGTATTATAAAGAATAAACATAAAAGTCTTTTTGTGTGTAATTTAATTGAAATATATTTGTTAATTTAAGCTTTTTGGAATATAATAGAATATGTTTCATTATTTTTTATTTACTACAAATAAAGCTATAAGTGCTTATACCCCTGTAGCGAGCGTATCATATAAAATTCCTAAATATGCATGTAACAAACAAAACAACAAAAGCAGAATTGATAAGGATTGCGACCATTTCTCTTGCATTTCTTGCCGTTTTCTATTTTGACATTTTAATATTGTTGATTTTTTTTTTCAATAGAACAAAACATTATCGCATCTATTATTTTCATAGCATTTCATTGATCGTCCTTTTGCTATTTTACGTTCCCTGTTTATTTCCATTGCGCCACTACGCGTTCAGGCGTAAACTGTTTTTAATCTATTTTTGAAAAGCACTTTCGATGAGCTGCTAAATACAGCTGCCAATGTTTGTTAAACAGCATGGAATGTGGGAATAATATAGTTTTTACTTGTTTTTGTAAATTTTGTACTGGTTTTACCAGTTACTCTGCCCCAATTAATTGTGGCTTACGTTTAAATAAAAAATATATAAATCAATTTAGATATCAAACCAATATAAAAAAAATTGTTGTCATCATGTATTATTTACATTTCATGAACTTTGTTACTATTTTCGATAGAAAAAGCAATTGATATAATTATAAATGGATGCATGCTTGATTTGCCTAATGCGGAACATTACAGTTTAACAAAATACTATTATTAAATAGACTCTTTTTAGAGTATTCTTATATATAGAATAGCATACTATATCGTTTTAAGCACTTAATATTCATTACGAAACTTAAGCCGTTTTTTGTATTATCTGAACCATTGCTCTCTAACATTGATCCATAAATTACGTGTTGCTGTTAATTGCAGAAATTTGGCGTGAATGCGACCAAAAAGTCATTTAGTTGCGTTGCACTTGGCAGTTGGCAGTTGGCGAATCGGGCAAATCGGACGAATCGATAATGATGATGGGTTTATTGATATGCAGCTGGCACATTCAGGTTCACATTGGGTCGTGCTGTGTGCTGCTCCCCAGATCCGACTATGGCTATTGTGCGATATCGAATGGATTTGGCTCGTGCCTGCAGCACTTAGCACATAATTACATTGAGTTGTGTGTGAGCGACTGCGTCCGTGTGTCTGTGTCTGTGTGTGTGGGTGTATATGGCTTAGCTGTCTTTCACTTGATGTGGGCGTGGCACACACAGTCAACCAACTGCCGAATGTTAAACCTTAATTAAGCGACGTTGGCCCGTGCCACGTTTATCTGATGCATTTACTCGAACTGCTCCTCCCCCTCTCACGGCAATTCACCCTACCCTACTTATTTATCCGCCTGGCATATTGAATATTTTTGGTATCCCCTTTGTACCCTATAGGCCCGAAAATGTTTGTCATCTAATGAGTTTATGTTTGTGCCGCACAGTTTGCTAACAGAAATGAAATTTAACTCCAGCTGTACTGAATTCAAATGTTTGATCCTGTTTGGGGTTGTGACTCTGTTTTACGTTAAATTGATCACTATTTATAGTGTGTATATTATAATTTATAGTGGTGTAATATAATTTTAGTTTCATTAAGCTGACATATTTCTTTGTTTTTGTTTGTTTTTTTGTTTTTAACTATATCTATGGCTAAACAAGTTTCGTAGCATTTTCAGCTGATATTTTAACTTTTTATATCTAAAAACAAATCGTTTTCTTTTAAGTAGCCTACGTACAAAAAATACAAACTTTATAACAAACAAAATGATAAGTTTTTAATATTGTATGAGAAATCAATTTTAAAACCATGTTTTTTCTCAGGTGTTTAGCCGTAGATTTTATCTGCAAGGATGTTTTATTATATCTATTAGTTTTATGCTAATATCCATTCAAAAATTTTATATTTTACTTAAAAGAAAGCATTGAAAAAAGATTAAATATAATCGATACTGTATCTTATAGCCTTGTGCATGCGTTTAATAAAATTAATATTTTTTTGTCGCTGTCATTACAGCCAACCAAGTTTTAACCCCGCTGTTGTTACCCCTCTTCCCACCTTGTGCACCACATTTTAGCTGGCTCAGCAGGACGTCCAAGCTGCGGGCGGGTTAAATGTCGCAGTGTTGACCGGAAAAACGCGGGAAATTAAGGATAATGTAATTTATTGATGCATTGTAAAAGTTAAGCTCCAGTCGCCGTTGCTGCTGTCTCGTATAAATTACAATTTGACAGCCAAGCGGCGGCAGCACACAGCCCCAGACAAAGATAGAGCCACTGCGAAACAGGAAAACAAAAAGGGAGAGGGATAGATAGAGTAAGAGAAAAGCGAGAGAGGGAGAGAGAGAGAGAGAGAGCGAACTTTTGTAAAATCATGCGGGTAGAACAAAATGTTTATAATACTTTGTGCCCACAATTTTTCGCACAATTAGCAACTTTTGTTGTCTCCACACTCGATTTACATAATTTTTTATGCACGCACTGCACGTTTAAAGAAATTACAGAACAGAATTATATCAACTTATTTTTAATGCTGCTGCACGTTTCAAAATATTTACACAATCCGTTACGTGGGGGAGAAGGGTGCTGGGGGTGGATAGGATCGCAGTCTGCTTTAGGCAATAGCCAAAAGTCGAAAATTAAATATAAACAGAAGTGAAGTTTTTCTTAATTGGTTAGAAAACATTTCAGATTCTATATTGGTGGCTAAATTTTTTTTTCGAATAGAATCGTGAAGATAGTTTAATTTCATTGAAGATTTTTTTTGTTGTAACTGGGGGTCATATTGGCTCAAATACTAAGGGTAAAATGTTAACTCATAAAACTGCTTCATAGTTGTACCCTGAACCCATTGAAAATGGGTGAAAAAGGGTATAACGGTTCTGTGCAAATATATGTAACAGACAGAAGGAATCATCTCAGACCCCATAAAGTGTATATATTCTTGATCAGCCGATTTAGCCATGCGTCGATTTCAAAGACTGCAAAGCCAGAAAGCTGATCTTGGCCTAATTCGGTTGCCATACGGAGATCAAGTTTATTTCAAAACATCGATAAATCCGTTTTCTTATAGTCGATATATATCGTTTATGTGACCCAGTTTTTTAAATATAACAACTAAACTATAAGAGCTAGAACCACCAAATGTAATTCGCTTTCTTGACCCAGTTTTGTAAGCACTGTTTCTAAGCTATAAGAGCTAGAGCCACAGTTTTATATATTTTGGGTTTTGGACACATCCCTACAATCACGCCAAAGATCGATATAACCAAAAAAACCACAACTCAAATACTACTGTAAATGCTACGATCAACGCATCTCCTAGTCGGGAGGTCCCGACTAGATAATTCTTTCTTGTTATACTCGTTCACGACGTGAAAAGAGTGTATTGGTTTTGTGCAATGCCCGTCTTGCTGTCCGTCCGTCCATCCGTCTGTGCGTATGAACGAAATTTTTTTTCTGAAATTTGGGATATAAACTCTTGTGTACCCGTGTCAGATAAAGTGTTAAGGATTTTGTGCTGCGACCATTGGGTGCTTTGCAAACCTCTAATACATAAAATATAATGCATATACCACCCACAGTTTGTAAGCTAGGGTTACCACATTTGGTGGGTAGATAACTGGTCACCTCCTTTGAAGAGCGGTACAACATTTCGGCGACGACCACCTCCCACTCACACCACCCACTCACACCACCCACTCTCCCCCACCTCCAACACCACAAAAATTGGAAAATACCGACATTTTTTCAAAATGACAATAATTATGATCGTGAAAGAGTCTAAGGTAGTCGGTAACTCCCGACTGCAACATTATTACTTGATTTTGTTGAAAATGTCGATTTGTTGCCTTTTTATATTATTGTGTATATTGTGTCCATATACTATGTCCGTCTGTCTGTATAAAAGGAGTGATGTATAAAAAAAAAGTTAAAAACTAATTATTAACTTTATTGCACGTCCTTACACTCAAACTTAACTTTTTTATGTGTGCATAAATATAATTTATTTTTACGCACATATTCATGGAACATATTTTATTATTATTTTTGCCTTTTTTTTGTTCTTTGCCATTGCAGCCAATTATGTGTGACAATAAAAACAACACAAAAATGTGGACAGTTTAATTTGCGAGAAATATTTTTGCTGACCTCCACTTGCTGTCATCCCTACCCTATCTTCTCCTTTCCTCTGTCTCTCTCTCTCTCTTTCTCTCTGCTACTCTCTTTGTTGGCTAGATGCGCACACAGAAAAACCTTTTAGTTAGCTACGACATTTTTGTCGGTTCTGACCAAACAATCAACACTTTGCCCAGGACACAGACACAGACACAGCACACGAACACAAGTATGTGACTTTGGGCCAACATATTTGGCCAACTGCCTTTGGCTTTAATTTCGAAATATTCGAGGCGTTGGCTTTTATTTTGTCTATTTATAACACCCAAAAAAGCCCCACCACAGCGCACCGTAAACGCCTTCAAGTGTAAGTGTTCGCATTCCAAGCATGTGGAAACTGCAAAATAGATGCTCAGCTCTGCAATACGTAGAAGCCACTCCCACCTCCTTCACCATCTCGCCCACTTTCTCTCTCTCTCTCTCTCTTCGTTCTCTCCCTCTCTCTCTCCGTCTAACAGCTGCAACTGCAACTTTCTAGAGAACCCACAGCGCACATCCTTTTGGCTGCTGGCTGAGTTCACATGCCGGGACATAACTAACAAGTCGGCCGCTGCGTTCCTTGCTAGCAGCTCGTATTTCAGTAGAAATAAACACATACAAACATACACATGCATACACACACACACACACACACACCCGCACACAGTCAATGAGAGATACTCAGCTTTGGCTGGCTTAGCAGCGAGATTTATGTGGAAATTCCTAAAAGAAATCCAAGTCAATTACTTGCTTAATTATTTCCTTTGAAATTTATTGATTTTTTGCTAAAGGAATTTGCGCAACGCTTCGCTGCTATTTGTTTTGTCTTTCGCACTCAACTCTTGACTGCAATGTGAAATGAAATCAAATGAAATGAGATGGCAGCAACAGCATCTGAAAGATACAACACAGCAAATGAATCGCATTTGATGTTTGAGTTTCGCTTTTGGCTTTCAGTTTGGGCTTTTAACTTTAACATACTTGGATTAAAGTCCAAGCTGCTTTTATATATATTTATTTAATTTGATTAAAAACACATTTGATGTGAGTTACAGCTTACAAAATAATATTGATTCAAATGATTAACCGAGCATGCTAATTTACTTTACTTATTTAAATAAATTAAGTACCCTCCAAATGAAATAATATTTAACTGAAATTTCGAATTAATTGAATTTTTGCTAGTGCTTATAGGACTAATTTAAATCAAACAAAAATATATAAACTCTGCAAATTCAAATATATTTATTTATTTTAAATTTATTTGGGGGTTTTAATATTGTAAACAAATGTCCGATGGTCAATGGCAATAGTTTTTACAGGGTAACGGCGAGTCAAACAACTCTAAATTTATTTGTCAAAAGAAGCAAGTCACTATTAAAGATTATTCAACAAATACCTTGTGATATACGTTCTCTAAATAAGCTATCGAGCTGTCTAGGTTACCTGTCTAAATTTATTTGTGGTAAGAAGGCAACCGCAATTTAATACTTTGGTCAAAATGTATTACTGTGATTTTGGCTTACCGCTTTCAGCGTGAACTTGGCTCAAAAGTATGGAATACTTTTAATAAAAAACAAAACTAAATTTCATAAATATTTAAAGCTTTAATCCGTATTTAAACACTTAGATGTTTTTTCGCAGCTGGTCAAAATACGCGTAAAAATACAAATTTTGTAATTGCTCTTTTTTTCGTTCACTTTTTACTCTGTTCAAGTGTTTGCTTAACAGTGCGTATGAGTAATATGCATATGAACTAACGCTTCAATGAATTTTAGTTGTTGAAAACAATTTTTATGTCGATGGTTGTTGTTGATGTTTGTGTTGTTGTTGTTGTTGTTATGAATTATTATTCGGAAATTACACTAGTGGCTTTTTTTCAAGTAGTTGACGCTGTTGAGTGGCCTTTTCATCCACTTGAGAGGTCTTTTTGTGGAATAATCGAAATATGTTGCAAATGAAAAAAAAAAAACAGAAGTGTTTAAGCCGCCACAAACACGTGTTAAATGCATTCAACACACTTTGAAACCCTTACTCTTTCACTCTTTCTCGTAAATCTCCCCTGTCCCCACTTTTCGTTGAGTCTCTGACGGACTCTAACAATTATTTCAATGCGATGCTGATGAAATTCCCAGTGCGCACTTTTGTATGCGGCGCGATTGCGGAACTGTCCCTCGAGCTGCTCAACAGATTTAGTTCAGCCTCATGAATGCAAATAGTTTTCACTTTGCCAATGAAATGTGTTCCAGAACACACTTTCGATATTGTAATACTTTTTGTTTCGTAATTTATGTTTTATTTATGTTTTAATTAACCAATAAATAGAGATTTGAGCTTAAAATTTATTCTAAAAATGGGCTGGAAAATAGCCAATACGTTAATTTATTTTATTTAACTTTACTTTAATTTCTCATTAGGGATTTTTTAAATTAAGTGTCAAAGATAAGGAAAAAATAAAATCATAAACAACCCTATAAAATGATTACTTGATTATGTGCGATTAAATATTAAAATATAATAAAACGATAAGTTATAAAGTACAATTTAAAAAAAATTCGAAAATTTTTTTCTTGGGAAGAATGCAACAGTTACACAAACCCAGACAAATGTCATTCCCAGAAGTCTAAAAAAAAAATTAATATCAACAAAAACTTTTAGTTTTGTTGAGCTCAAAAACAATACAAAATGACGAAGAAAATATTTTGTGGAGCAACCAGCCGACACAGGCGCAACACATATCGAAGCCAAAACTAGACGCAGAACCAGACCCAATGTTAACTTCAACCCCGGTTCCGAGCCACAGCCAAAGCCAAAGCAGGCGGTGGCGAGTTGCGACAATTGTTTACAGATTCAGCCAACTTTTACAAAACCGTTCGTTTGGTTTATTGTTGTTGTTGTTGTTGCTTTTGTTGGCTCGTTGTCCCTGGGAAATTTTTTAGCAACGCTTTTGCCAACGGGCACCGTCAACGGCAGCCGCAGCGAAAATCTCTTTATTGGATTATCCTGCAAAATTTACGCGGCATTAAAAGCGGCAACGCAGCCGTTCCCCGTAGGCACCAAGGGGTTAAGCACAAGGTGAGCCGCGACCGAAAGCCCGAAACAAAAACATTAAAAAACAACAGGAGAAAAAAGAAGTGAACGAAGAAAAAAACATTTATTTACATTTTAAAGGTCGACGCTTCCATTAGCCCAAAATCCATTAGCGTGCCGCATATTTTCGGCGCATTGCCTACTTACAGGACATTTAAAGTTTAAGCTCCCGACCGAGCAACCCATCCAATGCAAAGCAGCTGCAAAATCTGTTCAAAACACACACATACAAAAAAAAAACAAGAAATAGGTAAAAAGCGCCAACGGAATTTCCGCTAGTTGGTCCAAAAGAAATAAAACGCGAATTCAATTTGGCAAGTGTAGAAAGAAAAAAGAAAGGAAAACGACAAATGTGTAGAGCAAAACACGTGCAGCTTTTTATGGAATATAGAAAGCTTTCTAGGGAGTTGCCAAACACGTTAGATAAACCTTTTTGAAGACCATAAAGGCAAATGGATTTTCTGGAACTCTTCTGAACAAATCCCCTCCGTGGACATAACTGAATGAAGATTAGTTCGAGTCCCATTTCTAACCATAACTGCTATAGAAAACTCTACTACATTTCGATCGTTCGACTATTCTGCGTTTCACAGACATCCATTCGGCATTTACAAATTGCTCAGAATGCCCAGCAATGACCACAAATGGAACAGGCAGCACCCAAACCCTTCAAGCTCCGAGCTGAACAGTTTATAAAAACAAATGAAAATGTTGGCCTCGCTGCAAGCTTATGAATTGCACAGAATTTAGAGAGGTTTTATGGCTGCCTCAAATTGAAAATTTTCACACGACGAAGCCGCTTGAAAAACACATACGACGTATTCAAATTGCCCAACAAACGTAGAAAAAATGTAAAATAAATAAAACAAATTATTCTGAGTCTGGCTATTGAATATTCCCAAACATAAAATACACTAACCAAAATTATTAAAATAATCTTTAAAAAACATTAAAAAAAATGAAATAAAAAATTAAATAAATAAAAATGTATATCAGAATAAACATAAGCAATTTTGTTTACTAATTTGCCACTATATGCATATTAAGCTCAATAGAATGAATATCTCATATTGTAAGTATTTGTCAAATAAATACTGAATATGCCAGAAAACTCACCATTAATTGAACCACTTCCGTTTACAGCACCAAGCACATTCTTTGGCACGAAATAAAGCATTAGTTGCCATAACTACAGTAATTCAATATGATGTGGAAATCGAATAACTGCAAAAGGAAATCAGAAATTCTATTGAACAAGTTGGGTAGCTAAAGGAAAATTCACATTTAAATGCTTGCTATTTATGATTTTTCTATTACAATACGCGGAGAATACGCAGAATGAGGGAGTTGTAGATGTGCGAGCATTTTGCTTCGCTTTCAGCTCTGTGATATCAAAATGCAAATGCATGTTTCGCATATTTAATGCGTCGTGTGTGTACGCAATATATATATATTGCGATATTTCTATATACATTTATATGTACTTGTAGCAAGGGAGTAGTGTATGAAAAATTCTTTTTGTTACCCGCAGCTGCATCAACACAATGGACCACTGCAAACCAACCAATACCCCTTCAACCCATTCGAAAAAGCCCTAAGAAAAAACCACGCATGACAAAATACCAAGTGGCCAAAGGGAAGAATATTTCGAAAGGGTTTTCCACACTTTTCTCATACCCTGTACATGACTTGATATTTACATCATGTATGGATTTAAAACTGCTATGATAATATTTATTTCTCAGAAGATTTCTCTTTTATTTTTTGCATAAATCGATAACGAATAACATTACGATTTATGTGAGCAAGCTTACAACAACTTTATAATTACTATCTCATTAATGTTGTCTTTCATAGCTCAGGCATACACAAATAATTTTGAAGGAAACTTTGGGCAGAGTATCTTTGCCCTGATCACTGCTAACAATACCAATTTCATATGGTGTTTTCTATTTTTTTTTTCTTTTTTGATATTTTACTCTTTCGGCCAGCAATGACTTTTTACAATTTTCATATGAAATGAACCATTAAATTGAATTGGCATTAAAATTATGTGGATGTGTGTATAGCTGCTGCTCTTACATAGACACAGCGAGAAAGAGGGAAAGAGAGAGAGAAAGAGGGAAATTCTGCTCGCTTTTGGCACTTTGCATACGCCTTCGACATCGCAACCCATCCAACTTATTTGCATTTTTATTACAACAACAAAGAAGCAGTTGGAAGCTTTGCCACATGCAAGAAGAAAATACTAAAAAAAATGAATTTATATATAAAAAAATAAAATAAGAAAATTCAAATAAATGTTTGTTAAGTATTTTTGAATTGAGTTTTATACGCACACACACAAGCACATGAGTGTGCGTGTGTGTCGCATTAGGCAAGTGAATAGCTAACGGTCTGGCAACCATAGTATGGATTGGCACACCTGCTGCTTCTCATAGCCGCAATAACAGTAAATCGCAATGGCTGCGACAGCTGACAAGCTAGGGAAAAAAACATAAACTTAAGAAAACGCCTCACAAAGCATTTTGCTTACATTAATATACATTTTCCATATATTTTTCCCGCTTGATCATCATCCATTAGATTGCTGCAATTATCATTCAAGCATGTGAAATGCTTGAAAGCTCTTTAATATACAAACGGATAAACAATTTTATTTGAACAGAATAGCTTAGGACTGAATAGCTTCATGGTATTCGATATTAAGTGATAGGAATGGGAATCAATTTAAAAAATTTCAGTAACTAATCTGGTTAAAAACTATAAATTGTTATATATTTCGTTACAAAATACTTAATATTTCATTTATCCGCCAAACTTATAAAACACTTTAATGAAACATGTTAAAACTTGTAAATTTTTTTTTGGTTTCTTTAAGCTAGATGGTACTAGATCCCAAGTTAATTTTGCTAATGTTTGTTTTTAACAAAATTCTAAATACACGGTTAAGTCACAGTCAGGGGCTCTATTCTAAAGGCTGATCGTTATCGTTGGTCTCCCAGTGACTGTTTAACAAATTTAAGTGTAACACTTTTGGGTTGTTACGTGCTGAAGCGCGAAAGGGTGAGCACGCAGACGGCACAGGGCGTCACTAGAAAAACTTGAAAACTTGTGAACTGCACGCACCAAAACCAACAAAAGCATATGGGCTTTGTACAAGGATATACCCTGTATTCAAATCACATGTATATAACCTATTGTTCAAGCAGTACAACTTTCGTCGCAACACTTTTTTGTTAATAAAGTAAAATATAAATTATATGATTTTTGTTAAAATTAATTCCAAGTAAATAAAAATTGCTTTTTGCATGCGCTAAATTTATCAGGAATTCATAATATATTTTATTTACAAACAGGAAACAGTTTGAAAATAAAAAGCGTAAGCAACATTTTCCTTTCTTGATAAACTTATTTGTTTTTTTTTGTGACTAACTTGGCCAAGAATATATACATATATATATATATATATATAATTCGATCGAAGTTGCTATTTACTATTTACTATTTAACATGTACAGGGTATAACTACCACTGCAATAAGTAGCAGAAGCAGGAGAAGAAGAGAAGAAGAAGTATTGCATGACTCTTTGAGACCAACAACAGCCATAACAACTATCACGACATTAGCGTCGCTCTGCGTTGCAGCCGAGCGCCTGTTTGGCGGCATCGTTGTCATGGTCACGTGCCTTTGCTTCCGCTGACTTTCGCTGCAGTTGCGCGCACGAATGGCTAAAATGTCGGCCATGTTTTTCAGCTGTAGCTGGTATACCGCAACAATTGTCAAACAAGCCGGAAAAAATTGGCAGCTCCTTTTGCAGCCACTTGGTCTTGAAAACGCTGCAGGCGCTGCGGCTCCCCATTGATAAGTTCTAGCGTAGAGCAGCCGACCTACAGAAGGTCAGACAGCAGAGCGCAAAGGATTGCGGGAGAGCTACTTGTTTACTCCAGTTCAGAGGAAAAATGGTTTAGTTTTTCCCTTTCAGTCTAATAATGGACATTTACTTCAATTATATTTCGCGTTATTTCAGTTTGTTACTGTTCTTCTTTCTCAGATCGTGATAATGTCTCTGCACCGAAGTTTCTGCAATTATCGCATTATCATACGTACATATATACATATATACATACCGACTACATTTTATTCGCGTTTAAGGTTGTGAAAAAAACCGAATATTAATGTAATCCACTGTACATAAACTGTATGTTCATACATACATTTAAATTAGATTTGATAAACCGAAGTTTTCCTACAAATGTTCATAACTTTTCCATTGAGAATAATTTCTGAAGGAAAAAAAAACAAGTGTACCCTTAACCCACAATTAAGAACAGTTCCGTTACTTGGCTCTCTCAATCGTGATGAAAACAAAGCCCAGCAATGCACTATAGAGATTGACAGTTGAGAGTAAGGGAGAGATAGATAGCGAGAGAGAGAGAGAGAGAGAGAGAGAGAGCGAGAGAGAGAGAGAGAGAGAGTATATAAATCAACCAAATTTTATTTTTATACCCTGAACCCATTGAAAATGGGTAAAAAAGGGTATAATGGTTTTGTGCAAATGTATGTAACAGGCAGAAGGAAGCATCTCCGACCCGATAAAGTATATATATTCTTGATCAGCATCACTAGCCGAGTCGATTTAGCCATGTCCGTCTGTCTGTCCGTCTGTCTGTCTGTCTGTCTGTCTGTCTGTCTGTCTGTCTGTCCGTCTGTCTGTATGAACGCGTCGATTTCAGAGACTACAAAAGCTAGAAAGCTGATCTTGGTCTCATTCGGTTCGTATATTCCATACGCAGATCAAGTTTATTTCAAAACATCGATAACTTCTTCCGTTTTCTTATTATCAATATTTATCGCATTTTTGACTCGGTTTTTTAAGCATAACTCCCAAACTACTAAAGCTAGAGCCACCAAATTAATTTTTTTATGTTCGCGTAAAACATACGAAGAATTTGAATGTTTCAGATTTTGGATACCTCCCCCAATCGCCCACAATATTGATAAAACCAAAAAAACAAAGTAAATCAAATACTACACACGTGCAAATTGGTTTGTAGATACATTTCGATGATCTAAATAAGCCCTGAAAATTTCATAACGATCGTACATTTAGTTTACGAGCAAATCAAGAATCTATTTTCAGTAGTGGGGGCAAAGCGCAGCTGCTTGGCAATTTCTGTGTACATGTGCACGCATACATATGCATGTGCAGAATTTGTCTTGCGTTTTTCTAGGTATTTTTTTAGGCAACGGTTAAATTGAATTTTAACACAACGAAGTGAAGTAAGAGCGTGGTCCAGTGGGTAAGAGTTGTGCCACATAACGCGGAGGACCGGGTTCGAATTCAGCGCTGGTATGGTAGAGCAATGTTGAATTCTTTTATTTTTTCGTTATTCATAATTATAATTATTATTAATTTGTATCGTTTTAATGACAAGCGCAAAATTTTCGTTTTCCTTGTCTTTTTGCGATGGTTAAGTAATGTTATATCATTCGTGAAAAATGCGGTAGTGTGGTGCAGTTGGTAAGAGTTGTGCATCTTATCACGGAGGTACCGAGCTCAACTCCCGCTTGTGGAGTATTGATTTTTCTATTGGTAATTATTAGTAAATTTTATTTTTTATTTTTAACAGGCTCAATACTCATCAACTGCCGAGAGTTTGTGTGTATGTGTTCATTTCTGGGTTCAGGGTATCTTCTAGTCGGGCGGTCCCGACTAGAGCAATCTCACTTGTTTAATTATTTATTGTTAACTAACTATTGAACAACAGTTGTGGACTTACCAATAATTTTATACGATGATCGCGTCAAAGAAGCCAAACGTTCAATTAAATTTGTTTAGAACCATATTCTACAGCTCTATTCCCGTTTATTTTACATATGTATGTACATATCTATATTAGCAGCTTCAGTAAAAATACATGACCACTATAAACTAGTTTTTTTTTAACTCCACACAATCTATGTACATATGAATTTACATATGTATGTGTATATCCGCAGCAACCGTTACAAACAGCGCTATCAGCATCAGAAGCAATGGGAATTTCAATCTGTTCAGTACTCACACAGAAGACGTGAGACTTTCAACATACTCACTGCACAGAGAGAAGCACTGAAAACTTCACCTTATCCACGCCCCCACCATAGTTCCATGGAAACTGCTCGTTTGACTTGGGCGCATCTTGGAAGGATTTGCTAAGGCAATGTTTGTCAGATTTGTTGGCATCACCTTTTTTAATTGTTTTCGGCGCGTTGGCTGTGCTAATTGACGCGTGTTGGGCGGAAAGGGCAAAAGTTACCAAAGGAACGGGGCAAAGGTTACGCATCGATGAGGCGCGTTTCCTTTGACGAGCGGCTAATTAGCGACAAGCTGTCGCAAATTGTTTGCTAATTTGAATATTACGATTTTGTAGTTATTTACAAAGCCTTTGCACCGGACGAGTTTTAATAATTAGTGTAAGTAAGGTTTTTATAATGTTTAAAACGTTAATCGCAATTGACATTTCCTAAGCTAATACTTTTATTAACGCTACTCAATCACTGATAACACGATGAAAATTCAATTACTTAATTTTTTGCTCACCTCATGGACACACACACACACACACACACACGTACGAGCGCCATATGCCAGCCACAAAGCAAACACACATATACATATGTACAAACGTACATTTAGTCGCGCACATTGAGAAGAATGGACGGAGAACATGCACGTGCACAGTGGCGCCACCTATCAGCTCTTCTCAGCATCTGGCATTTGGCAACAAATTCGCGTACACGCCCACCACCGCCCCCGCACTAAATTACATCAAGTAACGAGTGTGTTTGTGTGTATGCGAATGCCTGGCACACACTAAAATGGAGTTGAGCCAGAAAAAAGTAGAAGCGAAAACATTGAAGAAACTGAAGTCTAAAAAGCACACATAGACCCCATCTACCAGCCGACATCTGTACCACTCTGCACACATTTGCGGCTCTTCGCATGAGCGCGCAACTTTTCTTGCAAATCCCCAAAATTTTGTGCCTTCCATTTCATGCTGGTTTTGCTTTTAGCTGCAATGATTTTATACCTTGTAGTAAGAAGTTGAAGAATAGAAGGTATTATAGATCGACGTCTTCGATCACTATAAATGTTTATTTACGAATTCAGCATTTTGTTTAATGAATCTAAGGCAGACATATTTCCGAACTTTTATATTTAAATGGGTTACATAATGTAATACAATTTGAAATAAGTTTGAATTAAAAATTTGTTCGAAGCAATTTTTATTAAGATAATATATTTATTTCTCATTACAGGGCATCTCTGAGCTAGCACTCATGCTTTAAGCCTACTTGCTTTGTAGGAAATCGTGATTGCAACGTGATCGTGCAGAGCATAGAAATTTATTATCATCAAGTTAAACGTTTACACACATATTTTTTATTTAAACTAAATTATATTATTATTATGTGCTTATTTCATAAATTTTGAAACGATTTATAGATTTTTTGGTTTAAAAAATAATATATAGACTTAATGTACTTGGCGATAGTTTTTTTTGTATCGCTAGCGATAGTTCGTGCAGCGCTGTCATCTCAATTGTAGTTTTTTGCGTAGCCTTTGCTTTGTGCACATTTTCTTTTTTATTCGCCTTATACATTTTGTTTTAGTTCGCGCTGCTGTTGCAAGACAAATGCGTGCGTGGGTGCTAAAGTGCAAAGAAGAAACGCAAACTGCGAGAGACAGAAAAGAAGACAGAATGAAAGCGAGCTGAATGGAATAAAGCGAGAGAGCATTGAGCATTCATTCTGTATGCTGGCGCGCTTTTTAGCTTTTAGTTAAATAGAATTTTATTTGGATTTGTTCTGCCTGCATGAGTGTACTCATACGAGTACCCGCACACCTATTCCTTTATATCTGTGTGTGTGTGTGTGTTTGCCGGACTTTGTGCTGATTGGCAACACACAGCAACAAAAAAAAAGAATGGTGTAGAAACATCTTCGACAATCGTTGAAATTGAAAGCTTGAAAACCAGCGCTCTGACCGAATGACTTAGCTAATTGCATTGGCTGCGTTGGTGAAAGGATTTTCTTTTCCTCTTCAGTCAAAGATTATCATCGCTTCCAATGAATAAGCTCGCCTCGTGGATTCTTACACAATTCTAAGTACATATTCGATTGAAACTTTATAGACAAATTCGTAATTAGCCTATGGTTCTCATTGTTGGGTGGCATAATCCCAAAAAGTATGCTATATTATTAAGCTGGTTGTAAACCAAGCAAAACTAATAGAAAAATAGTAATGAAGAGTACAAAATATTATTTAAAATAAAATCTAAAAATATTTTCCATATTAGAGGAAATATAAATAAGATACCTTTAGAAAATTTGAAAATCCATATTTGAAATAAGAACTTTTATTATTATTATTATTATTATTAATATTATTAGGTTTAAGCTTAAACTTGGTTTAATTGAAATAGAATACAAGACGAATTCTAATGTCAAACCGTGAAAAAACAACAATTTTTGCTAACCCAAATTAATTATTTTCTTTTGCTCTGCAAGTTAATAATAATTTGTATTTTATATGCATGTGCTAATTTTATGCGCAGAAGATACAAAACAAAGCAAATATGTTTTATCTAACTTTCTATAAACAAGAAATATTATGAAAAGGAAAAGCGTAAGCGTCATTTTCCTTTCTTTTCTTTTGACTTTCGCAGCCACAAAACTTAATTATGCTGCATTTATAACATGAAATAAACCTCCTGTTGCCTTTCATGATAATAACAACAGAGAAAAAAACAACAATATACAAACAAAAATGTGGCACAACGTAAACAACAACAATAAAAGCAACAACAACAAGATTTAACCGCAACTACTTAGCAACATTATACACTTCCGTGCAGCTTCCAAAACCGGCCAAAACGTAATTATTGTTGCGGTAAACGCCAGCCACGCCCCCCACAACCACCCACTGGCAACTACAGGCCGACCTTTTTAATTTCTTTATAAAAATGGCGAGCGAGCGTGTTGGCCGCATAAGTGCGACAGAGACGGCATATATATGACAACGTGCCGCGAAAATTAATCCATTTGCTGTGACAATGACTTTTATGCGGTTTTGCAGCCGGAGTCCCGGCTACGGCCCAGTTCGCGGCGGCGGCGGTGTCGGCCAGGAAGCCGGACAGTCGGAAAAAGTCAAGCCGCAAGCCAAATGCGGGCATAGAGGGATTCAACAAAAACAAAAGAAAAGTGAAATAAAAAATATACCAAGGGAAAAAAAAAGTTGGGTCACTTTACAATGCCGCGACATGTAAATATTTGGCGACATTTATAAAACACAAAAAAAAAAACCTTAAAAAAAAAAGTTCACCGGGACCCAGTTTGGGTCCGTGTCCATGTCCGGCTCCTGCTCCGGCGCGTTCTTATCAAAGCAATTATCTCTAAGATGGCGTCGCCCACTGCAAAGTATTTCGGCTTTCCACAGTCTTTGTTTGAGTTGGAAAACGTAACGGAGATAAAGTACACAACATTTCTCTTGAACAGGGCGGTGTTCAAATTGTAGATTTTACCGAATTCCAAATTGTCAATCTGATGGTCAATTTGTGGCCAAGAGCCAAGAGTGGAAAAATGTTCGCCGAGTGTTCCGTGGAGTGAGAAATAAAGCCAAAGTCTAAGCGAGCTGATAAGAGCTAACAATGGGTGGCTATGATAAAGAAATAATGGATGGAAATCTGAGGAAATCAAATTCAAAAGGTATTTTATTAGCTTATTCTTTTTTTTTATATATATGCATGTGAATATACTCTATATATACCCAACATAATTCTAAGTACCTTAATAAAATTAAAATTAAAAGCGATTATGGTTTGTGAACTGATTTTTCAGCTCGATATATCTGAATATCGAGAAACTATTCAGAAATTAATTCCTCCAAACTCTGAAATAAACAAATCGTAGAATATATAAATTCGTTACATTTTATTGGCACACTTATAGGATATTAACTGAAATACTTTTTAAGTTATTTACACACAACTCGAGATCTCACAGTTAACCCAAGACATTCTGCTTAATGCTGGCCCAAAAGCCATGGCCACGTTTCGGTGTCAGCTCGTGTTGGATTTTCTTGTTATACTGCTCCCGAAGCAGCGGATCGTAGGGACCCCAATTCTTTTTGGGCCGGAAGGCGCCGCGTATCTTCTCGCCCAGCGTATTGCCGGGCTCTCGAATAATGGCAACCACCATCCAAATGGGCAGCTGCATGACCCCAAAGGCCGTGATGCCCCAGCCAATGCCTGACAGAAAAAAGAGTTGTTTTTGATTTACATTTTTCTTTGGAGGGTAGGAAATCAGCGTCTTACCATAGGCCCAGGCGGGATAGGGTTGATTGTTGTAGATGAGCGGCTCGTAGGTCGCATAAAAGTAGATTAGAATGATGGTCATAATGAGGGGCGTGAATATGCCCCAACAGAGGCGCCAATAGAGTCCCACCTTGCGGCCCAGCATGAACTCAATGTCTTTGCACAGACGATCCGTGCCATAGATCCAGCCAATCGTATAAAGCTCCGCAATGCCCAGAACCAGAGCAATCATCGAAGCGCCAAAGAAGTCAACCAAAGTTAGCATATATTGACCGCCCTATAAACAAAAACATATTATTTATCTAATTTATATTATAAATTCTGTCATATATCATGAATCTAGACTCTAGAACTTTGGTAGTTATAGAGATTTGTGACTTGCCCGTCCCAAAATGAGCGTGCTTTAAAACTGAGAGAGACACATAAAATAAATCGATTTGACACGACCCAGTGGCGTATCAAAAAAACTTTTTTTTAACGTTAAAGGAGGTCTTTAGTAATCCGTGTGCAAAAGTCGAATTACACAAAATTTGGAGCGATCTTCAAAACAGATCACCAGTAATCTGTATGCAAACAATTGATGCATTTAGCTTTAAAAATAGGGAATACATAAACATTAGATCTATTTGCCACGCCCCCAGTGGTCGTAGCCAAATAAATCGTAGCACTTGAACTTTAACGCGAATATACATCAGTATATATTCAAAGTTAAAAGACCTCACCTAACATAACATTACTAACATCGAAAATAATTACGTTCATACGGACAGACAGACCGACGGACGGATAACAGCATTTGCAGAGAGATGATCTCTTAAGGAAGTTCAGATTAAATTCTACATCCTTACCGGAGTAATGTATATCAGGCCGATGATAA
The DNA here is from genome assembly GCA_035043915.1 of Drosophila paramelanica. NCBI lineage: Eukaryota > Metazoa > Arthropoda > Insecta > Diptera > Drosophilidae > Drosophila > Drosophila paramelanica. The sequence continues at coordinate 219,104 of JAWNMO010000618.1, read as the reverse complement.
AGCTGACGACTGCGATGAGCAGCGAGCATTGCCACTGTTTGAAATTGGGAAAGCGATCACGGATCGCAGTCACCGTGCAGGAGGTCATCGCTATATTCGAACCAATGCCCAGGACGAACAGCATGAGGAAGAACAGCACCGAGAAGATCTGCGGCAGCTGTTTAAACTTGGCAATCGCATCCGGGTACGAAATGAAAGCTAAGCCGGCGCCATTTTTGACCACGCTGCCAATATCATTCGTGCCGATCTCGTGGGCCAAATGTCCCAAGATGCCAAAGATGGTGAAGCCCGCCAGGAGGGAGGTGGCCGTGTCCAAGGCAGTCACAATAGTCGCATCGCGGTGCACATTGTGACCGAACTTGTTGAACGACGAGTACATGATGATGTTGCCAAAGCAAACGGATAGCGAGTAGAAGCATTGCGTCACGGCCGCATACCAAACCTTCGGATCCAGGATCTTGCCCCAATTGGGCTTAATGAAATAGTAAATGCCATCCACAGCGCCCGGCAAAGTGACAGCGCGCACGAGCAGCACGCCCATTATAACATATGGAAACAGGGCCAGAAAATAGGACGCCTTGCCCGAGCTCTTCACGCCGCGACGTATGATCAGAAAGACGCACATCCAGGACATCAACAAACCGATGACCAGCTCCCAATTGGGCAGTCCAATGCCATCCGCAATCTGGTCCTTCTCGCGCAGCACCTCCTTGCTAAGAACAATACAATTAGAGGAACACAATGAGTTAGGTAGAGCTTTCCCCAGCAGTTAAAGCCAACACCTGTTACAACCAACCCACAAATAGTTAATGTTAAATCAGCTTAATTTTACCCAACACTCAGAGAAAGAACTAACATTTTTTTCAATTAGAAACGTTGTCAAAATCCTAGCCACACAGAAATTTCATAACTGAAGCTTGTAGTTCTATATTCAAGTACGTTTTCATTAATTAAATAAAACTTAAGACAGAAAGCTCTTAATTTCAGAAAGTTTTTAAAGTTATTAAACAATTTAAAAATACCAAAAATTTGGAAACATTCGTGTATTTTTAAAATGTAAAGAGTTCTAAGATAAAAAACGATTTTGAAATAATAATTAAACAAATTTGGAACTAAGCTTTAAAGTATTCAAATGCCTTTTACTTAATTCAGGCATTGATTTTCATATTTGCACAAAATTAAAAACGGTTTATTAAAATAGGGTATAGAATAAATTGATTTAAAAATATTTTTAAAGGAATTAAGCAAACATTTTTGATTCAAAAACAATTTAGAATTAAATTCCTAAAATAACTTATTTCTTCAAAAAATTTATATACAAATAATAAATCAATTTATTTCGCACTCAGTTAAATTTAAAAATACACTGCCAGTTTTGTCTGAGTGTACCCACTAGCACTTACACATAGTAGAGCTCCGAGCTAGATTTAATACGATCAGAATCGTTTAGTGACATCAAGTTTCGTTCCTCCGTCGAATCTTTGGGCGCTGAGTCGATACAGTTTTCACCCCATTCCGTGCGACACGTCGCCCAGGGCAACGGACTGTGGAACGAATCGACGAAATAGCGACAAAAGATGGCCACCAGTGAGGCGTAGTAAGTGCTCAACATAAACACCTGGAATGCCTGGCCAACGCCAACACCTTGATGCGGTTGACAGCCAAAGACCAGTGGGAAGGGGGGAGGAAGAGTTATTCACTGATAAGTTAGTAGCCAATTTATAGGAATTAAATAGGTCTTATAAGTTAGTTATGAACCATGATGTCATGAAAGATTAGTTGAGTAAGGAACAAAACCAAAAAGTTTTCTGAAGTATTAAAATTACAAATCAATTACAATATACAATATTATCACATCAAATTTAAAAATATTTATGAAGACTGCGAAAAGAATTTGAATTAAACCAGTTCAGTGGCCGAACTGATTAAAATTGTGTAGTGAACATTAGAACAAATCAGATAAAGAAGTTAAGCCAGAACCCGAAACAATCCATATTTTAATAAAAAAAAAATATAAATAATAAGTGGTTTTATATTGGAATCTTTTAGGCCCAAAAGTTTACATAGTCTTAGTTCATCAATAAGAATTTATAACTGATATTTATACTGATAATTTCTTAGAATTATGAAGAGAGAGATAGTGGTTTCAAACGTGAAACGAGCCTAACACAATTATTTTCGTAATTTATATATATTGAAACAAAAATACGAAATTATTCCTTAAATATTAAAAATTCAAATATATTTATTGTGCGTAGACACCTCTAATCTTGTTATGTCATTTATTGCTATGCCTGTGATATATTTATTTTTATACATCATGTATTTGTGAGGGGGCCGAGATTGTCTTCCGTCTTAATTGAACTGACCTTAAAACGTGCCGCATATCGTTTGGATGTTGCAATCGCCTCGGTTCTATTGCAGCATCCTAACCTCAATGATTAATTGTTGTCAATTTAGGCGCCAAAAGGGGGCTGCAGAGATACGTTGCGGGACTCATTCAATTAACGTTCGCATGCCAATAAAACGAGCGTTGAACGGCCATAAACTTGAATTCTACCATCTGTTTGTTACCCAGATTACCACCAACAACAACAATAGCAATTACAAGAACAAGAAGAACAGCACCATTTCTAACAACTAGTTGAACAAAAGGCACTTACAGAAAGTACAGCTCGGCGGAGGCGACGGGCTGTTGCAGCGGCTCCAGCTGCGGCCCAAACGTATTTAAGCTGGAACCGGAACTGGATCCGGGAATGATACTGGTATTCGTACTGCCCTGACTGGAGGCCACACACAGCGATCCCCATTCGGAACGACACTCGGACCAGGGCAGCGGCGTGCGAAACGAATCGTAAAAATAAGTTAACGTAATGCCCATGATTCCTACGTAGTACGTTGTGACCAGCGATATCGAGATCACCTGTCCAATGCCAACGCCTGGAGATTTCGGTTACGTTGACAACCGCATGAATACGTTATGAATGAGATGTGAGTGGGTGTGAATGAAAAGTTGTTTAAAAATTCTCTGAATAGCTGTGCAATCTGACAATCTCTTGGTTTTTAATAGAAAAATAATTTCTAACAACAAGAATTTTATATATTCCTTATAAGTGTCAATCTGTTTCTATATACATATCTCTGTTTCTATGTGAAATATTCTCTTAGTTTTAAAACAAATTTACAAAAACTATTTTTTAAATAACAATAAGATATATTTATTTCCAAACTTTTTCATATTTTTTAAGATTTAAGTAGTTTTCTTTAAACAAATTGACAAAATATTATCAAAAATAGCTGCACATAAGTTAAATCATTTTAAAAGTTTGTTTTTATAGAAAAATTAATGTTTTTTAGAAATTTTGCAGAACATTTAGTAGCTATTTTTAAAGAAAAATAGCATCAGATACTTTTAACTGTTTGCAGGGTCTTCAATATTCGGCAGCTCAAGGAAAAATAAAACATTGTTGTTAATACTAGTTTTTTTTCTTTTCAAATGCACAACTATTCCAGTGTATTATAATCATAGAGGATGTTTTTATGCATTTGCAGTTGGTAAGTTAAGTAAAAATGCATTAATTTTGTACTTAAACTAAGTTTAAAATTGTTACAATATGCAAAACGCTAAAACTGAAAGAAAGTTCTGCATTATTTTAAATTGTCTAAATATAAATTTGTATTTTATTTACGAAATTGGCCTAAGCATTAAGGCTCAAAAAATACCTTAATCATGAAAAGCTGTTACTCTTTGTGAAATGTATCTTAAAACATGTCTAAAAAACTAAAAATTAATATAACCAAGAATTTAGCATTGGCATTTGACTATAAGTTTTGCTCAACGTTTACCCGAAGCATTTTCTTTTAGAATTTTCTTAAGCTCATCAAACTGTCTGCAAGTGCATAGAAACTTCGACTTTGACCAAAGTTAACACACAAAATACACAAAAAAAAAAACATATCGCTTACCTTTCATGGCCGGGCACAAATCGAAGACCTTTACGGACCCGCGACTGGAAAACTGGCCAATTACCATTTCCAAATAGTAAATCGGTTTGCCAATTAGGAACAGGACAATGAGATAGGGTATGAGAAATGCGCCGCCGCCATTGTCCAGCGCTGTGAAGGGGAAACGCCAAACGTTGCCCAGGCCAACGGACATGGCAATGCAGGACATGAGGAACTCGATGCCCTTGCCCCAAGTGTCCCGTTCACCGCTTCCCTGCGCCGCCTTGCCCACCTGCTGCTCGACCTCCGGTTGCGTCTCCCTCTCCGCAGCCAGCGACTGTGTGTGCGGCAAGCGATTATAGTTTGGGTGGTCATCGATTTCTGCCATAGATTATGGCCACTTACCGACATGGGCAGGGTGCTGGTGGTGCTCTGTCCATCGTCGCCCACAAACGCCGGATTCTGTTGCATCGCTTTCATTCCGAACTCTGCGAATAATTTGAGGGCGAGAAAACTCGTTCTATTAGCTGCGGCCTGACAAATAACACTGCCTGTTATTTTGGTAGATTTTCTGCGGAATTGTGATCATAACAGACTCGCGCTATAAAACTGACAATCAGATAAAACAAGAGCAACCGAGAGCTTAAAGATAACAGGTAGGACTGCTGGAGTCGACTAGAACCGACCGCGCAATACTCTGTTAACCGTGTACAAACACTTTGCAATAATAAACAATTTTATTCGATTGACATCATATAAGTGTAACAGAAAGGCAGATAGTTGTGAATATATTTAATGTAAATTAAGCATGGCACAAAGGTTCAAACCCGGAAGCGAACCGATGACAGAAATTTGAAAATTGCCATATTTTAAGATTGTTTAGGCTTACCACACATTGATAGTTTAGGCTTACTACACATTAAAATATGTATATTACATTATATATTTATATATAAAGTTTTCAGACTTTTAAATATATTTATTGAATAAAGAACATCAATGGTCACTTCTATTAATCTGGCTGAAGACAATTAAAAAAATTTATTAAATTTTTTTTGCATCAATAAATTTTGATTTACAATTTAATAGCAATCAGAAAACAAATAAAAACATAAGCTCGCTACACTTTAATTTTTTTAAAGAGTTAAAAAAGAATACAATAAATTAAATTCGAATAAGTCGTGCACAATTCGTCGATTGCAACCGATAAGATAAATAATGTTCGATAAGAAGAGTAAAGAGTTTTTTCCACCTGTTTATATGTTGGCCTTATTTTGTGGTTTCTTTTAAGCGGATTAACCCACCTAAGTAATAGATGCATGCAGGGTATGTTATATTTAGATGATGTCGCCTACACACACTAGATAACGAACGATAAGATTGAGATAAAGGGCGGAATCACCCTAAACACAACTTTGTATTTGCAAGTCACTAAAAAACTTAATAAAAATTGTGTTGATAAACAGATTAAAATGCTCAAATAAAATATATAATATATATTTTTATGAATTAGTAACAGACAAAACTTAGCAACAGGTAAAGGATATTTGGAGTGTTTATTATGTTAATAAAAATATTTAAAGCTATAACAATTTGATTTACAAAAATATGTTATTGATTTAACTAGTTCAGTATTTATTTAGTTTATTATTTAAATATAAAACACAAATATTATATCATTATTCACTTATTTTGTTTAATATTTATTTATTTTGCCCTGTATTTAAAGGGCTTGCATATTTGTTATTGGTTATGTTAAAGTCTACAAAAGCTATTGCCAATACCGTACATCAACAAAAATACTATATTAAATTATTTTAGAATTTGCCTTTAGGTTCAACTCAACCCATATAAATTTAATCATAGGCGATGGACTTAAAATAACAACGCCGCTCTCAAAATTAGTTTACCTGGGCAATTCATTAAATTAATAGCTTCCATAAAAATGTACAAAATGCACTTGACTAATATTCCGATAAGATGTCTGCAAAAGGCGAAATAAAAATCAGAGTACACACAAATTAGTGACCCATTAAAGTGCGCTCAAGTATGCGGTGTCAACAAAATGTGTGTTTTAACGAAATTGCTATATTTGCGACACGCAAACAATCGCTTATCCGGCAGATACTAGCACTTTGATAGAGATAACGATCCCTAACGAGCCGAGAGTTGCAATTTTGTTGATCTAATGAAAGCAAAAAAAACCCCTTGTTTATTTGCTTAAACAATTTACACTTCGTTTAATTTATTAGTCGTTTATAAAACGAAAACCAAAAAGTGAAATATGTTAAGCTAATAATAATTATATTTGGTGTCGGTTAACAATTTTACGATGTGTGTGAAACATCGTATGGTATAAAAACCAATCAAAGCGTGTTTTTTTTGCAGTTTCTCAAAATTAATAAAGTGCTACAATATATTCTGTACGGTTATTGCCCCGATCGGAGACCCTCGCACAATTGGAAAATTGAATATCTATTGAAATTAATATTGATATTTTAACTAATTTTATTTATTGACACTCAATCAAAAAGACTTGAAAAAAGTGACAGTTTGCCTTAAATTCCAAAATAGAAGAATTTCCTAACTAAAAAACTCAAAACTGATTACGAGAGTCAGCAAATTTTACGCTTCAAGTACATAAAGCATTATAATACGTATTTTGTACATAATTGTATGCTGTATAACATCTTAACAAGTCCGGTTTCTTAACGAAAAGAAAACATCAAAAATATTTCTCACAGTGAAGTTGTCAGCTGGCTGGCTATATTATTATATGTAGATTAGGGTGAAGGCAAAAATTGCCAAATAATTTTTATATAATAATAATACCAGCCAAATTGAAGAAGTTAACAATACAAATTCAACAAGGCATGCACATAAATAAATTCCAAAAGATATATAAAAAAAAGAAGACAAAAAAAAAAACAAAACAAAAATTGTACCAACAACCACATGTTTTGGTAGTATGACAAAAAAAACAGGTTTTGGATTCTGTTTAAAATTGTTTTGTATAATGAGCAGAAGAAACAGCAGACAAAACCACATTAAACAAACTTCAGCTTCAGATGAGTCAACTACTCGAAAAGAAAAAATTATGTTAAATTATGTGGGCTTTCAATGGGTAAAGTACCATGCTTCAGAAGGTTTCTAAAAACTGACGTCAGTTTTTAGCATCAGCAATCAGTTAAGAGCGGTTTTAACTAGTTTCAGGTCTAACAGTTGAAAGTTGTTCAGGCAACTCTTGAAACGGATGCAGCGAGGATTAATATCAAAAAGTAAGTATATAATTATATATTTAAGGTTCTTAACCCGTTTAACTTTATTCCAATCTATAATATTTTGCAACGGTATGGTATATATTTGAAATTATTTTTAAGCAAGTTTGCCATTTAATATTTCTCCTAACATTTACTGTTTAAATATATACGTTACTTTTTATTTATATGTATAAAAAGTATATATTCTTTTAATATACATTTGCTAACATCAAGTTAACATAGTTAAAATTATAAAATGTTTACTGTGATATTAAGTGACTATTTTTATACCCTGAACCCATTGAAAATGGGTAAAAAAGGGTATAATGGTTTTGTGCAAATGTATGTAACAGGCAGAAGGAAGCATCTCCGACCCCATAAAGTATATATATTCTTGATCAGCATCACTAGCCGAGTCGATTTAGCCTTGTCCGTCTGTCTGTCCGTCTGTCTGTCCGTCTGTCTGTCCGTCTGTCTGTCCGTCTGTCTGTCCGTCTGTCTGTCCGTCTGTCTGTATGAACGCGTCGATTTCAGAGACTACAAAAGCTAGAAAGCTGATCTTGGTCTCATTTGGTTCGTATATACCATACGCAGATGAAGTTTATTTCAAAACATCGATAACTCCTTCCGTTTTCTTATTATCGATATTTATCGCTTTTTTGACTCGGTTTTTTAAGCATAACTCCCAAAATATAAAAGATAGAGCCACCAAATTTAATTTTTTATGTTCGCGTAAAACATACGAAGAATTTAAATGTTTCAGATTTTGGATACCTCCCCCCAATCGCCCCCAATATTGAAAAAACCATACAAACAAAGCAAATCAAATACTACACACGTGCAAATTGGTTTGTAGATAGATTTCGATGATTTGAATAAGTCCTAAAATTTCATAACGATCGTACATTTAGTTTACGAGCAAATCAAGAATCTATTTTCAGTAGTGGGGGCAAAGCGCAGCTGCTTGGCAATTTCTGTGTTCATGTGCACGCATACATATGCATATGCAAATTTTGTCCTGCGTTCTTCTTGGAATTTTTTTTGCAACGGTTAAATTGAATTTTAACACAACGAGTCAAAGTGAGAGCGTGGTCTAGTTGGTAGGAGTTGTGCCGCCTAACGTGGAGGTCCGGGTTCGAATCCAGCGTTGGTGTGGTAGAGCAATGTTGAATTCTTTTATTTTTTCGTATTATTAATTTTTATCGTTTTAATGACAACTGCAAAATTTTCGTTTTTCTTGACTTTTTGCGATGGGTAAGTAATGTTATATCATTCGTGAATAATGTGGTAGTGTGGTGCAGTTGGTAAGAGTCGTGCATTTAAGACGGAGAGAGCGAGTTCGAGCCCCGGTTTTGGAACATTTCTTTTTCCGTTGGTAATTGTTTTTTTTTAATTTTTAAAAGCCTCAATACTTAATACAATCAACTGCCGAGAGTTTGTGTGTTAATTTCTGGGTTCAGGGTATCTACTAGTCGGGCGGTCCCGACTAGAGCAATCTCACTTGTTATTTACTAAAAAATAATTGTTTAATTAATTAATTTTATTACTCTACTTTACTTTGGCTGATCCATTTATTTTTTGTTTGGCTCGCCCGTAAACTAGTTCAACTAGCGATTGTTGGGTCTTATAACACCCCAATGTCCGGAGTATCGTATTAGTATGCCAAAACGTGTTTCATGGCGTGCTTGTTACGCACGTCGCCAGAAAAAGACCCAAAAACTACAAATGCAAATATTAATGAGCATGTTGTATACAGTGCGTATACGTCACCAATCAACAGATAAAAACAAAAAAGCAAAACTAAACATTAAAAAAACTAAAAAACGAAATACAAGCAAACAGACTTTGAAAATACTCTTCGAATGCCGAAGTTAGGTTGGGTAATTCAGTAAACCTGGCTTAAATACTTTTGTACATTCAAAAGCTATAGCTTTAAGCTAGCATTTTTTAAAAATATATTTAAATAAAATTAAAAAATCGAATAAAAAATATCTCATCAAAATCAATGAAAATTATATTGTTTGAAGAAAATATAACAACAGTCTTCCTTGGTTGTTTAAATTGAAAATTCAGACAGATTTTCTGTTCTGATATTTGAATTTATAAAGCTAAATAAACAATATATAACAAATCTATTTATATTTTAGTTTTGTCGCATATATCAAGTCCTATTGAAATCAATCTATTGCTGGTAATCTTAACTTTATATCCAAAAATGTTCAAAGCCTTTTGAAGCCGAGAGGAAAACTAAGTTTTTTCAGTATATAAAAACATGTTATGATTTTTAATTTGCAAAATTTATACTAATTATTTTATTTATGTGTATTTTTTTAATTTCTGTTGTTGGTATTTGAAAAAGTATATCCAACATAGGCGAATACCTGTATTTTTTAGTTTACATTATGTCCAGTAAGATGTACATTTTTTTATATTTAATCTATTCACAATTAAACGCGCTTTGAAACATTTCATGTGAAATTTCAAAAATAATAAGCATACGTATTATTATAATTATGTTCAATTTTTTATGTTTTCTTTTTAAATTTAATACTCTAAATGTTATTAATTTAATTATGCTATTAACTTTTATTAACTTTTAAACACATAAATAACAAAACTACATTAATTTTATTTTAGGTATTAAGGTCTCTTATAATATCTGTGATAGCTAATAAAATATTCGTCACTCTAGGTGATGTAAGACTCCATGTGTTTACACCCTATTTTGAGCTTACCTTTTCCTAATCTAGAGATCCAATATTATATATGTTTGTTAGGGTCCCCTTTCATTCAACACTCAAATGACTTGTAATTCACAAGTGGTTTTTAGAGCCAATTAATGCTAACCTTTAAAAGTTCCCTTAACATATTTTATACTGGGCTTTTATGCTGTAAGTGGCTGACAAACTCTTGCCACACCCCCTTGCAGTACGACAGCGTGTGCACAGTGGGCAAACGAGTCACGCGATTGCGCAGCTGATGCAATGGACCGTCGAGAATTTGCTGGGCTTTACCTGGGTTTAAACAACAGTTAACTGTTGTTAATGTTGTTGCGCCTGCTGACAAAATCTTCGGCTTCTTCTTCTTCTTTTTCTTTAACTTGGCTACAATTAAGTTTATGCTGATTTACAGCTGTTGTTGTTGTTGTTGTTATTGTTGTTGTCGCTGCTGTCTGCCAGTTGTAACCGCTTTGAACCAGCCAAAAACAACTTTGCTTTGCTTAATTTCAACTTTAGCTTTTGTCCCGCACTTTCAAGGCTGAGCTTTAAACTATTTCATAAAGATCTCCCTATAGGCAATTTTGATTTAGGTAATTAAATATTGCACAAACATTTTCATGCTTCTGATCTCATTTTATTTAGCTGCTTCTTGTTTTCGCGACACTTCCGTTGATCACTTGTGGCACATAAAGCGAAACCGAAATTTGATCTTAAGTGCAGTTGAAAACCCGTTATTATTATAATTATTTTGACGTGTGTTTTACAATGGGCAAAGCCGTTAAGTGAACCGACGATCGCTTGGGCAAAGCGCCAGCAGCCAACTGAGCGAGCCAAGGCGCAGCTTGGAGGGTTTTATGGCGAACTTGACTTCAGCGGCGCACAGTGGGACAACTTCAATTATTAGAAACACAAATTGTTATCGTAGCCAAAGTCTGGGCTTATTTTTATAACAATATTAATATTAATAATAACAATAATAATAATAAGATATGAACCCCAATTTATACAAAAATGTAACAACAAATGTATTGCTTCAAAAATATTAAAAAGAATACATTTAAATATAAATCGACATTTTAGATCTTTAATTAATAATTATACAGTTATTATTAGCCAAAAAATTGAGTTATTATTAAATTTGGTAAAAAAAAATTAACTTTATATAATAAATCTTTATATATTAAATTTTTTTTTGTTTTGCTATGTACGAAATTTTATATACTTGTTAAGTAAAAAAAATATACTAACTTTAATTACGTTTAAATAATAAATTGCCAATTTTTTTATGTTCCTTTTGTTTTGCTCTACTGTGCGGTGCGCTGTTTGTCATTGTTGGGTCAAAAACGGCGCCAGAGCATGCCACAAAATGTAGGTGAAAGCTTTACCCGCAGCTAAAGAGTTGAATGGTGCGTGTCTCCGCTAAACTGATCTTATACCGAACAGTTTGAGGTTGACTGATACTATAAATATTATTAATCAACCAATATATAAACTAAAAAATATTATAATCTTAAAATTAATTCTAATTTACTTACAAAGATGATATTAATAGAAAACTGAGCGTGGATAATTTTGTGAGCAGCTTGATAACATTTGGCTGTGTATCTTGGCTAGCAGATCTATAGGCCACAGTTTGAGAAGAATTACACGGTGTGTTTTTAAGCTACGCAAGTATTTGACAACAAAAGAAAAATAGTATCAAAAATTTGACAAAAATTTAATGTATATTTTGGGTACTTTTACAATTTAAATATTGTTGTACTAACAGATAGTGATAAAAGCCTTTTATTAATATTTTAATATACTTAATTTTCTTTGCATATACTTTGCTACAAAGCTTTCGAAAATCTTTTGCTTCTTCTTATTTATGTGTGTTGTCAAGTTTACGCAACTTAAATGGAGCCTTGATATTCGTTTCTTTAGCATCGACTTGGCTGCTGTGAAAGTTGCACTTACACTTTTCTCATTAGGCGCAGCCCAGTACTCACACACACACACACACCACTTACTAACAAAAAAGTTACTTGACTATGTGGCACACTTGGTCCATTGTTCCTGTACCGCAGTACAACACAAATTGTTATGATAAAAGTTTTTATCAAGTTTTCATTTTATTTTCGGTGTTTTTTTTTTAGACTTCTATGTATTTCTTACCATATAAGATAAAAGTGTGTGAGAGAGGGGTGCAGGGGGGTTGAGTCAAGTAACTGGACAGCCGAATGCAAAAACAATGCCTCTGGGGGGTGGCGTTGCCTCATAAAATTTTAACTACTTGCAAAAATACTGCTAACTGGTAAACTTTAAGCCAAAAATCATTAAGTCTGCACAGCCTGGACAGCCACTAAAAGAGTTTCCACTTCAAGACCATGCAAAATGAAAAACAAAACAAACCAGATATACTAAGAGAAAGAGAGAGAGAGAGAGAGAGAGAAAGGGCGAGAAACTTGACTTAAGCTTTGCTTGTTTTATGCTAACAAATTTGTTGCATGGCCATTTTGTGGTTCCTCCGGGCGGGATTGACTTTCATCTACATCCTCGTCTTACGACTACTAACCCATTCCCCCTTCCCCCCACACACCACCCATCTATGGCTGTTTGGCATTGTCATTATGGACTACGACTGGACCTTGGGGACACTATCAACGGGGTGTGGCTGTTGAAGGGGTGAGGCGTATGGCGTGTGTGACTGTCTCCTCTGGCGGCTCTTACAACTTTTTAATTGCAATTTAAAACTGAGCAAAAGACTTTTTGCAACCAGCAGCAATTTTTGTGCGCAAATATTAAGGGTTTCTATACGACGAAATTACTTACTTATAAAATACTAACCCTCAACCCATCTGCGAATTAAACGTATTTTTAAGTAAGTTATAAAAATGTCCAGAGGCATAAGGTTATATATGTATATATATATTAGATTATATAAATTAACTTTAGTATACTCTCTAATTCACTTTTTCTTCTTTACACTTATATAAAAGTATTCATAGTAAAATTATATAACAAAATAAATTTTGGTATACATAGTTAAAAAATACTTTCTAAAATTAATTAGCAAATTGTAAAAAATATTTATGGATCACAATTCTTAAAGTTATTGAAACTTTAAATATAATACATTAAATTAGCTTGGTGAAGATTTCTGATTTTTAAGAACTCATTTGTTTTTCAAGCTATCAACTTGTATACCTATTAAATATACATATATATATTATCATGGTATTATCATAAGATACCCACTGGAAATTGCATCGTCTGAGTTGCTTGTATATATTCCGACCCGTAATCAAAGTTTTAATTCGCCTTTGTTTATCTCAAGTGCATTTCCATTGTCTTGAGCATTTTCTGAAAATCAACGCAACGTCGGCCGCATCTGGAATGCCTTTACAGGGATTACTGGCGACTTATGCCCTGGCCAGGCCATGAAAATTCAGGCAAAAGCATTTTACGACCATATCCATTGCTATTTGGGTTAATCCTTGAGCCGTACCAGAAATGTGCACTTAAATTTCTCGACACATTTAAATGCATTTCGGACCAAAATACACTAGCCTCTGTCCATCCCCCCACCCCATTTACACCCACCTCCCACCACCCGCTCGACGGCCAATTACAATTCAAATTTTCTTGCAGGCAGCTGCAGTGGCGCCTCAAAGGCGGTTCTATTCACTGATTTTGGCTTTTGTGGCGACGTCGTCGCCGTTGGGTGGAGAAAATGGTAAAAAGAGAGGAAAATAGAGAAATATATAAAATAATTTTTGTCTTTGGAGGCTACTCACATGTTATGTGTAGGTAATCTCCTTTATTACTGCGGCAACTTTTTGTGGGGCCAAAGCGACATAAAACAGGATTTTTGGGTCTGAGATTTTGTAGGGTACAATGGGGTGGGGATTGGGGCCTGTCTCGGGGCATTTACAACTTTTGCATAACATGCGAACGAGAGACAAACTGTAAGCATTACGTAAATGTTTATTTTGGCAGAGAAGCCACAAGTCATAAAACAAAGTTTTCGCCCCCAAAATTATATTGTGGATGTCGTCTGGCAAGAGATGCGCTAATTGAAAATGACTTTGGGCCATAAAATGTGCATTTGGCTAATGAAAATGCTAAAGCTAACTAATTGGGCCAATTCAAGCACTTCAAGCCACAAGAATCTGGTTGGCTTCATTCAACTAATTGAAGATAGCTTCAAGATAACCAAATAGAGCCAAATTAATTTTCTCATGGGAACGTCTCAAATCTTAATCCTTTTTTTTTAAATATATGTATAATATTTTTTTTTTTATTTAAGTTTTACGTCCTGCCTGAGATAATTAACACTTTTTTCGTTTTCTTTGCGCTAACTTCTCTTTTTGACTACTTGAGTCCGCTTTTGTTTTTTATTGCGACACAACACTAAAATTTTATGTTTTTTTTTTCTATGACCGAAAATTTTCCTTTAATGGATTCATAATTTTCGGTCAGAAATAAACTGGTCCTGAGTTTTATTACAAGCTCTTGCAAAAAGAAAAAAAGCGTTAAAGTTTTTTGCTTTGGATTTGCTGAAAAAACTGCTATCGAACCGTTGTGAAAAATAGTGGTATTTAAATATTAAAAACAGATAATTTATTATTATATTATTATCCTTAACGTCAACCGTTTTTAAGCCTGTCTTTAGACCAATTCTGAGAACCAAATTGATTTAAAATATATTTTGCAATACAACATTTTGAATTTGATTTCTAATACAGAGAAAAAATCATGTCCAACATGACATCAAAAATGAAATAGTGTTCAGTTTTGAAAATGATTGAAATGAGAGGTATGGAGCCAAGAGATTTATATTACAGAACAAGAATGTCATGATAATATGTAAAAAATAATTTCTTAGGCTAAAAAAAAAAAAAATAAGTTCTTTACAAAAAATATAAATATTGAAAAATTTTTGATTGAACATAAATTTAAAAAATGGTAAAATCGTTGGTAGTTAACTTATGTGAAAAATGCAATTAAAAGTTCATTCAGCCACCGTTTCATGTGGTTAAGGACATAACCTAAACTTTTTGTTTGCCAGCTGCTTTGACAATAATTTACCCTCCCTTGTTTAGCTTGCCTGCCACTTGCCACGCATTTTCCTGTGGCTTTTCCGAGCTGTCCGTTGTGCCGTGCAGTTGCAGTTGCCACATTACGTGCATTTCCCGCATCGCGTGTCTTTAATGACGCTTAACGGTGGCTGCGATTTGGTTGCCGCCCACTTTTTGCATTTTCCAATGCAGCTGCCATAAAATTGCAGCTAGCTTCTGGCCCAATTGGGCAGCTATCCGGAGACCGGACTTGCTCCTGGCACAGTTGAGTGCAGTTTATTAGCTCGCAATTGCAGTTTGGGATTGCAAATCGGAGCCATTTTGCAGTTGCTGCACCTCAAAAGGGTGCTTTGTCCACTGAAAGTGGCACACAAATTTGCTGCATGAACTGTAAGGATATTGACATGCAACAGGCTGTAGGAGTCCACTTCGTTCAGTTGCGGCATGTAAAACTACAAATCTTGTATTGAGAGTTTAACAAACACTTTTTAGTATATTGGGCTACAAATTGAATGAATTTTGTGATATATCAGTATATATATTATTAATTAAGTAATATATATATATATATATATATATTTATATATATATAGCCATTAAGCTTGAAAATTTATTACAATTTCAAAGAGTATTTTTACCTTAAAATGTAGTCTAAAATCATTTTCGCCACGTATAAATGCTCTGTAATTAAATATGTATATAATACAGTCTCAATTTTCCAATTAGCAAACAATTTGCGACGCCTTCTCGCTAATTAGACGCTTATCAAAAAAGATGCGCGTCATCGAAGCGCAACCTTTGCCCCGTTCCGAGGTAACTTTTTGTCCTTTCCACCCAACATGGGTCAATTTTCACAGCCAATGCACTGAAAACAGTTAAAAAAGTTGAATAATTTTAAGATGTGCCTAAATCATATTACATATACATATTTATGTACATTTTTGCAATATTTAACAAAAATAATAATATTATAAATAACCAAAGTATTTCTTGCTTTTGATTAAAAAAAGCTATGTTGCTCTGTACATACATATGTACATATGAATGTATGTACGTATACAAACAAGCTATCGGCAAAAAAAAAATAACATACAACAACGTCAATGAATGCATTCTCATCTCGAAAAATCACTTTAATAATTCACAAAACTGACTGCTCGAAAGACGGAAAAAAGCGCGACGAGAGCACTGAGAGCAAAATCTGTGGTGGGAGCGAACAAGTAGCACAAGAATTCGATCGCCCAAAGCGGAAGGCGCGCTTACAGTTTTGCTCTCTGAGAGTGTGAGCGAATTATGGAAACTAGCAAAACAGAAATTGACATCGAATTTCTTCAAGCTGATCATCTACAATTCTTTTTGGTTAGTTATAAAAGAACCAGCCTGTGAGATGGGCGGAGTGTTGTGGCAAATAATTTTATAAACGCATAATGTGAAGTGTTGAAGCAATTGAAAATGAAAATGAAAAAGAAGAATACGAATACGATAACAGGTACAGTGTCGAATTACATGAATGTGAATAAATGTGGGCACAATTTGCCCTAAAAATATGCGTTAAAACTATGATGGGGATATTTTATTGGCGAAGGGAGGAGTATTTGATAAATTTGATTGCTTTTTGACGTTTTTTGGCTGCGAAAAAGCGAAAAAGGCAAACGACCGACTGTTACGGAAGAGAGGTGAAGTGAGGGGTTGCCGCAGCGTTTGTGGTGCACCGCAAGCGGATATGCAGCCCATGAACCCACATTCCAATGTTTATGTGTGTGTGTGTGTAAATTCCGGTAAATGTTTATAAATAGGCTGTGGTTGTTGCTTAAATTTAACAACGAACGTTTCGAAATAATTTTGGTTGTACAGCGCAAAACCACTGGAAATTTTGGCAGTGGTTCATATCGATGGGATCTGTTAATTTTGGACGGAAATTTTAGAACTTAGGCTTTAAGTGTTTTTCAACTAAATTAAAATTTAATTTTAAATTGACTTTTTAGCTTTTCATTATTTATTTGAATAAATGCCTATTTAGGCAGAGATAAAATTAAATTTTTTGTGAGCATTCTTTTTATTGAGGTTTTTATACCCTGAACACATTGAAAATAGGTAAAAATAGGGTTTTATGTCACAGGCAGAAGGAAGCATCTCCGATCCCATAATGTACATATATTCTTGTTCAGCATCACTAGCCGAGTCCATTTAGCCATGTTCGTCCGTGTGTCCGTTTGTATGCATTAACGCGTCGATTTCAAAGACGCTTTTGTAGTCTTTGATCTGATGTAGGTGATCTTCGACTAATAAAGATTATTTCTAAAAATCGATAACTCTTTCGGTTTTTCTGACCCGGTTTTTAAGACAGAACACCCAAACTTTAAAAGCTAGGGGCACCAAATTAATTTTATTATGTTCGCGTATAGCATTTGCAGATTTTAATATTTTAGATTTTGTATACTTCTCCGCAATCACCCCAAATATATATATATATATAAGTCTTGCACATTGGTACACACATACACTTTGATGCTCTTATTAAGCCCATACATTTAGTTTACAGTAAATCAAGAATCTTCTTTCAGTAGTTGGGTCCAAGTGCAGCTGATGTGCTGAAGCACAAGCAATTTCTGTGTTCATGTGCACACATACATAAAAAGACAGTTTTTTGTCTTGCGTTTTTCTTGGAAATATTTATATTAATTCAGAATATTATTTATATTAATTAGAATATATTTGTTTTGAGACTTTTTAAAGATTTTATTTAATTTAAAAAAATATTTTTTTAAATATTTCTCTAAAAATGTTTCACAATGGTTTGTAAATTCGTTAACGGTTACAATTTGTATGCACGCAAAATTTCTAGCTGCTCTATTAACTCCCGGAGTATATTTAGAAAGCAAAGCAACATTTTGTTTAATTTTTTTATGGCTTTTCTGTGGTTTAATGCACAGCATAAAATTTACATTACCAAAAATTGTATTAAATTTTCACAATTTTCACAACTGTTGCAACACGACAACAACAAAGTTTCAGTTGGAATTTTACAATTACGTTTTTAGCAAAAACGGAGAAGGCATCTGCCACGCCCTACCATGGAAATTGGGCCCACCTTTAGCAAAGTTCGAGTACCGCCCCTCGAGTTTCACTCGATGCTCCAGTCCAGGCCGCAAAAACTAAACCAAACCAATGGCGACCACAGTGAAACAAATAACAGCAGCAGCAACAACAAACACTGGCAATATTTGCAACATCTGTTTGAACAAATAACCAAAACAAGGATCCAAATGCGATGTCGGAAAGGGGGCGGGCGACCAGATGAGACAGGGAATGGCAACGTGAATGCGGCGACCGCAGCGAACCAATTTCCGTTGCCTCATTCGGGCCAAGTTATGTCTCCATTGGCGTCTGTCAGATTTGGGCCAATGTTTTGCCTGGTTTTTGCTCAGCGTGGATTTCATTTAGCAGCTGTACGTACTTGCAGCATTAACATTAGTTAAATAACACTGGTCAACACAGTGTCGAAAAAGAATGAAAAAAGTTTAGCTTGCTTAACGAAGTTTATTTAATTATTTAATAATTCATTATATTTTATAAGTTTATTTTATAGAAATGTACTCCTTAAAAGTTGGTGGAATGGAAATATAAAAATTTATATAATTATTAATTAATTATATAATTATTAATTATTATTAATTAATTTTATATATTTCTGATTTTTTTAATAGGTGCCTTTATGATTTTCATTTTTTATCATAAACCTTGATGCAGAATGTAATGAATCCGGCACAATGACATTAATTTTGTTGCTGCATAAATTTTCTGACCTTGAGCAAGTTTTTCAAGCGTTTCAACTTTCCCAAAAAATAAATGGTTGACTTTTTCACTTTTCTGGCTTTGTTATGATATTAAATGAAATTTTGCCATAGCAAAATTCTCATTGATTGCATTTTGCAGTTGTTATTTTTGAGTCTCGTAATGCTTGGGCACAATTTCCACAATTGTCTGCCCGGGTAAAATCTCATTTACGTTGTAATAACAAATGCCACACAAAATCAATTAAAATAATTTCCTGTTCAAAAAAGGGGCAACAAAAAATTGTCATTGACAGTGGCAGCGCCATCTAGCGACAGCTAACCGCATTATACACAATTTGGAGCATCTGTTGCCACCGTTGTCATTTTGGCCGCATTCACGTGTCACAGGGCTCCCCACCACCCCCTTCCCATTTGTAGCCACTGCCACTGGTACTCCCGTCGCGCCAACATTGTTGTTGTTTTACATTTCCGGTAATAAATATACATTTGAAAAATAATAGAGGAGTTCGCTTTGGTTTGACTGGCTCTTGTAGGCGGCTTAAAGGGGTCGGGGTCGGGAATGGGGTTGATGCTGTTTTCCCTGGCATTTGGCAAATTGCTGAATGAGGCGTGGGAAATTGGAATTTGCAAATTATGCGCTAGGTGAGAAACTTTGCGGCATTTCATTTCCTATGATTAATTAATTATTACACAGAATGTGATGATAGCCCATAAAGTTACGGTACAATTCGCAGAACTGATATTATAATTTAAATGCGATTTCTGAAATGTTGCCGCATGTTTTAATGAACCTTTTTGTGGGCTTTGGAAGATGACATTATTTAATTGTTGCTTTCGCCTGACTGAAGAGGCTTTGTTGTGGGAAATTAAAGTTACCCCGTGCTCAATTAGAATGAATATGAGACTTTTTAATTAAATAAAGCATCATTTCTTCGCAACATTGTCGTATCGATATTAAGCTATATATATTTTAATTGAGAATAGAAGAAAGACTATCAATATTACACTTTCAGTTTTCTCTTAATTTTGTACAAAACTAAATCTCATTTTTACTATTTTTTAAATATCTGATAGTCACGAATTTTATTTTCTTGGCTATATTAGCTTGATTCATGAAAAACTTAATTTTGATGGTGATTAAAACCGAGTACCTTTTTCTGTTTAGTTAAAAGAGTTCTAATCTGTCTTCTCAACGTATTTATTATATATATATATATATCTTTTCAATAAAGAGCGGTTGCACAAAATATGCTAGTGGCTGATGTTAAAGGGGTAAAGCCGGGAAGGGGGCTGGTATGCCGTTGACTCGAGTGTAGCCAACAAATTATTATAGTCACATATCCTGTTGACATTTAACTGACAGCGCGACTGCACAAAGGCGACATAGGTCGGCCCCGGACTGCAGACAACGGACAGCAGACAAGGTGCAACGGCGAGGCATAGTCGAGAGGCATACACCTGAGTCATAACCATGACCAAAGTCACACGACAACGGCGCACACAGTTCCACATCCGGTGACATCCGGTATTTCCTGGCTTGCCTCTCTCGCTCTCACTTTGTATCTTTCTCTCTGTCGTGATGTTGCCGTTGTCGTTGCCGTTGGCGTTGCTGGTGCGGGCAGCATTCCTGTGGCCTTGTCACACGTTTGCCGTGCTACTAACAACTGCCAACAACAACAGCAGCAACAATGGCCACATCATAGTTTATGCGCTAAGGCAACACTATCACGCCATAGACAGTCCAGCTAGAGTGAGATAGAAGACGAGAGCGCAAGTGTGAGATAGCTAGAAAGAGAGGTTAGAGATGCCAAATGCAGTTTATCATATACTTTGCACATAACAGTCGTCAAAGCTTTATCACCCACTTTGCAACTTTTTAATGCTTTTTAAGCAACATTTGAATGAAATTTATAAAATAAACAAAAACTATTATAAATATTTTACTGAGCGACTGTTAGGAGTTCAATATAAAGTTTAAATACTTTAAAATCCCTTTTTGGATTTACAATTGTTTTATAATTGAAGCATTTTCAGCAACTTCAAAAGCTCTTTTAATGTTGGATGAATATGATTGGTGTTGAAGGAAGCTTATTAAAGCGGTTTAAGCAAATATTTGGTTGCAGCTTGATTGATTTATGTAGTATTATGCTGATAATAACTTTCAGCTTTAAACAATACTAAATATAATATGATACATTTTTAATATAAATTATGCAGTAAAAGCATAAATATGTGCTTAAAGCTTAAATTAAATTGAAAACAAATAATATATATATTTACTTAAATTTTATATAGGTGGAGAGTCAGTTTCCCATATTAAATATATGCTAAATTTTGTTGTTCATGTAAAAAAATCAAATTTAAATTAAATAAATAAATCCATTTAACGCAAATTGTATTTAATTAAAATAACAATGGTACTTACAAATTATTTAATAGGTTAAAAGTTTATTTTGAAATGGTCGTTTAAAAAAATAAATATATCAATTAAAAAATGAACAAATTTAACTAATTAGTTTTATTAAGGATTATCTATATTTTCTTTAGCGATCACGAATAATATTTGCTTTGGACTTTTTTTTTTACAAATATTAGAAAGTGAATTTAGAATTCGTTGTATTAAAGTGCAAGTGCCATTTCTTGCTGTCGTTGACTGCTGTTGTGTATCTCTCTGGCCGCCTCTGTCATGCATCCGTTTGCAGGATGCACGAAATAATTCTGTTTGTTAGCTGTGTGCACACGATGTCCTTTCATCAGACGAGAGCTGCAACTCCATCTCCGACCTCCCACCCGTCCCCTCTCCTAGCACTTCCCTTCCCTCTAGCATTGCCTGACTGGCTGACTGACTTATTTGACTATTTCACTAGCTTTGGCTCCGGACTGCTGTTGATGCTGCTGTTGGTGTTGCTACTGCTGCTGCTGCTGCTGCTGCTGCTGCTACTGTAGCTGCTGTGGGGCAGCTTGTGCATATTTTTTGCACCTAAGTGTAACGGGGCGCCACGCCCTCCGTGCTGATCCAGAGCCCTGGACTCACGCTTGATGTAGTTGGTGGTTTACTACTAATTTGCAACCACATCGTTTGTTTTGTGTGGGCCACGTCCGTCCTAGTCGTCCGCTTCGTCCGTTCCTTCCTCCCTCCGTTGTGTGAGTATCCTTTGTGTCTGACAGCGCAGCAACAACCGCTTTGGGTTTTGCTGCTCTGCCGCAGTGTGCATTAATTTCTGCATTGCTGCTGCAGCAGCACCAGAAGATGCCTTTACAATGGGACCACGACGCATCTCCTGTGTGTCAGCTTGAAGCGCTGTCCCGTTATAAATGGTCCTCGTGCTCGTTTCATCTTTGGAATTTTGTGTCTTATCATCAAGCAGCAACAATAAACGCGTTGCATACTTTGTGGCGCCACAACAAGTTACATCAAGTTGCTTAGTTAGCATGAATACAAACATATTTCAATGGGGTGGCATCTGCAAGGATATAACTCATATTATTAATGCTCGTTTGATTAAATATAAATTTCTTTAAAATTTCTAGGAAATGCCGCACATTTTCTCTAAATTAATTGCAAATTTTTATGATATGAGATAGGCCCTCTCGATAACACCGTTCTCGACAGCTTACGGGTAGAATCGTCGCATTTGTTATATTTCTTTAAATATAATAATGTCCCAAAATATTAAATGAAACTATGCATTTAATTACAATTATTGCAGACTATAGAAAGATGCTTTAATAAATCAACTATCGATATTTACAGGTTGCGGCAAGGGTTGCCGCATAATTATTTCTTTGGTTGTGTTCATAATGTTCAATGATATATTTAGACATATTTCTCAAATTGATACAAGCTCTTTTATGTATTTTTTATGCAATGACTTTCCCACAATCATACAACATTCCTAAATAAAACTTCGTAGTAATCAACTAAGCTTCAAAAGCTGTGTTCAAATGAATTTATTGGGTGAGCCTTTTTTCTCTTCGTTAAATTTGTTGTGGCATTTTCCCAAATGGAATATTTTCCAGTTTTAGTATCTGCAATCAGCATTATGGTAAAATGTAAATATGTTATTTATACTCAGAATTTAGCTTTTGCTGCAACAATTTATATAGATACCCTGTAAATGTGCATATTTTTCCTATGGATATGTTCCAGGGAATGTCCCAGATGATAAGAGTCTATGTCAGCTCTTAAACTTAATATTAATTGACATAAATTATCATTAAGTTCCTTGAAATTTTGTTCAAATATCATTCAGTCCTTTTTTTCAATATTTTTTCAAAATATAAAATGATTAAGTAGATTAATTAATTTCGTTGCTACAATACTTATGTAAAAACCAAAGAGTACAGGGTAACCTCTAGTCAGACATGCTTCAGAAGACCCTCCCTACTTGTTATTGCTTTTTTCATATATGGGACTTAATTTAAGCTTGTTTGTTTGCCTGTTGTCCCCATATCAAAACGTAAGCCGATTATAAAGCCAATTTCTATAACATATACATATCGTATAGATGTTTATATATATGTTCGATGTGTGTTTTTCTTTCCCTCACTCTCCCTCTCTATCTCTCTCTCTCTCTCTCTCTCCCACACTCTCTCTCTCTGCGTGTGTACTCTGTAGCATTTACATATGAACTTTTCCTCATATCAATTTCTGCTGTTATTATTTGGATTTTTGCGTTGGGGCTGATACGAATGCCCGCTTGTTGCCTTGTTAACATGCTAAATACTTTTAAATGCCAATTTAAGAACGCAATGCCGGAGCACCTGCCTGCTCGCTGATTGCGAACACCTCCTCCTCCTCTTCTCTTTATCATATAGTTGTCATGGAAAATGATCAGTAAAAAAATATTTTTTTACATGAAACATTTTTTTTATTTTTACGATATCTATTTATAACTTGAAAACTGAAAGTTTCACTATGCTTCTTACATATCTGCAGACATGATTCCAAAAGAAAAATCTCTCAAAAAATTAGTTTCGCATGAAGAAATGTTTTTTATTAAAATTTAACATAAAGTTTAAGAAACATAAAAAACCGTATATTTTAGTCGTTTATAGAAATAATAATAATAATAATAATAATAATAGCTTTGATCATATTTTCAAAGGTCCTTTTGCTTTTTAGTTGTGAACTGAAAAGCTAATCTCATTTTGTAAATTATAAACACGTCGATGTTTTATCGCCGCGTCGGATGTCAATTCACATAAATCTCGTTCACACACTCGCACTCACACCCAATCTATCTGTGTATGTCCGAATAGAGGATGGCCAAACTCAAAACTGGTTGCTCTATTCATCTTCCGCTTCGACGCGCAAAAATAAAAGCCAAATTGCGATTATCGAATCCACACAGCACAGCAATTCACTATACGAATGCTAAATGCTAAATGCTCTATTCACGCTTCAGTTAATTGATAATCACAAATTTATTGATAACATTTCTTCTGTGCCATTTGTTGTTGCACCCATTTGTAACGGGCTTGATTGCAAATGAAAATTAATTTCGCTTGAAAACTAGCCTCACCTAAAATGATCAATCGCTCCAATTTCTTTATTGCCTTAAAGCTATATAACCCTAAATTGAATAGCCGCCGTAAGCTTAAGCAACGAAGGAGTTCCATCCATATTTCAACCCCTATCTGTTGTCTGCTTTCAACTGTTGTTCAACTAATTAAACGATTTCGCCTTCTACTTTCTAGCTATTATTTTCATTCCCATTCCTGTGCCCATTGTCGTCTTCATTTGCTTTGTCTATTCAGATTGGAAAGTCATTTCACTTGGTTGCCATTTTGTGTTTTTAGTGGCTCAACTTACACAAATCAACATATTAAGTTCAGGGTTGCCAGACACTTCTAAACAAAGGGAAAGCGAGTTCGGGTGGAGCTTAATGCAACAAAACAGCGCAGTTTAATGAACTTTTCTGGCGCTACTACGTCAAGTTGATAGATTGCTACAAACATTTACAAACATACTGAAAAATAATCAACATATATGGTTACACTATTGTCACAAACTTTCTTCTAAGAAAAACAAAATTTGTTGACTTAAACTTATTTGTGTTTTAATGGAAATAATGTATATAAAATTGTTGTTGTATTGAAAAACACAATATATATAAATAAATAATACAAAAAAAAAACATCTGTCATAATAAAATGGGCGACAGACATCTGTTAGGAATCACATATATATAATCACATATGAATTTGTTTTAAAATTCTAAGAAATAACACTATTTTATTTTATTTATTTTGATTGCAAACCAACTCATTTAGTTTGATAAGCAAACAATTTTCTTGAAATTTTAATCAGCAGTTTTATATTTTATTAAAGGCACTTGTAACAAGATTTAGCCATATATAGATATAGAAATTTATATATTTTTTAAGTAGCGCTCTGTGCTATTCACATCAGCTGGCTTAGTGCAATTTAATGCGCAATTGCTTGGGTTTATTTGAGCAACAGTCAGGCGTTCGTTACCGAAGAACAGAGCTGCCAACCGCTCAAACACTCAACAGCTCACCCACTTAAACCGATCCCCTCTCCCCTTAAACAGACCCACAACATGTTTTGTCTTTGCTGTTGCTGCTGCTTGTTGTTGTTGTTGTTGTTGTTGTTGTTGTTTTTGTTGTTGTCGTCTAGTCACGTCTGCTGTTGACAAGCGTCTGTTGAGCTGCGCCCGACTGGCACCCATATTGAATGTTCCTGCATAATCTGGTGTCTCTTTCTCCTACTCTCTCCTTTCTCTCCAGCTCTCTCCATTTCTCTTTTGTCCATCAAGTCCATCTCCTTTGCTCGCTGCATGGCGCATTTTCAACGCCATTGTCCTGTCCTAGGTACTATTTTTGTGTCGCACAATTTACTGCACTTCCTGCCCAGTAAAAACACACACATTGAAAGAGTGGGACAGAGCAATGTGGAGAGACAGGGAAGGGGCAAAACTGAGCCAGGATCTGCCGCTCGAGGCAAACTTGGCAGCCCTGCTCGCATTGTCTCAATAATTACCCATGTCCCATGGTGCGGCAATGACGCTGGCAACCATGTCCCATATACCCGATGCACCGCCTCGCCCTCGTCTCTCTCTCTCTCTCTTTCTCCATCCAGATGGCTAGTGACCCTTGTTCCGGTTTTTATCTATCAACAACATTTTGAAAAAAGTTGCGCACGTTTGGGCCAGCTGAGTACCGAATTTTCTTCTCTTCTATGTTGCTTGTCAGCTCGTTTTCATTTCAATTCCGATACTTGGCTATTGGCAAACGGATTTCATAGCTGCAACGGATTTAATTTTCTGGACGACATCAAATAACCCACTTCAATAACAGCTTAAGACTGATTTTTGATTCCAAACTGTACAAGAAAGTGAAAGGAGTCTGCAATTCTGTACATCTGTTGTGTTCCTTATTACAACCAGGTGCAGGATATTTAACCGAAGAGAATAACTTCCTAATTATAATAATTAATTTAATGCAACAATTGCAACAGATACTTTAAAATTTATGAATTTTGTTGATCGTTTTGGTTATTTAAATTCCTGTAAAAGTGCACCTAAATAAAATTTACAAAATATAAAAATTGCGTAATGGAAAACAAAAATAAACAAGAGATATAGGATATCACGTGGGCAAACACATACACATGTTACAAGCAAAAATATAAATCTGGGCCATTTAGGTGCAAAAATGAGATTTGGGCAACAGGCGCAGATATCGTTTAAATACCAGCTTACACTGCCAGCCAAAAGCGAGCGTCCGCTGATGAAACTCGGCACAAAATTCAATTGTTTTGCAACACAACAATTTAATTTGACACGTACTTTTAATATGGGCCTCGTCAGCTAATGCCAGGCCAGGACTAGCAATAGGGATGTACGATAACCGTACAAACACACACACACACACACACACACACCCAAACATTGTGTCAGACAGAGATAGAGATATGCGGTTGGGACAGGTCTCAGGCGCATAAATTGAATTTAGATACAATTTCCTGTGGCTGCGTGACTGCCACCAGTTTTCCCGTCCCAAAAGCCTCCACTGTAATATTCGAGTATTTTGTATCGCTTTGATTTCATATATATTTTTTAAGGCAAATGGCAATTAAAAAACTCTCTTTTTGGCATTGAAATTTTGGCTAGCGTTAAACCAACAATAAATAACCAATTTATATGCGCAACTGCATTTATCGAACATTGTTTTTATTGCCAAAAGCTGCGTGTTCTGGTCCACACACCAGATGCAACACGGCCTGGCGCGCTATTAATTATATTTGTCATTTCATAAGAAATAAGAACTCTAAAAATTGAAACAATTTCAAGAAAAAAGACGTTTAAAAATTCCGATTTAGCAAAATAACAAATTTTAAATGCACTTAACAAATGTTATCCACTATATAGCTAAAATCAAAAAAATTCAATGAAAATTGCAGCTTAAAAATTTGACAAATAAATATAAAACTATATATATTTAAAGAATTATAAAAATATTTAGTAATTCGCTTTACTTAAATAAAGTATTTGTGAAAGAAAAGTAAATTATATACTATTTAAGTTAGAGTACATAAAAATAATAAAAAAATGAACTAGCTTGATTTCTCACATCACTTATTTATTAAATTTTATTGAATCCTCGTCTGAATAATTGAATGAATTTTTATATAATTATATTCTACAAAATTTTTCTTTTTTGCTATTGTAATTTCCTATATTATATTTTACCAACTATTTACAATAAATTTCCATGGCCCTTTTAAAAGATTATTGGCTAAAGCCTAAGCCAGTGTTATTGCAGGCATGGTGACAGAATTTTAGTGCTCATCCCAGTTAAGGGTATTAAAAGCGCCAATGCAAATTGCTGAACACCGCCGCATTCCCCAACCCCCTTATCGTCTGAATATGTTTTTTTCAATTTGGCTTTTAATTTTTTTATATGTTTTTAATAAATTTATTTTGTTTTTGCAACAAGAACAACAGTTCAATATTTGACTAAAAAATTTACGAGCCAATATGAAGGATGTTTCTGACGGGGAGGGGATAGGTTGAAGCTTTTGTGCGGCTTGCATGTAAATGCGGCACATTGCGTTAATAATTCCTGTGCTGAGTAGCCGTTGAGTCGCCAATGTACCCATCCGTGCCCACGTCCATTTCCCATGGGTCCTTTGGTCAGCATCGCGTGCGCCATGAAAATTTCAACGGCGATTTTCCACGCTAAAAAATGAACGAACAAAAACAAAAATGTCAACAGTTGGCTACAAATTGGATTCGCGTGGCACAAAAAAAGAACGAAAATAAATAATAAAACGAGATATTTATGAAAATATTGCCGTTATGAATGATAAGCGCAATGAGCTTTACCCAATTCCAGAATGCACTGCACAAAGTTGCCTGATTCTAGAAAACTCCCCATTACATTTGCAGTTCTTAAATTTCTCTATTGTTGAACATATATTTGAAGGTGGATTCGGATGATCTCTGAATTTATTAAACGTATTGATTCCATATACATGTCCCAACCTCCCGAACCCCAACATGTAGTGCAATCAAATATTCGTATTTTTATACCAGATGTCTATTGTATGCGGTATTCATGCTAATTACTCAGTTTTAACGACTGGGGAAATGGAAAAATTGCTTGAATCAATTGAGTTGAATGATTGGTTGGGGGTATTTTTTTATTAGGTATGCAAATAATTATGGCCTAAAATACTTGTCTGAGTTTTATCAAAAACATATTTTTAAGAATACCAATTCAATAGAAATAAAAAAAACGAGAATACAAAAATCCTGTAAATATATTTACTTTATAATTACCGAAATGAATAGCTCTAAATAGTTTTAGATAATAAACAATGGAACATTAATTTATAATTAGTTTAATATAGTCTGTTCCGATCTACGAACGAGGCCATAGTTCAAACTGCAAAAGGTTAAACGATGCGCGCAGTTTTTTAAAATATTGAACAAAATCAAAAGTTGACAAAAGCTTACAAATACCAAAATCGAACAAATAAAACATATTTATATATATATACATATATATTGCTTTTAGGTAAACTCTTCTTTGGCGGATTTGAATTTGGGGTTGTGTTTGAGCTTCTCTTTGTGTCCTGTAATTTTGAAAGCGGGCGAAGACAAATATTAGTTTTCGGATAGGTTGCCTGATAGTGGTTGGAAGTGGATGGGGGAGGTGGCTGTTAGGGGCAGCGGCCTCAGCTGCTTTGCGCATTGCAAAATTAATCACAGCGACGTTTTTGTCTGACATTTTCGGGACTTTGAAGTTTGCACAACTATGTTGGCAATTTGTATTATGACAAACGTTGCCGGCAGATGGCGCCACGCATGTCATGCAAATTATGAAACTTTCCGCCACACACACAGACACGTACACACACACAATCACACACTCACACACAAACACACACAGTCACACACGCGCACACACACCCCAAAAGTAGGCGTTGCACTTGGCCAGGCCACGCCCAGCTAATAAGGCAAAACAAGTTGTCGGCCAAGTTTATGGCTCGCTGCCGAGTAGCTGTTTTATATATCCCAACTTGTCAAAATAAGTTTTATTGTTTTGATAAACAAACAATGAGAGACTCGCATCTGTGTGTGGGTGAGTTGGGTTGGGGGGGGTTGGTTGCAGCTGGACAGACGCGCGTTCGCCAACAATATTTGCAACATAAAACGAACTGGCAAAAGTTGCTCCACTTTCGTTTTCCATTTCCACGCAAAAGAAACTCTTAATTTTCCGAACACGTTTCGGACAAATGAAAATAGCAGCCGCCGACGCGTCGTATTCTTTCCGGTTGGTGTCTCAAATTCAGCCCAACTCTAACATACACTGCACGATTTGTCTCGGCAAACATATGGGCAAAATTAAGATATCTTCTTCTGCTGCTGTTGCGCTTCTTCTTCTATTCCCTGTCGCTTTTATTGTTTGTTGTACGAGTTTTGGGTGTCCGAAACGATTTACACGCTTCGCATTTGCGACAGACGTTAAGTGAGGTTATGCGTTTGGCTTCAGCGATACGCGCCAAGCATTTAAAACATTTACATCGACAATATATCGATTTGATTTCGATAAAATTTCAAAGGAAATGCTTTTATAACAGTAGACTTAACGAAATTGATTTCTTAATGATTGATTCAAGTGTATGGATAACAAGGATGGTATCTTTTTATAACCATGCATTAAAGCTCTTTGATCTTTTAAAGTATTAATTATCTTGATCAGTGTCAAAACTCAAATATTTCTTTCTGTTTTTACCCGAATAAGATTATCAGTCTTATCTTAGCTATTATCATGAAAATCAGCAAACAGTACATATATCATGGGCAATCGGATTGGACGACTTTATAATATAGCTGCTATGGAAGCGACTGATTGTTAAATTAATGTTTATTTTTGTCTTTCTTAAAATACCCTAACCAAATTTGCAAAAAATATTTAGCACTCATCATAATGAATTAAATTATTTATGTATTTTAAGATTACTTTGTACTTGTTGATCAACATTTATTTCTTCTACTAATTTTCTAGCAATAAAATTAGCTAAAGCATTTAACGCTTTGTAAAAAGAAACATAATACATACACAAGACACAAATAATGTTTACATGAGATTTAAAAAATTGCCACGTTTGCGGGCTGTTTGGGGGAAAATACGCAGTTGGATAAACAGATACATCTGCTGTTGCAATTGACGATGCAAATATTGGCTGTTTTGGAATGCTGGCCTAAGACCAGTCTACACACACATGTTGTGCGAGTGTATGTGTGTGTGCAAAGCGCAAATGTTCAATATGTTGGTCAACTTTTGCAACCGATTGGGCAAATACTGCAGGCAAGAGAACAAAGCTTAAAATAGCAAATCACGACGCAAACTGAAGTTGGAAATGTGAAATGTTGACTGGGCTGTTCAATAAGTTGTGACCAATGCTAAAAGTAAAAAAATATAACAAAAAAAAAACAACCGCCTTTAATTGTCGATAAATTAATAAGAAGAATATTTTATTTATTTTGGAAACTGCTAACATGATTTTCATTTTGACAAATATTTCACTTAAAAATGTTAAAATTTTTTTTATTTTTATATGTTACTTAACTTCAGAATATTTCGTTGGTGTCCTAAATAAAAAATAAATTTGACAGTAAATAATTGCAGCTAATAACAAAAAAAAATATTTTCTTAATTAATAGATTGCTTAATAGATATAACTTCGCTAGAGATGGTAAATAAGTCTGATATCTTACAGATAATAATTATCGGTATCTATTTAAGCTGCTTAAAGCCTTGTCTTCTTAGACAAGTTTTCAATTTCAACATGAAAGAAACGCCCTGTGCTACCGTTATATTCCTTTTCTTTTTTTTGCCACTTAAAATTAAGTAGAAGTTTTCAGGGTCTGTCGAACATTTTTGCTAATCACGTGTATTGGTCGACAGTGAAAACTGTTGGAGCCATTTGTGACTATAGCCTTCAGTGCTTCGCAATATCAATTCTATGGCACATTCAAATTCAAATGTGCTGCCATTTGTGTAAAGGGGCGGTGACGAGGGGCAGAGGGCAGGGCACGCTATAGCAAAGGTCACGAACAGCAGCTACTGTGGCAATTTGAGCAATTTTCTTTCTCGCACTGCTGTGCAAAATGTTTGCAAAGTGATTGCTGAATGGGAGGCAAAAGGGTGGCCACTGGTTTGAGGAGACCGTGGTTGCATATTAGTGAGAACCCGTTAGAAAACACTGTGTGTAGAAAAATTGAAATGCTTTTTAGCCAGCAGATTGCTACCAGTTCTCGATGTTCGCTTGTGTTTCTCTGGTTTCACTCTGGTTTCCTTCTTTCTCTTTCTCCTTCAATACAATTCAGATTTGATGCATTTACATTTGCACCTGTGCCACACACACACACACGCACACACACTTACACAGACACACTGAAAGATTGTGTGTTGTAAGCTTAAGTGCCATTACATGCAATCGAGTTTTGAATCGAGTTGAGTTCAGTATTGTGCTTTTAGTTGGGCAGTTTGCAACGCCTACACCCCCACACTCCCACAATGCGCCCCATAAGCACATAATGCATATTTAAGCATATATGTAGTCTACTTTTATGGGCCAGAAGCAGTATCCTCTGTCGCAAAGTGAACTTCATCTACACAATTTGTTGGATTTGCTCAGCTGCCGGTTCTAGTTATGATTGTGGGCAACGATAGGAAATACAGCTTAAATATTTAACCTATTGGTTAACCGTGTGCTCAGAAAAGCCCTTGCAATTTTAATATCGCTTCTCTGTGCATTGGTCAGTAAAATGGCTAGTAAAATATTATTTGTGTCAATTTTTAAACGAAAATATATTTATTGACATTTTTTGCATTAGTTCTTAAGATTTACATTAGATTTTCAGACAAGGGTGGTATATACAAAAAAATAATTGGAAAAATTTAAATGTATATAAGGATAATCCAATTACCACTAGAGAATAGAGAATTTTCTCTTTTAATCTGATTACCTTCAACGGCAATCGAAATCTGTATATGAATATCAGGCAGACACTCCAACCTGTCTACAACATGCCCAGATTAAGTACTACTCAAGCGATTGCATCACATTAGATCAGCTTTTACTTGCTTAGAACACAACTTAACTGTTGTATGACATCTTCTTTTGACGCCGCCATCAACAGGCAAGCGTTTGGTTGGGATAGGATAAGGATGAGGATAAGTATAGCTATTGGTAAAATAAAAACTTAACGCCATCAACCTGTAACATGACTGAATAAACACAATTTTCTTCTGTTTTGCTGCTTGGCTCATTCGTTCTTTCGTTTCAATTCGTTCCTTTTCCCTCGTTTCGTTTGTCAACAATTCAATTCATCAAGCGAAAGTTTCGTTTTGCCGTCGAATTTCGTTACTTTCAGTTCTATTTTCCTTAACTAAAACACCCTTGAGGATTTTTTTGATTACTCTTTTAGCTAATAAGGAAAGGGGTATACTGGTTTTCAGCAAACTTTGTCTGCAGGTGAGTCTATAGTTGTACTTCATATATCTGTATACCTGCGAAGGATAGGGTGTTAAGATTTGATATTTCTCTATGTCATTGAGAAGAAAACAATGAGCCTTAGTTTTCTTACTTCATGCACAAAGTTTAAACAAAACTTATGAAATTATATAATTATTAATAATTATATGATAATTACAATATTATATTATAGATTATATTTTTAGCAAAATATTTGCATGTTATAAACAGAAAGCAATGATTAAATATCAAACAATATTATTGCCATATCTTTAAGATAAAAAATAAAGACACCAAATTAAACTATGTACATTAATTTATATATGTATGTATATAAAAAGAAATTTTATAAAATACACATGCCAAGATTATTCCATGACCTAAAAGAACTTAGCAGTTGTTGAAGAATGCTTTTTTAATTAATTCTGGGAATACGAATGTACCTGTGGAAATGTTCACTTGAGTAAAGGGTATTTTAAGTTCAAGTTTTTACGAATGGAGCATTCATGTTGCTTGTCTTTCTCATCCACAACTTTTTTTTTTGTTTATTTGATCATCTTAGCTGCCACTTGCAGTACACACACACACTTAGCGACAGACAGACAAACACTTTTGGCCAGAAATGCTGGGCGACCTTCTGACTGACATCCTTGACTTGCTGCCGCATAGACTTTTACTTTTGGCTTTCGCAAATATGCCAAATGTTTTACTAGTTCGGTGTGTGTGTGAGAGCAAAAAGTTTACAAACTTATATTGAAAAATGTTGTTAACACGCAAAAGTTTTCGCAACGTTTACACAGCAGCTACAACAACAACAACTAGAAAAATCAAGCTAAACAAGTGGAATTCAATAACTGGACACACTGTGCAAACAAATAACTGAAGCGTAGGTCATGTTAAAGTGTTTGGAAGATGTTTTGAGGATGAGTCGCCACCAACCCCTGGGATTAGATTTGGGAATGGGACTTAACTTTTTTGGGGGGGAACCGAAGCTCAATTTGAATAACATGCGTATATTTTCTTTTCCGCTTTTTTTTTTTTTTTGCTGGGTTTCCTTGGAACGTGCTCACCTTTTCTATGGACCTGTGTAAATATTTATTTGAGGTTAAGCGCAACAACCATTTGTAGGCACAACTTGGCATTCATCCATCCATCCACAACCCCCCATAATCTATAAGTATTTGTCTGTGTGTTAATTCAGTTTGAAGTAACTTTTTTAGTCGTTGTTGTTGTTGCCTGCTTGTTGAAAGACTGCTTAAGCATAGGCTAATTTGATTTGGTTGGAAGCTCAAAAGATGCACTCAAAGACAGCATTCCCTACGCTGACGTCCCACTGCCCTTCGCCGTCTACCAATCAAGGAAAGAGTTTTGTAAAGAAATAAATAAAATGGGGTTCCTTATTATTTCATGTTCAAAGACGAAGCATTGGCTAAGAAAAGTAAGAAGTATAATACTTATCAACATTGAGTTAAACAGAAATAAGCTTCATTTGAATTAAACAAGCAAATTGAAAAGCGAAAATAATATAAGCTAAAGTAAAAAGTAACTTATAGCCATAAAGAGTAAATCTTATGTATATATCTTTTTAATTACAGTTTTGAATGTGGTTTTAATTAATAAAATCATTAAGAAGAACATAAAACTGTGTTTTTACATGTACTTTTTATTTATTTATAATCCTTTTAAAGCTAAATTTACTTAACAAGCTTTATTTTATTTGTTTGCCGTCTTTTAGAGATGTATTTGCCAACACAAGTAGTTTAGAATTAGTTGAATATTTAATATAAATAAGTAGTTTAAATATTTATAGTTAAGCATTAAAAATGTTGAAAGAAACGCTTAAATAAACCAACAAAGCAAACCACAATATCAAATTCAATTGTTAAAACGGCAGAGAAACCACAGCACATTTGCTGTTATCTGTCTGTCTAACTGTCTGTTTATTTTGTTTTTTTTTGTTGCTTCGATACATTCATTGATGCTAAATAATTCACACATAATTTAACAAAGAGTTGACATCGACTGCGGCATTTGTTGTTGTTATTTGTCGCTTGGTTTTTCTTTTTTAAATTATTTACCATATTATCAAACGTGTCACACGCAACACACGCACCCACACGCCAGACACATGCCTTCAAGGATGCGAGTGCCAGCACGTATGTAAAAGTCAGGAATAACAGTGGGGCGCTGTTTGGTGGTTGATGTGGGTTGGTGGTGGAGAAGGAGGGACTTTAGCACGCTTTATTTTCGTTAGGATTTCAAATTATTGCAACGCGCTCATACATAGAAAGTGGAAAACATAAATTGTTGGTAAAGCAACAAGCGAAAGTGTAGTCAACAAAGTACATAAAAAACTTTGAATACCCTAACCAGTATACTACGCATGCTTAATAAGAATATTTATAGAATGTAAGTATTAAAAGATTTTTATAGATTAAAAGCTTAACCTTTTATGATAAGGCTTGTGAAAAAAAAATAATAATAATAAATAAATTTAAAAAATCATAATACAGTTTGAAATATATTTTATATTAAACAGAGTTTAATTAAAATGTATAAGCAATTTAAGTATTAATAAGATAGTGAGTTTTAAATTAGTCATTAATTGTGTTATAAAGAGACATGTTTTACGCATATTATAAATAAAATTATGAATTATAATTTTGAATTTATATAAGCTAAATTGGTGCAAGCTTGTCATTATACATTTAATTTTCTAATTATTTACATTTCGTTTCAGTGGTGTGAGTGCGTTATAATTTTTTTAAGTAAAAAAATATATTAAGACGTCACATCATAACATTTACATGCATATTATCCCTCTAACAACAGAATAAGAAAAATCAGTGAGTTTGTTGTTAATATATATATTTCTGTGTTAATCATTCTCTAAGTCTTAATGGTAAGTGTCTTTTCAGGAACTTCTATAAGTCAAATTTTACAGAGTATCGAAGTCTTCGAAGTCATGTATATCAGTTGAAATTTCATGGAGGATAACTTTGCGCTTGCTTAACTTAAAGCAAAATCTAAATAAAAGCCGACAAATTCCTGGTAGCACGCTTTCGTACATATAGGAATACATATGATTATATTGAAGTGCCCCCACGCCTCCACAGCCATATGGCTCATATTTGTTGTTTTTGTTTTATCGACTGGGGGAATTTTTGAGGGGATGTACGCGAGCTGTGAGGCAGCTAATCATGATTTGCAATTTAATTTGTTTGCATTCGCGTGCGTGGCGTAAATAAATTGATGGCACCAGCCACGCCCCAACGTACCGGATAGATGGAGGGCGCAGCAGCTATGTGTTGTTTCCCCAATATTTGTTGCTGCTTAAAGCCAAATTCAAAAAAAAGTTGTTTGAGATACTTTGCGCGCTGCGCTTCGTTTGACTTTGCACACACATTTTCATTTTGCAATTATTTGCATATTTGATCACGTAGAGACGCCCACAACTTTGCCATTGTATGTGCTGCAAATAATTAAATTTCTTTGCCTTTTACGCGGGCGCGTGTTAATTTAGCAATTGCATTTAAACGCCCATTGCCATTTGACGCTTCTGAGTTATTTTTATTGCCGTTTTATTCATTGTACTCAACAAAAATTAACAGTGTCAAAGGTCTCGTACAGTAAAAGTCATTAATCTTCTTTTTCTATAATTATTTCTCATTTATTATTTCTACTAAAGTAAAGCATTTATTAATTCGGCTATTTGCCAAATGCCAGCCCCAATTCACCATGCTCATATTTTATTTCAAATATCATACATTCTAAAAATGCATTTATTTCGATTTGCTACAATTGAATCAAAATGAATCGCTTTAAATAAATTGCCAACAAATTAATTTATAATAAATTTAAATTCATTTCATTGTCAAATTAAATTGAATGAATCTTATATAATTTATAGGTGAACATTTAAAATAGAACTTCTGTTAAATAGTTTACAACTATCAAATTACCCATTTGTTTCCACTTTTCCTTGCCTTTGTTTTATTTTATTGTTGATATATTCTTTCGCCCAAACTTCTGCCGAGAAGCTAGGTAAACTATGCTTACCATAAAGCCATTTTCACTTTGCCATAACATTTCCATAACATGAAAATATTTTTAGACATTCAGCTTGTAGTTTCTGCCCCACTTTCTTGCAACAACTGCCATCAAATTGAATATTCTCTCTGAACATTTGCCAAACAACTTTCATTGCATTTTGCTAGGTAATCATTGTACAAATTTCACGCATTTCACAATTTGGACAAAACAATACAATTATTCCATACGTACCATGCATTAAGTTAGCTTTCTAAGTAATTTATTATGATTCGAGCATTATCAGATTAAAAATTAAGCTTGAAAATATTTAATTCAATTTTAGTAGAGCTGTGGCTGGGACAGAATATTTTTTTGTATTATTTGGTTATTCTTTTCCATGTTTTTCCAAAAATATTAATTTGAAGCATGTTTGTGCAAAAACTTACAATGT
This sequence comes from Drosophila paramelanica, assembly GCA_035043915.1. Classification (NCBI taxonomy): domain Eukaryota; kingdom Metazoa; phylum Arthropoda; class Insecta; order Diptera; family Drosophilidae; genus Drosophila; species Drosophila paramelanica. The sequence goes on along the minus strand of JAWNMO010000618.1, from coordinate 181,822 downwards.
ATTTTTTGGCAAATAATTTTTAGTTTGTTTTTTGGTTAAAATAGACAATATCCACGATGTAAAACCTTGAAACCTTGTAAAAGCCCAACAGGCCATACCAATTTGTGTCAAATTACTTATACACCCCGTTGGTTTCGCTGGTGCCTGACAAAAGGCACAAAACAGGTATCACAGAAGCAAAAGCAAATGGCGAGACAAATGGAGAGATGAATATCGAAAATTCGCTGCTTGGCCATTTGTGAATGCTCAAAAAGCAATTGAAAATGATTTACGTTCTACCTTCGGTGTTGCGACTATAGAGGGCGCCACAATATCTAGTCGGCAGTTAATTACAATCGGTAGTTGGAGCTCTATAGCGCACTAATCGCAAATTAATAAAGTGCAAAGATTTATGACGTAGCGGCTTTGAGTGAATCGTTGTGGTATGAGTGGCTTTTTGAGTATGGAGTGTTCCTCTGTGCTAATTCTTTAAACAACGAACGTCACGAGACAAGCCCGACAATGGAAATTGCCACTCGAAACACTTGCAAATAAAAAGTGGAGTGAAGGGGCTAGCTTCATGGCAATCTATACCAAGAATAATGGCAAGGCAATGCACTTGAGTGCCTGCTCTAAACGACAAAGTGCAGCAGCGGCAGGAGCAGCATCCTATTGTTGTTGGCGCAACGGCAGCCATACACAATTTCACTTCCTTAGCGCACGCTCTCAAGTATATCAAGTCTCGCCATTCCCCACCCGCAGCTGCAATGAGAACTTCAATTTACAGCGCCACAATGAGTTGTACTTGAGTTTAAGCCAAAGCCGAAGCTCAAGCTAAACGCTGATGCCTCAGACTTCAGCTTCAACTTGAGCTTCAATTGCGCCGGCGACAAAAGGCGACAGCATTTGATTTATCAAAAGCACAGCAGAAAGCAGCATCTAAAAAGTGGCAACAACAAAAAGCGCAAATCACTTCCGTAAAAAGGACCAAAAGGAAAAATAAAAAATAATAAAAGAGACAAGAAAAAAGGCTAGCAGCAGTCGGTGCTTCAGCATGTTTATGACTTGAAATTTATTGCGTGGAATTCGGGTATCCCTTAATACAGTAAAGCTAGAATAAAGACAATAATCTCAAAATTAAGAATTTTCCAACACTTGCTGTACTTTCTTTTTTTAACTTAATAAAAACTCATATAAATTTAATTTTTTAATTTTTATTTATTATAAATATATTTTATTTACATTTAATTTTATATATCTATAAAACACAAATTTTTTATATATTTTTTATGTTAATATTATTTTTAATTTATATTTGAAGCTATCCTTTATCTGCTGCAGCTGAATTTGTTTAGCGATCAGCTTGTTTTCGTTTGCATGCGACCTTAAAACAGAAATGAAAAGCCAAAGAAACTACTGAAAAATTCGCCAAAAGAAATGTGCTCAATACTCACGTATTTGATAGCTGATTTTCATCTTGTTCCTTATTTTATAGTTGTTTTTGTTTTTTTTTTATTTTTTGTTTTTGGCTGTTGCTTTTGTTGTTGTTGGTGTCTGGTGCTGGCAGCGATGCAAAAACAAGCTCACATAAATCTTAATAAGCTAGTTGGGGCGAGCCACATCCTCTCCGTCCTCTCAGGTTCTTAGTTTTCGGTATCTCGGTTACTTCCTTTAGTTTACCTCTACAGCCATTTGGTTTGAATTTCCTGCCATTTCCTTGCCCGTTTATCCCCCTTTCCATTCACTTGCTAACCGTCTTTGGTTACTGCTAATTTTTTGCACGCCTTCGCCTGTAAATAAAACACGTTGCAAATGGCACGCCCCAAAGCAAATACCAACAATCCTACCAAGCAGCCGACACGCACACTCCTCGGCACACACATGCACACTCACATACACAATAGCCGCCATAATTCAACATAAAATAACGCAGATACCTGGCCGAAAGAGCAGCCAATGCAGGTTGGTGCTTGGCAAATGTTTTTCCAAGTTTTTACCTCAGCCCCGTTAAAAGTTCGGCCAAGTGCTGTGCGAAGTAGTTTGGTTTTTGGTAACGACCTAAATATTAATAGATTAAATTGTTCACCTTCAATATTTGTTTTCAAAACAAAATTTAACAAGAAAATACAAATTAAATGGAAGTGACAGAGCCAGTTGCCAAGGCAATCAGGTTCAGCAACAAAGACAATGTTACGAAATTTGTAATAAATTTTTGATATATTTTCTAGAAAGAGTTTTCTAAATTAAAACAATTATATTGAATTTTTCAATTGAATAAGAGGAAAATTCTTATGTCTGAGAAAATATGACATGTTTATGTTTTAATAAACAAACAACCCGTAAAAATAGGCCTTTTGCGCCTTTTCAGAAAACAAATCATGAAAATTATTTGCCTACCTCAATTAGTTGGATCTCGACTTGAGAAGTTGTCTTAGCACTTTGAACCAAGTGCGAAATTGAAAGTAACGCCATATCTAATTTACAGACGTCTACCGTTGGACAGCCGAAAAAACTACATAACACAAAATATATATAAAAAAAATAATAAAAATAAAATAAAAATAGAATGAAAGGCCGAAAACTTTTCTTATTTCGCATGAAAAATGTAAAACTTTTTTAATATGCACAAAGTTAAATTTCATTTAAATCAAGATTGCAGTGGATGCTTTTGTAGTTGTTGCTTTTGCTGCGGGTGCTTCGTTGCGTTTCTTGACGTTTTGTCGGGATTTAACTCTTTTTGGTGCTTACCCAAAAAAAAAACCCGAAAAATCCATGCGGTTCTCAATTGAACTTTAAGCGCAGCTCCAAAAACTATGTGAAAAATTAAAAAAAAATAAATTAAGATATAAAAAATAACGAGAAAAAAGCCACAAAAAAGTAAAAAATGTGTTTGATGTGCAGCCGAGCAAATGCATTGGAAATGCATGTGGGCGGGCCGAGGGCGTGGGTATGAGCGTGGTTGTGGGCTGGCTGTTTATGCATTGAATGTGCAGTGGTGCGCATGCTGCTTATTGTTGACAATGCAATAACAACAACAACAACCACTACTACTAGTGCTGCAGCAACAATATGCGGCTGCTGCAACTGAACGTTTTTGTGTACGTTGAGAATGCTTTAATTAAATTTTCCAGCCAGACGTTTCTTGAAAACATAATCACCACAATTTCTACAACTTTACAAATGTTACAAAGAGTAATATTACTGTAATGAATATATTCCTTCCTCTTTTAAAAAATAGATTTACAAATATTGAGGCAAGCTGAATTTGCTTCTAAAATGAACTTATTACAGAATAATTTTTTTGCCATGCAGCAAAAAAAAACATCTGCAAATTTTTTAGGGTTTCTAAGAACTTTAGTTTTTTAGCTTAGATCTTCACCTATAAAAGAAAGCAAATTTTGAAAAGATATTCGGGTATTATGTTGATTTTTCCCAGATTTTTTTCTTTGGCGAAATTCATTAGAAATGGATATACAGCGCATCGCCAAAACAGTCTTTAATGACATGCAACTGTTCAGTAAATTTGGTCTGTATAAACAGAGTGTGTGTGTAGAGAGAGAGAGTGCAGAGAGAGATAGTGGATGGGTGAGAGAGTGAGATATTAAGTGCATGTACATACATGCATGCATGCATGCCACATAGGCAACCACAAATGCCAAAAATTCTCTTGCTGCGCGCCCTCTGCTTCCACAACTACTTACCTCAGCGCCCTGCCCGCTGTCCGCTGTGTTCTTTGCCCTCGGCTCACTCTGTTTGGGTAGTTGGCTGCTACCAGTCCATAAAATTCATTGATTGCAACGGGTTGCAATACAAATACAAACATGCCGCTTCCGCTTATTGGACAATAATTGGCGCACAAAATTATGCAATGAAAATTTTGTTGATACTGTTGATACGTTAACACTCCGACTTACAGCGGAAATCATAACGCTCCTATTAGCCATTCAATGTTTTTATTAAACAACATTATTATTATACTATAAGTTTATTTAAAAAAATAAATATATATATATATATATATACATATATAAATATATTAATAATTATCATATATAGATATAAATTTCAAAACATTAGTTAAATTATTATATAAACTATACTTAAACAATGTTTGTCCACAAGAATAAAAACTTCGTATAGGGTATCTTCTTGTCGACCGATCTCTCATTTGCTTTTTCATACTGCCTGCGTTATACTTTGATAAAACAAAAATAGATACATATGTATATGTGTTAAGATTTATGTAGCTTCATATGCTGCTTTGATGTAGTTGAGTAGATTTAAGCAGGGTTAAACTAATCGCCACTGGCGATGCCAACTTGCAATGTTGTTGGAAACATCAAAGTGCGCTGCCCACTTGAGTTAGGTGTAAAAGCAATTACGCGCATGGACTTTGTAATTAAAATCGATTTTCGTCAAGTTTTACAGTCAGCCAAAAAACCTTTTGATTTTCAATACCAATACCGGGCCAACAATCAGTTTTTGTGTGCCGCTGCTGTTTTGTGGCAATTTTGATTAGAAATTTAGCACACTCCTCTATCTGCCAGCTGGCTTCTGCCCACTCACTTCTGTTACAGCCATTCCCTACTCCCCTTTTCAAACAGAGTTACACTCGTAAATTAATCTGCTGCTTTTGTGCCGCTGCAGTTGGTTTTACATAGCCTTGTCTTGGCTTTTAGCTGTTCCGATATATAAATTATCCTGTTAGGCAATTAATTTCAAATTTATATATTTTTGTATACCCTGAACCCATTGAAAATGGGTAAAAAGGGTATAATGCTTTTGTTAAAATGTATGTAACAGGCAGAAGGAGGCATCTCCGAATCCATAAAAATATATATATTCTTGATCAGGTCGACGAGCTGAGTTGATTTAGCCATTTAGTTTAGCAGAAAATAAAGATTTCGTTTCTATAGTGGGCACGCGCATCAACCGAGTAAAGTACGTGTGGTGTGCATTTGTCTGTGTGTATGTGTGAATTTGTGTATGTATGTATGAATGCAAACGGGTTGAAATGCTTTTGAAGAAAGGTCGCAGGGTTCAGAGCCCTCTAACTTTATTAATCATATATAGTTTAAACTGTACTTCCAAATTTAACTATTATTCCACTCTTACACTATTTAGAAATACCGATGTTTTTAGGATTAGGAAATCATTCGATATATCGAAAAAAAATCCAAATTTCATTGAAAAAAAGTCGCTGCTGTTACCACAACTTTTTACATAACAGCTTAAATGGGCCGATTTATATAGAATAATTTATCGATATACATTTATTCAACATCATATCATATCACAATGTTTTAGAAAATCTATGATATGAAATATAAATGAATTTGATGAATTTATTATCTGATTCTTCTATACTTCATTGAGACTATCTTACATTTCTGTATAAGATGTAACAGGTACAATATCCTCAAAGAGCATGTTGTGTTTATGCTTAAGATTAAATGGAATATTATCTCTGGTTATTATCCCTTGTTTCTGCAACTTCCATTGGGAGCTTGAATAAGTGCACCGCATAATTATGATTTTATTGTGGCCATAAATGAACTTTATCGCAGGCTTCATAAAACATACGATGCAGTCAACAGACATCGCCTTTCGTTTAATTATTGCCATTCTGCGAATTCAATCCAGAAAATGAATAATAATAATAAAGCAAATAACAAAAACAAAAAAAAAATAATAATAATAAGAAAGGAAACATATGCATATGAAATCGTCTCTTATATGTTGTTGATTTCTTTTATTTGGTTTTTTTTAATAGAGTCAAAATGGAAAACAAAAATAAAAATTTAAATTGTTGCAACGTCTGCCGCACATCTTATCGTTGCACGGTGATGCATTGTGCCAACAACAATTCAATTCAATTGAATTAAATTTAACGCCATTACTCGAGTGCTTGTCCTCGTCATCATCAATGTGTCCCAGCTCCGTGTAGTGGTCCTCGACCGTGCAGGTCATGTCTGACGTGTGCGTATTGCCATTGCCCATATGTGTAATCTGTTTGCCAATATTAAAATATTCATTCACCTTAATTGTCAACGGCCGGACACGGGACCCAGAGCCACAGCTATAGTCAGAGTCAGAGACAGAGCCCCGGCAGCCCAGCATATAGATCGCCATAACCGCGCCAAAAGCTTTTACACACACAAAGATACACACACACACATACCACCACATATCCAGACAAATAATAACTTGATCTCTGTTGAGTTGTCAGCAGAACATCACAAAAATTGTAACGAGCGGAACACAACAATTTTTTTTTCTTTGTATATATACCCTTTCAATTGTGAAGCCCCTGCCAAACGTTAAGCTTAGGAATTTAATACAACAGCTGCAAGGTTTTAAAATGAATGTAATTAGTTGACTGCTTTTTGAGGATTACTTACTATGAGTAAAAAATTTTAATAAATATATTGTTGTTTACGTATATATTTATAGATTAGCTTTTTCAAAAAATATATTGAAATTAATATATATATATATACCATATTTTTTAATTGCAATAAATAGTGTTTCCTGCAGTACGGGTTTTGAATATAGTTCCCCGTTTCTGCAATTGTTAATAGAGCGTTGTATAGTCGGCTTAAATTTGTGTATTAAATTTTTTGCTCATTTTTACGTTTTGTTTTCTGTGTGCGAAATATTTGCCACGGCTGTCTGTTGCTTTTGTTGTTGTCGTTCTTTTTATTTATATGCCTTTGTTGTGCTTTTTACGGCATCAGGCCAAGCGGTTGCCATGAGGCGAGTGCTGTGGGTGTGGTCCTCGTTCTTGTGCTGGTTCTGGGATATGGGCAGCCCACAGCGCCAGTACAACAATTGTAATCACTGGGAATCAGCATGTTTCACATACCAACACGAAAATCTGTCGAACATAAAAAGCAAAAATGTTGCCACCCTCATAAAATAAAACTGTGTAGGTGCAGCACACACCCGTGTGTGTGTGTGTGTGTGTGTGTGTGTATGTATGCCCAGTCCATGTTGGCACAAAATGCTGTGCTGTTCAAAAACCAAACGGACCCTGGCCTCTTCTCTTGTTTTTTTTTTTCTTCTCCGCTAAATGTACAAAGTTGCACAGCCCACATTCCCCCCTCATCCACTCATCCGTTGCGCGCTTCACCTTTGCGTCGCATATGAAAATTCAATTTGCTTTTCAATATTTGTCTCACTTATTTTGTATTTTGTTTGCAAAGGCGGCGAACGGCATTTAAATTTCATGACGAGTTGTTGTAATTAATGATTTTTATGCGCTGCAATAAAAGCGCCAACAAATGGCAACAACTCCCAGTAAAAAACGGTGCACAGGACCAAAGACACTGTCCTGAGCCGTTGTAAAAGCGCAGTTATTTGTGATGTTCAATTAGCACTGAGTGCCAGTTGCAAGAGGTAATTACAATCAGAAAGGACAGCTCGCTCAAATACGCCCAGGAATTGTTAAAAAAATTAATATTAAAAAAAAACTATATATATATTTGGCAAGGCCTTTACTCTCTGAAAAGTTTATACAAATATACAAATTATGTAAGACAGACCAACAATGAGTTAATTGATTCTAACTTATATTTAAAACTGATTTTTTTTTTGCTTCTACCGCCCAAATAAATTAGGTACCAATTTTGTATTGTACATATATAATAATGAAGAAAACCAAAGTATTATACATTTTACTGTTTGCAATATATATTTAAATTTTATTTATATGAATAGTAAACACAATATTTAAGTATTTTTCAAAATTTTTTAGAAACTTGTAAAAATAAAAAAATCCTAAAAATATCGAATACATTTAATTTTATTATCAATAGTAAGGTCTTGAAATATAACATAACTACACAAATAAATTTCAGTGCGTTTGGCATAATATACAATAATTATGATTCTGGAATTCCATTTAATTTTTCATGTTTTTACTGCAGACAAGACAGTTAATGGTATAACTCATTAAATTAATGACTTTATCTGTGGCAACATTTTGCGCGTGATTTATCCAATAAGAATCGTCTTAATTGGCATTTCGAATATTATGTACTCGATGAGCTTAATTTCCGATAAAGATAATTTAGTCACACATACACACACACCCAGTGCTAATTTTGTATGTCTAGGAAGTATATTCCTGATATGAGATTTATACCCGCCATTGTTTGCTTTCGCTAAGGATTTGGACAGTTTTTGGGCCCAGGCGCCCCTTCTTATTTATCCACTAAACCTCTGCACACACTTTGGTGGCATGTCAATAAGCCATTTCGTGGGCCTGTCTCTCTCTCTCTCTCTCTCTTGCTCTCTATCTTTCTCTTCTCTCTCTTACGTTTAGTTTCGGAAATATCGCCTGAATGATTTTCGTGTTAAATTAATTAAATTCAATGCGTGTTCGGCAAACATTTGACCAGCGGCCGATAGAGCCAAATGAAGCAGCTGGTGAACGCTTGCCAAATCAAATCGTGCCATAAATTTGCAGTCCCTGTAATTGGCCAAACACAATGTGTTATTTTGTGGGTTTGTTTCTGCCAAGGTCCCCAGATACCAAACTGACAACAATGGCAAACAATGTTGACACAGGTTAATCAAGCAAAAATATACAGTATTAAAATACACTTTTGTTATAAAAAACTTTAATTATGCGGCGAGCGATGTTTTTTTTGCGGCCACTTATTCAGTTTTTAAATAATTTTTTTCCGCATAGGCAATATAGAGATTAAGTTAAGCTGAATTAATTAATGCAACAACATTTTTCAGAAAAGTGTAACATTATTTATTTCGTTGATAATCTGTAGCAACAAATATGCAATTATATTAATGAATTAAAATAAAAAACGTATGTAAACGTGTTTGTTGGTGCTACTGTTGGAAGTATTGTCATTTTAAATTTCAAGTATTCAATCTTAACTAAAAATACAAAATTAATATGTCTAAAAATACTTTTGTTTTTTTTCTTTTTTGTATAAAAAAATTGGTTAATTCATTGTGTAAATTAATAAGAATTTTATGAAAAGAATAATGTTATAAAATGTATTGATATGTGAAATATTTATTCAAATGTACTTTTATTCAGCAATCAATATTATGGAAAAATATTTGAGGTAGCGGCTGTTTTTAATGCATTAATGTTTACCAATTAGACTTAATAAGTACACAGAACTAAAGTATGTTTTTCAACAATATTCGTTTGTTGATTTTCTCATAAATGAAAACCATTCACAGGCTATTCGCATGTGGTCAGGACTCCTTTTTTGTATTTGTTTGCAGCAGCTGTGCAAATATCTCGTATGCATTTTTTCCGATCCCCTCTAACACTTTTTTTAATGCAAAAAGTTTGCCACCCGTTGCTGAGTAATTAAATTTAACGCTTAAAACAACAGCAACACAGTGAGTATGGGAGAAAGTAAGCGAGTGGGGAGGCGAGTGTGAACAAAATGTCCACACAAACAGAACTGAAACCAAACTGAAATATAATTGTGAACGGCATGCAGTTGGTTTTGCAAATCGTTTGACAGCATTGCAAAAAAAAAAATGTCAACAAAGTTAACAAATAAAATAAAAACGGCAATACCAATCTAAAAAAAAAATGTAAAAATAAAAACACAAATAAATATCTCTGCGGTCGTGCGAAGCTAATGGAACCAAGCGAAATGTGAGACGATGATGATTTTATGTTTTGTGCGGGGCAGCAGCATATAAATTGCCTGTGAATTATGTGCAAAAAGCATCGATTTTGAGGCATTTCAAAATTGTGGTCAGTGCGAAATTATTATTAATAACTTTTTTTGCGAATTCATATTTACATTTGGTTTTTATATGATACACTTTTTGTTCCGTAATTATAGCTAAATTTTGTATGTATATATGTATATTCATATTTATCACAGCTGTTGCCTTTGGATTAAGCGGGTTTATTTTTGGCATTAATGACAGGCGGTCGGTCTAATTGGAATCTGTGGCATTAGCGGCTACACTTTAAGAGTATTTAAATCAATTATAAAATACGCTTAATATGATTTAATGTAAAACATTTTACCTAAATAGGCCTTGCTAAAATGCTTTGTAGTCTAAAAAGATTTATTATAATTATGATGTGTTTGTAATAATTGGACTTATGAATCAATGTTAATAATGTTAATTAATACGAATTATCTTATATGGATCCCAATTTAAATATGTTTGTATAAACAATTAATATCAAACAGCTTTTAATCCTTAAGCAATAAAAACATAATTGTTTTTAAACAAATTATTTTTTGTTAAAATTATTGTGCTCTAGATAATTAACAAAATTCTAATAACATCAATATAAAAAAATCAGAAATAATGGAAATGGATTTATGGATCTGCAATTTTTAACACAAGGAATGCGGAAATTGTAAACTATTTGGGGTATTTGGCAAAAAAAATTACTTACTAATAATATCGTCACGATTATATTGATAACTAAGCATATGTTGATGAAAACAGGCAAATAGCACTTTATTAGTTTTAATCAATTTGAAAGGCGTCCACAAACAACATTATAAATCATTATGAATAGATTTAGAAAGGCAGTCAATAAAGTAAAATAAACAAAAATAATTGGCAGGAATTATTCCAAAAAAAAAAAAAATAACAAAACAATAAAAGAGAAATTTATGACTAGTAGAGAACAACTTAGAAAAGTTGCCGCAAAGTAAACAACGTGTTATTAATTGTATGACATTTGTCAAAGGGTCTTCGGCTGCAAATTGAATGTAAAGCGAATAGATAAGAGAGCAGCAAATGTAATCAATTCGAGTCTCATTCTCCGTTTATGTGTGTGTGTGGTTATGAATGATGAGCAAACATTCACAATTACGGCAATTGCTCGCGTAGACCCTGTAATTTTGAGGGGGGTGTTGGCGGGGAAATTCAATTACGGCCAAAGACCAAGCGAGGCAACTTTGTCAACGTGCCCCGTTATTTGTGGCAAACGCAGCGAAGCGTTGCTAAACCGGATGAAGATGGCACCGGCAACTGTTTTGGCCTGGTCAATTGATGGGCACAAGTAAAAGTGCTCTAGTCGCGGATTGCCGACCTGCGTGTTTCCCTGTAACCAAGCTTAAGCTGCCGTTATTTAACAGAAATAGGACTATAAAGTGGTACCTTTGTCAAGTAGCTTTAAATAATAAATGATTTGTCCTATTTGTTTGCAATTTTAAGACTGGTATTTAAAAACATACCAAAAATACGAAGATATATATACATACATATTTCAAAGGGTGCAAAAAAGTATATATTAAATTTAATGTCTTAAGCTCATATGATCTCCATCTCCAACAAATCGATGCTTATAAATGATATATGCAGACTTTCAGAAAATCAATATTCCTCGCTTTAGAGGATGTAGGGTATAGGAAGAGGGAGAAAATGTTGTTAAAGAGAGATAGAGAGCAAGCAGAGAGCCACATTGCATGTAATCAAACAGTTTGCGTAGCAATTTTCGATTATCGTTTGACTGATTTCGTGTTAAATCAATTAAGACATTGCCCAAGTTGCCAGCCCAACGCAATGGGACGTGCGGTCGGCCTACGTATTCGTGCCAGCCGGTTATTTATCTAATAACCCTGGCCAACATACACACATTCACATACACACACACATACACACACACACACACACACACACACACACACACACTCACTCACATAAAGCTAGGTTTGGGCCGAGCGGGACAAGACAATTGTCTTGCGCCTTATTGATGGAGCTGCCGGTCTCCGGCTCGTATTGTGTTTTGTTTTTGCTGTCTTGATTAAAGCTGTGTACAAAATGATTTTCAAATTGTGCAATTTTCAATTTATGAAGACACCCCGTCTCCTTTTGAGCCCCCTTGCCGTCTGTCAAGAACAGAAGTTGCTGCCGCTGTGGCAAAAAGTTTGTCAAAAACTTTGGACTTTATTTTGTAGCCGCATAAACACTTTGAAATAGACCGATTCCAAACGTAGTCAAGGCGAGTAGAAAACTTTTCACGCTGTCCCCGTTTACCAGAAAGCCCCCGTCGTCAGACCCCTCTGTCTAAATGCTCGCTAACAAGCCGAAAAGATTGCAACAAAATTCAAATTGAAATTTGGTATTTTCCAAAAGAAAATTTGTTGCAAACTGTCGCATACTTTTCCCTATGGCCAAAAAGGCGGCCAACAACTTTAAGACAAGGCACGAAAATTCTATTCCTAGTGTTTAACGAATGTTAAATATATATTTTGCTACAATTTAAATATATGGGCTTGGACAAACGGAAGTATGTGCTCAATTCTTGCATTGCCTTCATACATTCATTTGAATTTGATTCAATCTTTTTTATTAATTGTATTGTTAACCTATATTATAGGCATTCGCTCTTCAACTCTGGATATATTATACGTATAGATAAAGATTTTTATTCTTTGTGTGTGTTTAAATGTTTTTTAAACAAAAGTATAAACTCTCTATCTTTTATTATTCAATTTGACATATTTTAGTGTATTCAATATCATCATTTAAATTTGTATTGTATCTAAGTTTGGAAAAGTGTGATATACTTATTTGTACTAAGCTAATAATAAAAATATAAATATATATTATATTTATATGTATGTATTTATTTATTTCGCTGACTAAGTAATTGCAAGCTGGTTGTAAACAGTTATGCATGCATAATTGAACCAGGGGACTCACAATGAGTGTGCAATTCGGCACTTAACCTTTTACTGCTGCTGTGCTCAGTTTCAGCTTCAATGCCAACTCCAGTTCCAGTTCCGTTTCTAGAGAGATAGAGGGAGCTTGCATGAATAGCCAATGAAGCAAAAGTGCCGTCATATGAATTAATGAGCAGACACTGTGCTGAACAGCAATAATAAAAGCAACAACATAAAGTAAGAATTTGTTAGTATAGTGTATACGACAAGGAAATACCCTGTACTCGCGATTAAGAATATAATAAACAGAAGTAAGTACTATATAGTAAATGCGATTAATAAATACTGATTATACTAAAGTAATATATTACAAACTATTAAATTATGTTCGTTTTTCATTGAAAATATAATAAACAATAATTTATGGATTATTAGAAGTTTCAATATTTATAATATTTTTATCAAGATCAATACATTATTATAATACCTATACTCATAAATTTACATATATATATAAGTTCTTATTTATAACCTAAAAACCCCTTCTCACACTTTTAACGGCTACATGGTATAACTACAACAACTTCCATACATGACTACTCGCCCACACACACATACATGCATAGGTACATATCAAATGGCACTATTGAGTGTTATAATCCGCAGGCCTTTTGCATTTGCTTTCACTTTTGCCGAATGCCTTTGTGCTGCGTGTGAAATATTCATGTGTTGTTTGACAGAGTGTGCGTACGTTTGTGTATTGTATTGGTTGAGTGCGTCTTGCATGGGTGTTTGCTGTGTGTGAAAACAACATGCAGCAATTCTCATCCTTTCCTCCTCTTTTTTGGGAAAATGTTTAGTGTACTCAATGCATGCAGCTGGAGATAAACTAATGCTGTTAATAACCCAACTTATCCAACTTGTTGTGGGAATAAGAGTGAGCGAGATTATAAAAGATGACTTGCATATGTCCTGTGCCGTACATTTATTTAGTGAGTGGACTTTGTGAATTATGAGAGCGTGAGTGATAATTCTAATTAATTTTAATGCAAACTGCAGCTATTCGAAGAGAGTGAATATTGAGAGAGAGAAAGCTAGTTTATGTGATCAGTGCATTTACGCCATTTAAGATAAAGCTTTTAATCGATTTGTTTGTTTGGACTGCAGGGAGCATATCTTGTGGGGTAAGCGGATATAACAGGTTATAGCTTTTATTTTGACAATTATTGACAATTAATTTAAAAAACTTATGTATAATATTAAGACTTTAATAAATATTAATAATTATATTATTTATTTTTACATTTAAATTATTTTTTACGTATACTATACATGAAAGTTGCTGTGATAGACTTGAATCGTGGACTAAATTTTATAATACCCGAGTAGGACAGGGAGCAGCATGGTTGGCAAATGTCAGTGTGACCAGAGTGACAGACTGCACCGCGGTTGGGGCTATGTTGAAGGGGCAATTCTGCGACTAGGGGAGGGCATTGGGCATGGTGGGTGGGGAGGCGTCCAAACGTTCATTTGGCAATGTCAAAATGTTGGCCACTGAGCTCATTTTACCTAGGGCCACGCCCACCACTTTGCACAGATTCATGCATAAAATTATAATAAATCATGGCACGCAATAAATATGGCACCCACATCGAGTCAGATAGAGTCTCTCTCTCTCCATCTCCTTCTCCCACTCCATTGCCACCTACTTTCCCCGTTGGCAGCATGTGCGTGGGCGTCGATAAGCTGTCCACCTCCGCCCTCCTCCCCCACACCACTAAAAAAAGGATCTAAACATAATCGAAAACGCGTTCGCATCTCTTGCGCTGCTTTTCTTGTATTTAAATATAAATGAAAATGTTTTGCAGCCTGATTGCGGCATATTTTGACGCAGCCGCCGGGCGCTCAGCTGCGACAGCCAGCGGTGGTGGCGATGGACCGGCGGGATGAGGGGCGTATATTCTCCGCTTTGCGTTTCTTTGATAAAATCACGTACAGCTTCTGGGCAAAACACTCGAAAAGGCGCTTCAGCTCTTGAGTTTAATGCGCCACAAAGAACATTGCGCCTTTTGTTGTTGTTGTTGTTTTTGTTTGACTTAAAGTGTTGTTGTTGTTGTTAAGGATTCACTTCCTTATTGTCGCATTTATGCTGGTTGAGAAGTCAGAGCCACATATGAAAACTGCTTGCCTGCCTGACCAGATAGTGTTAAGTCGTGCCATTTTTATCATTTAATCATTTCCATTTATTGAATATCTATTTTAAGTTCATCCCCGTTTGCCACAGTTGACATTAGATGTGGCAAGCAAAAAATTTTCACGATTGTACGTCAATTTAAGGGCAATTGAACTCAACTGATTGCTTGCTCAGTTCTATCCTTTTCTAGGGATGAATATTTTATAAACTTCGATTAAAAATAGTTTTTAAATATAACACGGAAATTTCTATCGCATTTCAAAATTATATACATACCCATTGCCTTATATGGACTGCATCCTGCCATTCGTGAACTGTTTAAATATTTAAAAGTTTTCCCCATTTTAGCTGATTTGCTGTTCGTTTGGCTGAAATTTCAGTTGGCAATCGCGCCAGTCAGCGTCAAATGCAAATTTAATGGTCTATGTAGAAGGTAGCTGGGCAAATGCTTTTAACCACATCCGCTGCCATTAGATGCTACAAAAAAGCACCAGGAACAACAATGGAAAATGACGCCAGTGGAAATGTGCAAAATCAATGCGCATTAGGGGCTGGCGTTATTTCATCTTATTCTCTGCTCGAGACGGCAAGCCGCATCGCTAATAGCATATCAAGTTGAGGTTGTTATGCCCCACTTCTGACGCTTCCGTGCCCATTTAGCCAAAGGTAGTACAACACGCCCAATACACCCATAAAGCAGGCCACCCGATCAGCTCAACCGCAAGGCTCATCAATTTCAATAATATAACTGAAATATACGGAAACCTTAATCAATTGCTCAGATAGCTGGTTAAAGTAGTTATTGCTTAGCGAAAAATCAGCAGAAAAGTTTTATTCTTTTTACCTTTAACCCTGAAAAATAGGTAAACAAAATAAGATTTATTTTTAGTTGCAATTTGAAAACTGTCTAAACTAATTTGAATACTGATTGCAACTTAAAAAGAAATCTCAATTATAAAATAAAATCAAGTTTTCTATAGGCAGTGCACACTGTAATTATATTGCTGTCATACAATCCAAAATGACAACATTCTCAAACAAATGCTGACGGGGCAAACAACTTCTCGTCCAGCTGGCGAACGAAGTTGGTTGCCGCTGCTTCTTATTCTTCCTCTTGTGGCATCGCTTGCCGTGTCCTGTCATTCGTGCATGCAATCCTCACACACACAAGCACACACACACACACGCTAGACACAGGCAATGCATTCAAGCGCAAATTAAGCTTGACAAGCAAAAATTAAACTGTGCATTTGTATAGCATGTGAAATTGTATATGGTATCTATATCTGTATTTGTATCTATGCGTAACACGCTCACTGTGTAGCTGTATCTGTATCTGCTGCTTGCTAGGGCAAAATATAATTTCCTCATGTACAGTTCATTAAACAGAGCTAACCAAGTTGCAGGCAGCACTTAGCATGCGGCCTCCGTCTGCCTGAAAACCAAGTTTATATGCAAATCGAAAAAAATACGATAAAAAAGAAACGTAAAATACCTTTTCATACGCTATAAGAATGAAAAGGTGGGCAAAAATGCTAACATGGTTTTAAAATCTAAAAAAATAAACAAGTATGTCTAAGCATGGTACACGTTACCTTAAATTGACTTGTTAAATTATTGAAATTAAACAATGGATTTGATTCCTAGAAATAAAATATATTGTAAGATATTCGTTTATTAGAAATATTAGAATATTACAATAAGCAAAATTTATTTTAAATTATTTCAATTATTATCAATATTTGTTGAATATTAAAAGTCGTATCATAAAATGAGTATTCCGGGATACTTTCAGCACCAACATAATCAAGATTTAAAAAAAAAAACCCAACTTTACAACACCATCTAACTAAAAACACAAACATCCCTATCATCCCTATAATATCAATGAACCAGTATCACAAACCCTTCCTGCATGTAAAACTTCATTCATAAACCCTCCGTCAATAATACCTTCAAGCTTTATCACCAAAATTGTTAAATCAACTCTATTGTAATTTAGATAATCTTTAACACCTGTATCTAGGCCATGGCAGCTATTGCTAGTCTGCACACTCGTCATAAGGCTCTACCAGTTTTGTAAATTAATAAATAGATAATCTTCGTTTCACCAACATTGATATGTTGAACTATTTCTGGATATTATATTTAACTTATAAACACCCAGCATGCATTGCAATTAACAGCAAGCGACTGCAATATAGTTATTAGCCGGCCTGCGGTGGATGAGTACTAAACTGAATCGAAAACCATTTATTATCGATATGAGGCAACATTTAATGAGTTATAGTTTCGTTATGATGCAGTTGTATTGATTAGGCGGTTTATTGAATTAGAATGCAGATATAATATGTGTATACATATATGTCTTGTATATACGTCCATCGAATGACACTGTGAAATGTTGTGCTTAAGACAATAGAGACATAAATTTCAGCTTAGCGGCGAGAAAAGCAATTCATATTCGTACCATAAATAAAAACATCTGCAACATAATTTTTATGTTGTACACATATATAAAACAAAGCAAGAAGATGTCGAAAAATATCAAAGACGCTTTTATTTCTATTGTGGCGCATTGGAAAGGCCATAGGCGTCAAAGCACTTAAACGCTAGACACAAAGACAAAGCCTCCCCATCAGCCCAATACCGTCTAAACAGAGTTTGAGCCTCGAATCTCCTCTAGTTCGGATCCAATGCCCGACAATGACACCCATAAAATGTCTAGTCGGTTTTTTTGTTTGTATTTTTTTTTTATTTTTGCTGCCTTTATTCTAAGCCTGGCCAAATCAAGCACTTCTGCAAGTTCATAGATTTATTTTGCTTACGGGTTCTCTTTCCATATTTTTTTTTCTTTTGTTTTTTTTTTGTTATTTTGGCTTTTCTCGATTTGACATTGAAGCGCATTAACTTTGACATTCGCGTGAGTTTTCTTCGCTCGGCGCCACAATGATTATGACTCTTGAGAGTTTTTGCCACGCTTCTTTCATTCAATCTTTTTTTTTTTTGGCATGACTTTTGCACTTTGGCCAAAGTTGAAGAAATTAATATTAGCAACTGGCGCAGATACTTTTCGCAAATTGCAATCTCATCGCGTTCTTATCAGTGCAGCTGTTGAATTTACAAACTAAGTGCCCTGCATGACTCGGAGGCTATATAAATAATTTACGATTCAATAGCCCACTCTCAATACTTATGGTTTTGACAATGTGTGATAATCTCAAAGTATTTGAAGAGTGAATCAATTCAATTCGCGTATTTATAACTTACATAATTTGTAATGTCAAAAAACTAGCTCGGTTGTAGGTATTTAAAGATTTTAGCTCAGCTGGAAAGTATCAATTTGTAAAATTTCTATTTATTCAAATTCGATAAACTATATACTGTGGGAAGCATTTCAAGCTAAAACTGCTTTCAACTTGTTCCAAAATGACATGACCATTAACCCAGTTACGTAAGTTTGTAGCTACTTTCATAATTCACCTGCCATTTACATCAAAATGCATCTGTTTGAACTGCATTTGCTATTCTTGAGATAAATATAAAAAGCTTATCAACAGAAATGAACTAGTTCTTCTGGTTGCAGCCTCACAAATGATTCAAATGCCATTCATGTCAAATGCCATCTGATTCACAATGCCTTTGCCCAACGCTAAGCCAAAAACAATTGCCCGCATCACACAATATGTCAGTTCGGGCCAAAAGTCGCTCGGCAAACACGTAAGACAAATTCTATCTATATGCAATCAGCAAATATGCTCGGATGCCATACATAATGCAGGCACTTTTTCCAGGCAAGTGGAAATTATGTCAAAACAAACGCAAAAGCCAAAGCAGCTCAAGTCATTCAGTTCAGTTCCGACTGACAGTCATTCATTCATGCATTCATTCATTCATTCAGTCAGTCAAAGAGGTTTTTCAATTATAGGCATGCATAAAAGTTTAACTAATATCATGTTGTCTTTCTGAGAAGAGAGAGAAAGCCATAAAGTGAGAGGGACAGAAGTGTGGTAGCCTAGAGTTATCTGGAGCGGTGGGCATTTGGAATTGTTGATAAATCGCGTCAAAGACACGAAAGATACCATTTATCAGCACCCAAGCAATTTGCGAAATTTCTACGCTGCACGCTTCTATTTGATACACTTCGCGGGCATTATATTTGCATCACGAAACATAGATAACGCATAGAAGAAAACATCTGTGTCCTTGTAAAAGTGATATGCATACATATATATTAGTAAGCAGAATCTAGAGCCAAGTCTGGTTTATAAAAATATATATATATATAAAAATTTAGCAAGGTGACATTAAAACAAACAGTTTATATAATCGGACTAATATAGGATAGAGCTCCCATAGAAACGATCGGACTACAAATAAGTATTTGTATTGACTATATGTTAGCAAGTGTATTTAATCTGCGGCAACCGATTGTCAATTGTTGTTTTTTTCCCTTATTTTTATCTTTATTTATACGCCATTTACAAAATCTTATTGAAGGGGCTGCCACACAGGGGTTGTAGTTGGGGTTTGGTGGCTCTGACTTTACTTTGTGCAACTGCAGCGCAGTTTTTTTACATATGTCTGGCAGCATTTGTAAGGATTTGCCATGTCTTTCTCTCACTGTATGTGTGCGTGTGCGTGTATGCGTTTGTGTGTGTGTGTGTTACTGCTGCAAGTTGACTTCATTCAAAAAAGTTAATTCATAAATCGCACAAAGCGCGCAGATACGAAAGCCGCACATGATAGCAGCCCCCAACTCCTCCCCAAAAAGAAAACAAAGCGAAAAAAAGTCATATGCAAAATGCATTTAGTCTCTAAGATGAAAGCTCGCCTGCAGCGGCTGCATTGCGCCCAGCGAGTGGAAAACAGCTGCTGCAATGGAATAGGTGGAGGTTGGGGGTGGTCGCCCGGACTTATTCAAATAAAAGATTTCTATCAGGTGGCTCTTATGGCGCATGAAAGTACTTAAATTTGTTTGACTTGAATTTGCTGCGAGTGGTACGCGTGGGTTGGTGGCTTGGCGATGCCTTGGCAGCTGTTGCGATTTTGCCACTCATTATGCGAACAAAAGCAGCTCACGACTGGCGTGTCACGTGACTCACGGCTTGTTTAACTAGCATCCATAAAGCGCCAAGCGACATTATGTTTGTGAATGCGTTTACCAGATTGGCCCGCAGAGATACGAATAAAATGTGAATATCTGCCCACCATCTATCTATACGGCCACATGCAGTGTATTCTGTGCGTGCCGTAAGGCAGTTAAAAGGGAATATGTGTTTAGCCAAGGATGTAAGAGGTGTGTATTAAGAGCATTGAAATGTATGTACATTTAATATGTAGTATTTAATATGCGGCTTTTATTGTTTTAACGATATGGGGGCGATTGGAGGAGATATCCCAAATTCGAGGGCATCAAAATGCGTCTGGCTTACACAAACATATCGCACTAAATTTGTTGGCTCTAGTTCTTATAGTCTCCGAGATACGGTAAAAATCCAATGAAACGGAGCAAGTTATCGAACAGAAAGATAAACTTGTTCTGCTGACGATATATACGAACTGAATGAGACCAAGATCAGCTTTATGGCTTATTTAGTTTCCGAATGTTTATACAGACCGAGAGACAGACGGATAGACAGACCTACATGGCTAAATTATACCTCGTCTAGCCATTTCCACCGGGTACAGAGTAAAACAAAAACAATATGGGTTGTTTCATAAATTTTTGTTGAATTAAGCAAACAACAAATATTACTTGCTTGTTTTATATTTTATTTATGAATTTTTTATTTTTTCTTGAAATATTTGCAGACAGATTTCTGATGACCTATTCTAAAGATTGAGCCGAAAAATTACAAAATCACTACTATATTACAATATTAACAAGTTTATTTAATAACTAATAACTTTATCTAAACTAACTAACCTTCAGTCTATTTCATCTCCAAGGCTTGGACGGAGAATCAAAGAGAGATTTGGGTGATCACTGATAAACATAATATTAAAAGAACTATAAAAAACCACAGTTCGCTATTGGTTTTTGAATTTTGTTGAGTTGTCGGCCTGGGAAATTCCTTCAAGAGCATCATATTCGTTTCGAGCTGAATCAGATCAAAGGCAATGCTGCACCCAAATATGACGTCGGCAGATAATTGCGCACAACTTAAAGAGTTTGGAATTTGCTTCTCTATCCTGATCCAGTGTACAATTCTTTTGGAGTCTGTTAAAGGAGTGATTGATGTGCATATATTTTATTATATATATATATATATTTACCTGGCATAATTAGTTTCTTGCACCAATTCTGGTTTGGATCAGGCATTACGGTTTTTGAACTTTTTATATGCTTCACTATTCTACTGGGACATAAAGTCCTTCTCATCGTGTTTCTTTTGATTCTGTCCTTCAGCTCGCTACTTGATATTTTCTGGACATGTTCATTGGAAAGCAATTTTTCCAACTTATACAATTTAAAAACTCTGGAGCTTGGCTTGATTTTCTGCGATTTCTTGCGAAAAACACGACTTGTAGACTGTGGCGGCAAATGTTGCATTTCATCCTTTACGCTCTTTGTAGTGATATCCATTTTCAGTACTTGATACAGATTCTGGGCAATGATGCGCTCAAAGGCGGCTGCACTGGGTATTTTCAGTTCAATTGGGCAACTCCTTGGCTGTTCTTTGCGAACGTTCACATAGCGAGGTTTCATGTAGTTCCGTACATTTATGCCCAAGTCCTCGATATGCTTGTTCTGTACGCCAATTTTTTCACCCGGATTGTGCAGCCAAGTGGTTTTGGCCCCGTCCTTCCGTAAGCCAGTATTGTGTTTCTTTTCGGTGTTCTTAGTGCGGCTTTCATATGTTTCCCCATTGCTTTTAAGTTGGCGTCGTGTCCCCTCAGTCCCAACACGTGCTTTGCAGACTGTACGTTTCTAAAGGGTATCGATTACAATATGCATATACCATACGAAAAGATCTGGCGCTTACCATAGTTTATTCTGTATCTACCCTATTAGTGAAATATTTCGTATGTTTTATTTAGAGTTAACACAATAAAATATATATGTAACAAACATTTAAGAGGTGACTACACATTTTTTTTTGTTATTTATGTATTTTATTGTTTCGCCTTACTTTGCCCTGATCCAAACCTACTTGGGGGTCGTTCTTTCAGGGTCAGCGTAAGAACGCAGATATCTTCCCACCCACCAAATACAAGCCGAATTTCCGCAGGCAGCTGCTTGGACCCTTCTTCTACTCTTTACTCCGCAGATATGCCTATCCCCAACCCTTCGGAGCCGCAACGCTTATGGCCTCGTACGCCGATGACGTCTGCGCGATTGGGCTAGACGCTGGAACGTGGAACTTAACCCGGAGAAAAGTGCAACCGTATATTTCACCTTAAGACGCGGCGAGACCGCAGCCCTGAGGCTGAATGGGTCAAACCCAAATCAAGCAACGGAGTCGCGCTACTTAAGTGTCACACTGGACAAGCGGCTTACCTTCCTAAGCCACATTAAGAGAACTCAACGGCGCTGCCGACCAAGAATGCAAAAACTAAACTGGCCACTCAATTCCCGCAGCAAACTGTCTCTAGCCTGCAAGCGCAAAATCCAAATCTGTGGATTGGCAGCACCTTCCCACAGGGGAAAAGTGCAAAGCTTCCCAAGCCGGTCACTACGGAGCATAACTGGAGCTCCTTTTTATGTGCACAATGCCAACAGGCTAGCCAGAGAGCTTCAAGACGCTGATTTTATATTAAACAAAAGAAAAACTTAAATCTGCATTGAAAGAACAATATTTTCATTTTCAATGGGTTATATCCTGAACAATTAAGAATGGTGCTGTTACTGTTTACGGTCTAAACTATTATTGTTATTTTGGAAAATTGAGATTTTTACAAATTTTAAATTTGCTAATATTTAAAGGCTTTGGCTTCTCTGGGTGGCGTTCCAGCGGGCGTGTCCGGGGTATCAAGGTCGCAATCTTTGGGGAACTCATTAGCTATCTATAGCTATCTGTCTATATATACTGAAATTTATACACAAAATGTTGTGATTTAAAATCTCAAAAACTGTGGCACTTTTAAGCGTATCACAAAGTTTGGTGACTATAGCATTAAAGTTGTGGACTTCATCAATTAATCGGTTTGTCACGCCCTTAGTGGGCATACTTTAGAGTCCCTAACACTTCATCTGACAGACGTAAAACCAAGTATAAATATTATATATGCAACGACGTTCTCACTTGAATTTGAAATGGCGGGAAGCCATATACGAAAATAAAATAAATAACCATCTATTTATAGTATAATTCATAAAATTAACAAATTAATAAAATTTTGTATAATAATTTGTTTTTATTATTTGTTAATTTTTATTTTTATATATAAAACGATGTTAGCATTTAAAGAAATTAGCTGTGATAGTATACCTTCGAATTGTTTTTGTCATCTATACTATTTAAATTCGAATTATTACATTATTATTATTTTTATGTTGAATTCTTGTACATTTAAATGTTAATTGTGACATATTTTCGGAGTCGAGTCCTTGCCGCCATAGAAATCGAAGCATTGTTAGCATCTGTTTGGGTAATACTCATGAATCATTCATGAAACGTTTGCACAAATGCAAATCGGGCCAAATCTTTACAACAAACAAAAGCTGCTCAAACACACAGCATGAATACATAAAAACACACAAAATCGCGACTAAACAATGTAAAATGTTAAATAATTATTAAAAACAGATGCGGCAGCTACCGAATGCTACAAAAACAATAAACATTTATTTACTTTTATTTACTGTTTACTTTTTGGGCATAAATTTATGGCCTAATTCAGCTGCCCTCGTGCATATCGACTGTCTCTGTCGCTTGTTTTAGCACAAAAACGTGTTGGAGTTAAACAAAAAAGAGACTTTTTAAACCAAAAATCTTGAACACTGCGCAACAATTTGACAAATTTATTTTTATATTAAGGACGGATGTTAAAAATTTTAATTTTATACATAATTTCAAATGTATTTAACATTATATACAGCATTCAATTTTTTGTATACTCGTTCTCGAAGTGAAAAGAGTATATTGGTTTTGTGCAATGTACGTATTGCTGTCTATCCGTCCGTTTGTCCGTCTGTCCGTATGAACGCAATTTTTTCGTCGCTATTGAAGCTAGAGACTTGAAATTTTGGATATTTACTCGTGTGTACCCGCGTCAGATAAAGTGTTAAGGATTTTGTTAGGCGTGGCAAACCTATAAAACCTAAAATCGTGAATCGATAAAGTCTACAAGCTAAAGCTAGACTCACCAAATTTGATAGGCCTATAAAAATCGGATAGGCCCATATCTCCCTCAGTTATTAGGCTAAGTCACCAAATTTTGCATGAAATTTGCAGGAATGATCCCCAAATATCACAGAAAAAATTTGTTGGCTATACCCCTTCTACCCCATAATAGCGAAAACCGAAATACCTGAAAGCTCAAATCCATAAGTAATGCATATTTGCACTGTTTTGAAAGAAGATTCACCACATTTGGTATGTAGATAGCTGGTATCGTGAACGCGTAGAACGCAGTCAGTAACGCCCGACTGTGCTTTTTTTATTGTCAAAGCTTCAAAGATGAAGATTATTTGAAAATTCAATATATATTATATTGTAACTGAATTATTATTATTATTATTAATATCAAAGAGAAGATATGTACAGTTTAGAGAAAATGCTTGTAGACAGTGACGGCCACAGTAATCGTTTTAGGAAATATGTAAGCTGTCAGATCGTGGTATTAAATTAAATAACACCTTTGGCATACACACACACACACTTTCTTACAATCAAAGCAAACAATGAAACTCTTGGCTGTGTTGTGTTGGCTATATGTATGAGTATGGGCCGTGGCTTTAAATTTCGAGTCAAACCGAAAACTGGCATTGCAGCTGCCCCCACAGACCCCACCCGGACTGGCAATTATATTTATGAATGTACCGAGGGGCATTCGCAGTGTTTACTTCAAAGCAATTAAAAGCAAACCAGAAGCAAAAGCAACAGCAGCAGCCCCAGCGATGCGAGTGCTTTATCATATTTATGTATAGCGAGTATTTGCTAAGGTTGGTGGCAAGAAATGGGTATACAAACGGTGCGGGGAGTTTGTTTCAGACATATGAAAAGCCTTGCAGTAAAATGGCCACTCAGGAAACGAAGTTCGTTTATATTGTGTCAGGATATAGTAGCTTTGTATTTGTGAATGCGAATACGAATGGGAACACTGGGCGCGGGATACTAGAAACTGTGAGTTGGACACTGGTAAATATATATGTATGTATTTTTATACGTACACAAATATAGAGCGCAGCTTCGTCTGCAGTGCACAAATAGCCTCGGGCCCATAAAAGAAATACGTTTACTATGTACTAAAAATTGAGTAAATGCTGCCATTAAGGGCTGCAGTCAAACCCCCTTTCCCGCTCAAGCATACTCCCGCACAAGTCTCGGCATGCTCTAAAATAGAACCTGGTACTTGTCTTCTATGTGCTGTGCTATTATTTTGAGTGCACACACAAACACACACGTACACATATAGAACTTGCCCAGCTCAGCAGTAAAAATGACAACAATAGAATGGCCAAGCATCGGGCTTCAATTGTTTGGCAATAAATGTGAGTGAGTGAGTCTGATATAGTGTTAAGGCGAGTGGAAGTGGGAGTAGTGGAGGAAGGCGGCTGGAACAACGTTGTTGGCCCAAAGACTCTGCGTTCAATTAATCGTTTGCAGCGTTTGCTAAAATCAATTATCGCCTGCTCGTGCTATTGATATCGATAATCGAATTAACCTCAATCGACGGATAGGCAGACTATCCTATGCTGCTTAAAAGCTTGGAATTCAATCTGACCAACTGCTGTCGGTAAGTACAACGAGGGTAGTCTAATTGATTTTTAAATATTTAATAGGCTGATCCTTTTTTTCATATAATAAGAGTTTGTTTAATTCAGAAAGCATTATTTCGCCGTACAAATTAATATTGCATTTATAAAAAAATTTAAAACATATTAGGCATTTCCTCAAAATTCGCAAATCATCTAATTATAACTTAAACTATTATAAGAAATATTTTAAGATATATAAAATTATGCTTAACAAATATCAGAATGAATAGTTTGATCTTTGCGAAGACATTATCACTGAATATTCGAACAAACATTAAGCTATATTTCTCAACAACTCTTTGAGCTGCCCTCGCAGCGCATATTCATGGCATGCATTATGCCTTGGCCAAGCCACCTAAATTGCTGTTGATTCCTTTTGCCAGTTCGTCATAACAAAGCCAATGGTCGGCATGCAAAAGCAGCTGGAAAAGAGCTCAAAATTTTTCATTGAATTGGAATTTGCGAATGCGATTAGCAGCGTAGATGAAAATAGCAAAGAAAATGAGCTAGAAAAGCCACACTTTAAATTGCTCTGATCTCGTGTGGGTGCCAGAGGCGGCTAATGGAATGGAAGAGCCCAAAATTCAACAGGAAACCAGCTGAGTTGCCACTTTGGCAACGTTTCGTATGCAAATTTACACACACCCACACACACAAACACAAGAGCACTTGAGATACAGATACATTTCAGGTAACAATCAAAGCATTTCAAAGTCAAGTATTTTTTTTTTTTTTGGATCTGTTTTTGCAAGTGGTTTACCACAGCACTTTTCACTTTTGTTCTGTTTGGCAAGCTCTTGAAATACAGAGGCACAATTTCTCTCCTTGATTCACAAATATCATTCGTTTTATTTATATAAACGTTAAAGACGTTCGCTATGACGCAAGAACAAAAACATCAAATTTCCCAATTATCATTCCGATATTAGCTACGTTAATAGAGTCACAAACATTTTTATACATTTGAACTATAATTTCACCTAATCAGCGGTCTCATATGATAGAATAAAAGTATAGAAAAAATATTAAATTTACATGTTTGAGTAAATTTATATAAATAAAACGAAAAAATATTAAATTTACATGTTTGAGTAAATTTAATATTTTTTCTATACTTTTATTCTATCATATGAGACCGCAACAAACAAACGGAAGTATCAAACATATATCTTTTACACGATTGTAAAATATTTTATTTTCAGGACCACAACAAATTCTTAATAAAATGTTGACCAAATATTTCTTACTGTGAATCGGAATTATTCCACTCATTCTGTGTCAATACCCTCTCGGCTTCCGAATAATAGTTCTTGTTGCGATTGAGCTGTAGCGAAAAATCCGATTTCTTTACCAATAACATGTTGGTGAGAAATGTACGCCTCTCGGCATTTCTTGTCTCACGGCTCATGATAGATTCTACATCCCTATCGGTATCATTTTGGCTGTGGCTCGAAGTTGCCACTGCGGTCATAGTATTACTGGGTGCCTCATGCTGCTTATCATTTAGTATAAAATGTTTCGTATTCTTGAGAAATGCATCAGCTTCACGTAGACGCTTGATAAATTTCTTGTCCCGTGGCTTCTTCAGCGCGCACTTATCTAAGCCATCCAGCCTCGAATAAATATTATGCAGGTCGAGAAATATTTCGGCGATATCCTCGCTGAGAATCTTAGAGTGCTGGGTGTATGAGTCGAGGGTCTGCTTAATGGCCTGCACCTCGTTCTGCAGCTGATCGAGGGAATGCAAATCGAACAATACCTTAGGCACCACCAAATCTATCAGCGCACCCAGATCTTGTTGTTGGTACACGTTCTGCATTTGTTTCAGCGTCTTAAATACAATTCGCTTCACTTTTTCGCTATCCATGTCGTTATTGGTTAGCGAGAGATTCGAGCTGCTGCTAATATTTAACAAAGATTCCATGTTACTGGGCTTATCTTGCTTATTAGCCTGAGGCGCTGCAGGCTCCTCAGAATCCACTGGTATATTCTCCGAGGTAATTCTTGTGGTATTGTTCAACATTATTTTCAACAGAATTTAAGAAACACAAATTGTAATTTGGATAATTTTTTTTTTTTTTTTGGAAATTGTATTTATACTGGTGCTCGTTTCAGAATTTTTTGAAAAGTTGACTGCCTAGCCAAAAGTTTCTATAAAGACGTATTTTCAATAGTGTCATTTAGAATGTTATAAAAATGTCAAATAATGTTATATAAATCGCCAGGTTTTTGTTAAAAATGTCTGTTAATGAAACACTGGATAAAAATCTTTGCTTAATAAACAATTTTATTTATGTCGGTTAATCGGTTAGATTAGAAAAAAGTATATGGAATATTTATAAATTCATATTTGTATATTATTTTTAACAGATATTTGTATCTCATATTTTTAAAATATGCCATAGCTTATTCCCATTTAACTTAAGCTTACCAAGCTTGTAAATTTTATAACATTTAATTAATATTTAATTTGTATAAAAAAAAGTTTATTACGCTGCCATTCCAGAGTGTGTGCTGTTCATACTCTGTACAGGGAAATATCCGACAGCATATTATTAATACGCAAGTTGAGATTTCTGTGTATCTGGCCCGATACATGTAAAGCGTTAATCGAATAAAAAATCGTGTATAGTTATTATCGAATGAAAAAAAACATACATAATATTATTATTTTATATTACTCAAATTGGTAAATAGACTTCTAATGAATAATTTTCATAATTAGTCCAGTTCCAGTTTAATAACTTGTCAATTTGTAGTTGTTTTGACACTGCATACATTTTATTTCATTCATTTATGCATTTTTTCGCGTTTTCAAGGGTTCTTCTAAAGGAATTTGTGTATTTGCTATGGCTACGAGCGCTAAATCAATTGCCAACACGGAAAACTGCGCACTATTTCCTGCCTGCCTGGCTGCCATGGCCAAAAGCCCAATGCCATGGCTCGAACATATTTCGTAGTATTTTTATGCAAAAAATGCCTACGCACAGATCTGCCTTGCCGGGAGGGGGTTTGTTTGTGTGGGTGTGTGGGTATGTGGGTGTGTGGGTGTTCGACTGGTAGCTGGCCAACGGTCATGCTGATGTTCATGGCATTCCACGCAACGCTGTGCGCTGTCAACAATCACGAACCAATTGTCTATAAATACCAGGAACGTTAAGGCAAACTCACTCACAGCGAGCGGCGGAAGCACCGCGCCACCCTTTAGGACCCGCCACGTACAATGCCCAATCCAGTTCACTGTTCCAATCCCCCCACAGACTACGCACAAAACTGTCAGAGCCGAGCTCTGGGTACGGCTTGCCCCATTGCAACTTCCGTTCTGTCGTTTTTCATTACATCGCATGTAACTTCCGGTTTGTTAAAGCGACACGCACTGCGACTCCCACGACTCACCAACCCCCCTCCGTTCACCCCGTGCTCGTTGTTATGGCTGCTGACATCCGTGCAAACAAACGAACCATCGAACGTACTAGCCAAACTCGAGCGCCCCTCAGCGGGTCCTTTCAGCCATTCCCCCCGTCCTGCCGTTTGCCCGGCAATCCACAGCCGCCTCTTGTTTGTCCGCACGTTTAGACTGGAAATGACAAATTCACTGTAGGTGGGCTAGCCCAGTTTTGGTCTCTTGGCCGCTTTCGCTTAACTCCTCCAACACGTTTGCGACTCAGCAAACACCATCATCAATTTCCGTGGGGAAATCACACAAAATTTTTGCACAAACAAAATGTTTGCATTCGGTGCCAGTCAACCGATTTTTGCATGCCACACTCTGTGGCGTATCTCGGCTTATCTCGACGCGAATCGTTCCTGATGCTGGTTTATTTTCGATTCTTGTTTACGAATTAAAAAGCGTATATTGGGTTAGAGACTGCAATTATATAGTAGTATCCAAAAGATTAATGCTTATTTGAGAAACGACGAAGTGAAAAGAAACTTTCGCACGGCAATGGTTAAATTTACAGTTAACAGTTAACTCAACTATATCTAGTATATTAACGCTAGCCTTAGGAAAACATTCGAAATCGATGAAGGAACTGAGGCAAGTTATATTTTCGCCTTGCATTCAATGTCAGTGCACTTGGAGGAACTTTAGACTTGGAAAAACTTTAGGCAAACGGAAAGGGAAAAGATGAAAGTTGTGGTAGCATGACAACCTGGATTAGGCTAGTTTAGCATGATCACGACACGCATTCAGTTAGAGCTAATTCTTCCTTTAGTTCTTGCTTTAGCCTTACCCTTTGTCAGCTATCCTGCCAGATATTTTGAAGAGTTGAGAAAACTAACATTCGCTCTCGTTGCCTATCTCTTTCTTTTTCTCTCTCTCTCTCTCTCTCTCTCTCTCTCTCTCTCTTTCTCTCTCTCTCATTCTCTCTCTCTCTCTCTCTCTGTTATTCTCTGTTCTTAACTATGGGCAAGAAATTAACAGTAGGCACTGTGAATGCCAAAGGAGTTAGCTGGAGGAGTTGTTTGGGCAGCAGCTTTGTTGGACCCGTGAATGTAATTACTTTAATGTGACCATTTGCCGCCACTGCTGAGCTGGCCGTGGCCCAGATAAAGATAAACTTTTGCAATTACAACGCGTCGCAAACGAAGCAGAAATACAAAGCGCAACGCCAGCTGATGGACCTGAGCTTGAAGATGGGCGGGCTGAGGTGTAAAGCGCAGTTCGATAACATCGAATCCGTTTATTTTTAGTGCATTTTCCTTTTGGTGCCGGCTAATTAGTGCGCACAGTTAAAAGCGTTGAACTTAAAGTCGCCTCTCATAAAATTATGCTCACTTAAATGAACTCGCGTCGGCTTTTAAAAGAATTTAAAAAAAGACAGAAAGTTTCTCAACTTATCAGCGTTGAAATTTCGACGAAAATAAGCAAAAGAACAGGAAAGAACAGTTGTTGTTGCAATGCCAAAGATTAAATACCCTAAACTGTGTTTTCAACTGAATATCCCATAATAAAACTATGTTATATAGGATTTCGATATTGATGTTTTTTTACTGATTGTTCCCATGACGGGTAATCAAAGGTTGATTCACATTGACTTTAAAATTATTCAAATTTATCATTTATAAGCTCATATCCTATCTATGTAAGATATGTTAAAAAGACTCATCAGATATCTTTCAAATTGATTAAAAATCATTATTACAAAGTATTGTCCACATGTCTTAAGAAAATTAAAATGTTAAGAATTAAGTTTTTAATCGATTATTCGAATAGAAGCTATATACCATATATATAAAACACCTGACTAAATTAAAATGCTTTTTGTAAGGGTGTTGGAAACATATGCCAGACAAGGCTATGAAACGGCCGGAAGGAATCATGTACCGACTTAGGTGGTCCTGGCTACACATAAACTTTTGATGACTTTTTGAAAGTTTTACGTTTTAAAGTGGAACACAAATTACGCGAACGCGGCGCAGGAAAAGTGAAAGAAAGAGAGAGGGAAGGGGTCCGGTGGGAAACCGTGCGGCCTTCTGTAGTAGCAATAACAAAAACAATAGCAACGACAATGACGGTGGTGCCATTAAAACGTCAACAGATTGCCGAAAATTGTGCGTTCAAGAAAATTATCCATTCACATAACCGAAAGCTCCAATTAGACTCAAATGTTTTACCAACTAGACAAGAGTGAAGAGTTTTTGATAATTGCAATGGAAAGTGAAAGCGCTGGCTAAATAAAACTAAATAAACAAAGAGTAGGCTCAAAATAAAAGTAAGTAATTTAAGGCTTCTATTATCAAATATTTATAAAAAAAAAAAAAACTCAAATAGTATTTGTAGAAGAATAAGTATAAACGACATTTTTTTATTGTTAAAAATGGTATTTATAAATTTTCATATAATTTAAATATTTTGTGTAAGCCAATAATAATAAACAAATAATTTTCAAGTCTTTGATGGAACTTGGCTTATTATAACAAGTTCAAAAAATCATTAATTTGAATCTGGTAAACTTTGTCAAAAAGCAAAAACCAAATTATATATTTTCTATATAAATATTCAAAAGTATGGTAAGTAAAAGTCGCTGCACAGAATAATTGTATATCTTTCGAAAAACCAATTTCCAAAGGAACTGAAAAAACAGACAAAGAGCCGATTCCAAAACGCTCCCAAAACAAACGGAACTCTACGTATTGGATCGGCAGCCACGGACTGGCCAGAAAGCACTCGCTCCTGGCCATTGCCGAGCGAATTAATAGGAAAACCTATAAGTTGTACAAATGTGTAAAATGCGCATGGCTTGTGATCGAAGAGGAAGTAATTGTGGTGCAGCAGAAGCATATGCTCGATCTGGCCATAGTAATGGAAAAGTTCTTCGAGCCCAGTTTTGTGGGAGCATGGCCTCCAGATCCAAATAGCCCCACTGTTAAAGAAGTTCCGGGGCCAGTGGAATTTCCATTACACATATCGGAGTACAATCTTAAACGCTTCGAATCCGGAAAATTCAAAAAGATTTGTGTGCACAAACTGGTCGAAAATGAAAATGTCAATTTGATTGATAGCAAAAAACTGCAAAATCGCATCAGATCTCTCCATCCGAAAGCAAGATCAAGCACCAATAAAGTATACAAAATCAAGGAGAGAAACATAACCTCAACGGATCAAAGGAAAAAAATCCAGAGGCGGACTCTGAGTGCCAGCAATAGGCCAAAAGCGAAAGGGACAAAGCA
The DNA here is from genome assembly GCA_035043915.1 of Drosophila paramelanica. NCBI lineage: Eukaryota > Metazoa > Arthropoda > Insecta > Diptera > Drosophilidae > Drosophila > Drosophila paramelanica. The sequence goes on along the minus strand of JAWNMO010000618.1, from coordinate 149,418 downwards.
AACCGGATGCGAGAACAATACAGAAACTGAGAGCACAGTACGAAATGAACCCAAAAAGATATTAAATAAGCCCGTGATGCCCCTCCCTCCTATTCACAAGTGTGTAATAGAGTACTATAAGAAATATTTAGCTACTGACAAAATGATAGAAAATGAATTGGAACCCAAGCAACATTTGCAAATTTCCAATAAAACTAAAGCTGAAATTCTGGCAGACAAACAATTGTTAAAGGATCCAAATAAAATAGCAGAGATTTTGCCAATTGAAATACCTAAAGCCAAATTCCCGTATTTGAAAAGAAACCGAGATGAGGAAAAGCAACAAAAATGTTTAAAAGCCATGAACTCTGAGTTATTAAATCAAATAACAGACAATCCATATAGAATGGAAATATTAGTTATGAACATAGCAAATACGGAAGACGGTATTTTCTCTATCCCTACTATTAAAAGTGGTGTAAAACTAACTCCAGAATTTAATGAAAGTAAAAGAGCAACCAAATTGGAAAAAAATGGAATAGAAGAGCTGAATAGTAAAATCGAAAATAATAATATAGTGAAAAAGAACTTTACAGTGCGCTCATTAAATCGAAAGTGTTTAGGGAACTTCAATGACAAAAAGGAGATAAAGGAAATAATAGATACAATGAAAACAGTTGTACAAGAGAGGCTTTCAAATCGGAAAAGTGTTCAAACCGAACTAAAACCAAAAATAGATAAGGAAACCATGGAAGACGATATCTATTCAAGCACAGAAACCCTTAAGAATCTAGTGGTCGAAAGTAAAACAAACCAGATGCAAGTTTTGAATAAGATCGAACTGACAAAAGAGCTGAAAAGGAACACTAAAATTAAAAGGAAACGTAAAATGACACTACCACTGTGCCTCACAAAGACGAAGAGTGTAAAGCGACTAAATGACAAAAGAAAGATTGTAAAAGAAAGGAAAACGAATTCCCAAATTGAAAACTTCAATGGGCCAACAAACAGCACTTGTGAACCTATGAGAAGAACTGCTATTGTGCCAGGCTCAGTTATAGAGAATTCCTTCTTTGCACGAGTGACAGCCGATGATGACCCCCCTGAACCGCCTGGGAAGATGCCAGAGTATTTAAGACAATATTGTCAAAACTACATCATTTGGGCTGTACAACAAAGATTCGGGAAAGCGCCAAAAACGCAAAGTCAAGTTGTCAAAGGTGCTTTACTTTATATAAATCAAAATTTCAGCTTAACTTCTTAAAATCCCGTTTCTAGAATTAACACTTATCAGGTATGCGCAAGTTCAGCCAGCGCCGATATTGGGTATCCGCAGGGAATTCGATCTGACATCCTATGCTAGAAATGATTTAACTGTATATAATCCCGTTCCACCACAAATAATTAAAAGAATTTTGTTCTGGTGTTATCTCATGATTTTCATAATTATTTCCTTTGTCATGATTGTTGAGGCAAATCCGATATTCTGGCGCTGGGTTTTGCGGAGATTGAAGTATTTTTACAATGTTTATATTGATAACAAATTTGTTTTACCTAGAAACTTTAATTTATATTAAATGGTTTACTTATTGGAGTTGAATCATTTGAAAACAATTAGATTTTATCGATATTGCGAGCCAAAACTCGGAGGTTTCCAAATCAGCTTTACACAAGAATTACGCAATAAATTTGATGCCTCTTGCTCTATTATCTCCGAGATATGATAAGGTTGAAATAGATTTTTATTGATATAAATGAAACGGGAAAATTTAAAAAAATGCATGTAAGAACGTTGCATTCGGGGGCTACGTACCGCGTTATACTCGTTCACGTTCATTATTAATTATTATTATTATTAGTTAATTATTATTATTTTGAAGAATTTCGGTATTTTTTAGTTTTCATGGTGCTGGGATTGGGTGAGAGTGCCGTTGCCGAAAAGTTATACCGATCATTAAAGGAGATGAACAATTATTTACCCTGGTAACTCTAGCTTTAAAACTGTGGGAGATATATTCATTTCCGGCGGGGCGTTCTGGTTGGCGTGGCCGGGATATCAAGGTATCAATCTCTAAAGGGAGGTCACCAGCTATCTACATACTAAATTTTGTGGTTCTATCTTACAAATTTTGAGAAACATAGCTGCCAGATACTTCGGTTTTTGCGAATCCGGGGCGAAAGGGGGCGTGCCTCAAATGTTTTTCTGCGATGTTTGGGGAAGCATTTCAGTAAAATATCTTTTGAAGAGGTCATCAGCTTTTTACATAGCGTTTGGTGACTCTAGCTTTATAAATAGAATAAAAAGTAAATTAAAGTCCTTAATACTTAATCTGACACGGTTATCCAGGAGTGAAATCCAAAAATGTAATTCAATAGCGGCAGACGAACACCAAGACTGGCATTGCACAAAACCAATATACTCTTTTCACTTCGTGAACGAGTATAAAAGTTCCAAATAAAACGGTAGACAAAATTTTGCATTTGTATGTGTGCACATGCACATAGAATTTGCTTGCATTTCAGCCAATCAGCTGCGCTTGGTCCCCACTACTGAAAGGATATCCTGATTAATAAATGATTAATAAACTTAATGTTTATAGAGACTTGAAATTTTTGATTACACCTAAAATCGCAAATCGATAAGGTCCATAATTTTAAAGCTACAGTCACCAAACTTGATATGTAATTAGCTGACGACCGGCCACGCCTATATGCCTATATAGTTTTGAGCTATATAATGCAGCAATGCTCCTCCAAACATCACAAAAAGAATTTGTTGGCCACATACCTTCGCGCCCCAATCAACAAGTGTTACACATTAGCACATTTTTAAGGCTAGAGTCAAAAAAAATTGGTGTGTGGATAGCTGGTGACCTTCCCTATATATAGAGCCTTGTTTTTATATCCACGCCACGCCCACTAGATCGCATTATATATCCCAGATTTTTAAGGCTAAAGCTACCAAACTTGCAGGGTAGATAACTGGTCCCCTCCTTTAAAGTGCGGTACAAAATTTTGGCGACGACCGCCCACAGCCACCCCAGCACATTACAAATTGCAAAATATCAAAATTTTTCAAAATAATAATAAATAAGAACATATCTTTCTTCGGGCGGTCCCGACTAGAGCAATCTCACTTGTTTTATTATGTAATATCCTGAAAATTGGTTTGATTGTTCTAAGCCATAGAACTTCCTTATCATTTCGTATTTAAATTTTAGCGTTTATCAATTTTCTTTAACTACATTCTGATTGCATCTAAACACAACGAACTTCGTTGGAACCAGTTAAAAAAATATAAATAAATTTCAATAACAGCCCTGAACAACTTTTCAGTACTTAATAAAGCCATATACCATATTGGACTCGATGCTGCCTGCCGGTGGAGCAGCTGCGCTGATAGCAGCCTTTGCCGCACTTAAGAAGATTAAAGACCCGTTTCGTTAGTTTCCACATGCTTTTCGTTTCCATTTTGTAGGGCTATTGCGGTCTGCTTTGTGTTCATGTACTGAAAAGGTGTCAACTTTACTCACGGACTAAAAACGTACGCACTTTTTTGTTTTTGCCAAAAAAAAAAAAAACGAAGAAGTATGTGGCAGGAACACAACCAGCTTTATCTGTTTGCCCTGATTATTTTCTTTATATTTATCTTTTTATAACAACAGAATTAATTTTAGGCTCTGTTTTGTTTTTGTATTCAATATATTTTATTTTCATAGGTGCAGTTTAGGGTTTGCCTGTTCTCTTTCCCTTTTGCCCCCACCCATTGTGTGCATATTTCCGTTGCATTTGTCGCTTCGGCGTTTCGTTTGTCAGCCAAAATGCAAATATCGCTCTAAACATAAATCGAAGCATTTTCAATAAATCCCCAAAGTGCACCCGCTGCAGCTCCCCTGCACAGTCCCTTTGCTGTTTAAGTGTCTGTCGAAGCAAAGTGAAAAACTAAAAAAAAATTGTCAACGAAACAGCGAGTCAAGAGAACAATGTGTTTCACTATTTGCAATTGAATTTGCTGCTGTTGATTTGACACATCTCCCACCACCCGCACCTGCACACCCTCCCTCATAGTGCCATCCATTTGGCCACCCCTCTAGTATTTTATTGGAAATTGGTGCTATTTGCAAGAAAAGTTGGACAGCTACGTGGTTACTAAGGGGCAGCTGAAAAATAACTGCATTCATTTAACATCCTTTATGTGTGTAAATATTTATAATCAGGAATCCTTTACTGTGACTTTAAATTTGCAGTCATGTATTTGACATTTAAAAATGAAAATTGATGCATATATTTTTCAGTTGATAATAGTTTTATTTTAAATTTATTTATTTATATAAAATGATAGTAACAATCTTCCGCAGACATTAGCATTGCTAGCAATGACACAAACCGCCCATAGTGCTGTTGTTGCCCATTAATACTCAAATTTCAATTTTTTCTATATGATATTTATATATAATTATAGTTTATATATAGTTATAGTTTTTTAAATAAACTAAACTGAACTAAACTTAACAAACTATTTTATAATTGCGTTTTTTCACAGCACTTTTACGTTAGTTAATCAAAGCAAATTATATGTATTTTAATAGCATACATTTTTGCCTATCTAACAATTTTAGTTTTTGCACAAAAAAAAATTGTGGAGCACTTTAACAATTTTAATTGTTTTATATTTCGTCTTATTTTGTTTAGTAACATTTCTGTTAAAACGGAATTCAAAACGTAACGTGTAATATTTATGCCTTTATGCCAATTCAGAGCTTCCTGTGCTCTCTTTTTCGCTCTCTCTCTCATTTCTCAACTCTTATACGCAATGATTTGCCGGCACTGCTGTTGCTCCAGTTTCAATTTCGGTTTCGTTAGCACTTCGGCGAGTCCTGTCCTACCACAAGTTAAAACTTGGTCAACATGTCGGCCCGAATGAATCCGACGCGTTTTCTCTTTCTCTCTCTCTCTTTCAGATTACCTGCGGCGTATTCAGCGCCTTTTCTGTTACGCTCTTCAGCTAGCATTTTCTCTCATATTTATTTCTCTTTTTCGCACTCGTTTTTATTTTGCCTTGTGTTTTCTTTTTATTTTGGTGTTGTTGCTATTTCAGAGCTTTGATGGGCCTCGTTTGTAGTTTCGTTTTGGCCCAGTCGAGTTTATGTCTTCATCGCATTTGAAATTTATTTGCATGCTGGTCAGGCCGGCAGCGAGCTCTATAAATTAAACATAAATCAGTTGCACGGCAAATCATTTGATTTCATTTTGTTGGTGGGGACCCTTTAACAAAGCAACCCCATACCCTGTCACCCCACATCGACAAAGCTCGCAATTACACAAAAGACGCGACTGTCACGTATTTCCCATGCATGAACAATTTTGAATGCCCAGCGCCCGAATTATTCGTAGCTATAAACAAAAACAATGCGACAATTGGTTTAGACGGGATCGGCTCAGGTAGAGTAAAGGGCAGAGTGGGGCAGTTGTAGGCTACTAGCTGAAATAAAAAGAAAAATAACTGACACAAAAATTGATAAGCAAATAGCCATTTAATGGGCTTGAACTGAATACTTAAGTACTCGCAATGATTAGCCGCGAATGAGTTAAGACCCCGTCTACCCCACTCTCAGCATTTACCCACCGTCCACCTCAACCACCTGCTAAAGGCTTTCAAAATCGATAAGAAATTGAGCATTTGAATTGCCGCACGTTGCCAAACGCGTACTCCCCCTTACACACACACACACTTCGATTTATATATTTTACGACACATTTTCCACTAAATTTACGAGTTGCCATGCGAAACTTTAAAAGAAATTCGCGAGCTGCAGGCAAAAGAGTGGGGCGAAGGGGCCTATGAGTTGGCGATGGGGTTGAAGGTCCCCAAAACGCACGTGTGGTCGTAAAAAATCGTAAAGGGTTGTCTTGTTTGACGAAAAAAAAGGCGAAAGAAGGTGCTCAGCAATGTGGGTAGGGTAAGTTAAGTTAGCGCATGTTAACGTACCTTACGGTATGTTGTGCTTTTGTTAAAATGATATTGTAATTTTACTTAATAAGTACTCTGGGAAATGTAAAGTTTATGTTGCAGACAATATATAAATTTATCTTTAACCTGTTCGAAATCTTTCTTGTTGCTGTGAAATCTTTACATTCCTCTTAAACTTAGTATGTTTTCAATTGAATTTTAGTTTGATATATAAAGCAAATTATTTAAAATCTATCTAAGCACATGCCAAAATTATTATTAGTATAAATTTTGTAACGGATATGTATAGGAAATTTTTGTATGACATAAAGATAAATAATAAATACATCCAAGTCAATTTTTATTGTTAAATTGCCTTTCATCTAAATCCATTTAAAGCGTCCAAAAACTGTCCATTAAGTAAGGACAATTTAAAATGATTTATACAAGTTATAATCCTTATAAATTACCAATTTTATACAATATTCATTTTTCTATTGGAAAGAGAGAAAAGAATCTCTTGCGTCCTAGCAACTGTCAGAAGATTCTTGGAAAAATCACTTAACTCGTATATCATAGAAAGCAATCCCATCGACGGATGAGTTACAAGTGTGTGTGTGTATGTGTGATGTGTGTCTTTAAATGTGGGTGTGTGTGTGCGTGTGTGTGTTGTAAGACAGTTTTTTTCATGGTCTCAATACACCGGACCCCGCACCTCTTTCAAATGTCACTGTTGTTGTTGTTGTTGTTGTTGTTGTTGTTGTTGTTGTTGTTGTTGCTGCTCTTGACGTCAAAGTAAAATACGCAATAAAATCAAATCATGCTCAAAATTTTATGAATATTCATGACATTAAAAGCTCTTGAATTATTAACGAAAGATTTTCGACAAGCAAATGCGCACTGAAAAAGCACTTGACTAGCGAACAAACAAATACACTCCACATACACACTAACACACACACACACACATACATCTCTAGCCCTTTTGGCCAAAACTGTTCAATTATGAATTTTGACAATGTCTGTGCCTGCAAAAGGTGCAAAATAGGCGAAAAACCGAAATGGGAAGCTTGCGGCAAAGGGTTAACAGGAGGTAACAACCCTTAAGTGGGCTGTGATAAGAGCCCAGCGTTGCCTCTTTTGTGTGTGTGTGTGTGTGTGGGTGTGTGTTGAAGTGTCATTGAAAAGTGCAGCATGCCAAAAGGCGCAAGTGAAAGTGCAAACAAAGGCGCTGATTAAACGATAGAGATAAGCACATGCAAACGGGTCGTCTAAGGACGGTGAACGGATTCAGGGCCGAGGTAGGGACAATGCATTGAATGCATGTTAATTGAGGAGCCCAGTAAATGTCAACACAAGGAAAATCAAAGGGGAGCTCTAGTGATTAACTAGAAAACTCTCTGTAATATTTATAATATTATTATTCTTATTATTGTTATTTCTTCATATCATTATTATTTAAAAATAAATGATGAAAAAGAACATCGGAGCCAAAAAGCCAACTTTTTTCGCTTATTATTATTATTTATAGTAATTATAAATTTGATATGCATATAAGCTGCATATTCAAAATTTGAAGTGTCAATTATTTTTTTTTTTTTTTGCATTACTTCAATATGCCCTATTCCTTTTTGTATTTCATTCAATTCCAACAGGGTATGAAAAGAAAATGTGTCTAAAAGCTATGGGCTGGAAAACAGCTTGCAGTCAGGTTCTCTCTCTGTCTGAATGTGAAATGCCAGGCACAAATTGGGCAAGTTTCGTGGCGAACGAGGGCGGCTATTGTACTGTTGTCTGAAACAATGGCCAAGGAAACTATAGTTTTCACCAAGAACCTCTGAAAGGAGCTTGTATAGTCGAGGCAATTGCCGTACCAGACACAGCCTAAAAAGCCGGTGCTGACACTGCAAAATTAGCTGCGAATACAAAAAACAAACACAAATTTCCCAAAGTTGTGGAGTGTTCTCTCTTACGATTTGACCCAAAAAAAAAAAAAAAAATGCAAAACAAAGAAAATTAGAAAGAAAACGTCTAGACATACACCTTTTCTTTTTCAACTGGTTTTTCTTCATCGGGTTTATTGACTTTTATGAATTGGAACAAATTTGCATTGTTCAAAGGGTCGTAAGGTGTGATTGAGAGACAAATGTAAATCAGTTGGAAAATCTTTCATTATTAAATAAAATACAAAATTGCTGCATGAAAGTACGTTAATTTTTTTTACATCAGCTTGGGTTTGTTTTTAATTTGATTTATCATTTCATTTCAAACTAAGCAAATTTTTTGAACAAATTATCTGACTTATATATCTATTTATAAATATATAAATTCATTTCAGTTTAATAAAAAATAAGCCAAAGCATAGAAGTTTTTAAATATTATAGATTATTTTCGTGCACATACATTCTTTATACTTTAAAAACTTTATTTAAGTTTTTAAAGAGCTTTATAATATCGTTTGGAGTAGCCTTGGCAACGAGTTGCATTATTTTCGGGTAGAAAATTTCAACTTGGAATGCTTTTTACTTTTCCTCAACTACTGCTGGCTGGCTGGCAGTTGGCACTTGGGTGCTGGTGAGGCAAATTAACGCTGATGACTTACAGATTAAAGAGCATGTTGCCAGCTAAGTGAAACGAAGTGTGAAAATGATTAAAACTCAGAATTTGCCGGTATTACTGTTGTAGCTGATCCTGTTGGCGGCAACATTTACAATTATTGCTTTGGTCAGTTTGGTAAGTCTCGGTCGACTTGGGCGCATACTTAAAAATGTTTTTAAAAACTGCAATTGAGATTATGCAGACAGATGGTCTGCAACTTATTTGATTTGGATAATCAATACCGAGCAGCTCGAGGGCTTTTGTTTTCTTCTTCGAGTTCAGGGTCATTTTGCAAATTAGTCAAGAGACAGCCAAGAATAACGCAAAACGCGGCATCAAAAGTTGCTGTGTTGCCCGCTTTCAAACGTTCGCATCGCCGATTCAGCAGTTGCCAAAGGCCAACAAGCATAGCAGCAACAACTACAACAACTGCAATCAGCTGCAGACGTATATTTGTATCTTCAGCGAAGGCACTACCAATTTTTAGTGTCTGCTGTTGTTACTTTTGTTGTAACCTTAGCAGCGCTTACGAAGAGTATCTCCGGATTTTTGAAGAGGTTGTTGAAGAGGTTACGTAAAATAACAATGATAACAATTTTTAATTTTAAGTAAAATGAATTATTAAAAAAAATAGTTGAATTTAATGCCGTATACAATTTATTTGAAATGAAATTTGATCTTATGAAAGAATCTTGAAAAGGTAATCAATAGTATAATCAATCAGAAGATATTATAGTTACAAATACAAATAACAAATCTAAAATTCGAATAACCGTTTGCTATATTTATTTTAAAATATATTTATCTGTTACAGAATATATAAATTGCACAGCTTAACACATAATTGGTAATATAATACTTTTCACCTAATAAGCTTAAAGTCCAGTGCTGAAAACATTGGCAAGAGTATCACAACTTCTCAGAATTTCTACCAGGATTAACGTTTGTTATTGTTGTCGTTGGCATTGTTGTTGTTGTTGATGTTGTCGTTGTTGTCTCATATTGCAGCACATATGAAAACGTGCAGCTCATCCTCGTCGTGGCAATTATCGTGATACTCAGTCGTGGATGCTCTTATATATGTATGCCCAGTTGTTTTTCGCAGTGTCCTGCGACTTGTACTTCTTGTTCTTGTTGTGATTGCGATGGTCATGGCAACTGCGATGGCAACGTTCATATCCCTTGGCTAAATCAGAAACCAGCGACCGCCCGTTGTTGTTGCTGCTGCTCCTTTTTCTTTGTTCCCTTTTTTCCGTCCAGCTTCCTACGTGATGATGTTAGAATTTCACTTTTGTTACGCTCGCTGCCAGACAATTGCAACATATTGTTGCGCTTGTTTGCCATATCTGTACCCTTTCTCTCACATCCCAATGTGCGCATCCAGATACCCATTTCCATTTTCGATTGCTTTTTGCTGGTGTTGTTTCTGGCCCTGTCTTTTTTTATTTATTTGTTTTGTTTTTTTTTATGTCCATGTTGACAGCGGCCAAATGGAATTCAATTGCGTGAAAGTATGAAAATATAATACTGAAATATTTTAGAAATGCATGATCATACTCTATCATATCTAACTAAATTTCTTATGTTTTGTATCTGCCAGTACTAAACAGTATTGATAGTTTTGATAATTTGATAATCATTGATAATTTCGATAGTTTTATAAACAACAATTAAGAATTTAATAAAGGGTAAATAAATAGTGATATACTTTATTTAATAGAGTACAAATGAAATAAATATTAAATTTTTAGAAACAGTTAAAAAAAATTAATTAACTAATTATATCAAATTAAATACAAAGTATTTGTTTCTTATAAAGTTATTTTACAATTGTTTTTCTTTTCTGTTGTAGTTCATTTGATTTTAAGATTATTTTCATTTCCTGTTTTGTTTCAATCCATATTCACATAAGCTTAAACTTTAACGTTTTTATCATTTAGCATAATAATAATTTTGTTTTTTATATTATTCAGTTATTATTATTTATTCTTTTGATATTGCCAGTCAACGCCATTTATTGCGCATTTAATTTGGCCGGTTTTAATTTTGCGGTCGCCTTTGAGGTTCATTTGAAATTTATTAAAAAACTCTAAAGCACATAGCTTTCTCGTTCACAGGCACAGATTCTGTATTGTGTGTGTGCTTCGCTCTAATCTGTCACGTAAATTTGTTACATTTTCTTGCTGAAAATGATGAGCAGGCATTAGATTTATTTATTCCACAATATAAATTCACATTGTATATGCCGTTTCCATTATGTCCTGCCCAATCCTCACTCAGCCTCCCTCGGGCTGGATAAAAAATAAAAGCCACAGCAACTACAACAACAACAGCACAGCACAGCACAGAAACAAACTGTTTTAAGAATGCGAAGAGAAATTGAGAGAGAATCAATTTAATTTTACAATATCCGCTTTATACCTGGGCACAGAGGCAGCGACGTGACCAATTTAGCCAAGTTACAAATATTTTGTTATTTATTTTCTGATGAAATCGACGTGCGGACATCCGCAACAAATACAGGACAGAGACTAGAACTAGGAGCAGCACCAAAATCAACAGCAGCAGCTGTGTTCTTGCGGTAATCGCCATTTAGGCATAATTAAGTAATAATTTGATTTGTTTTTTTACGTCTGTTTGTGGTTTTGGTTTTTATACAGTTCTGTCTGCATAATTGGCCAACCTGAGTCAAGCATTTTGCCCCTCACTGATGTGTCCTTTTTCTGTCCTGCCATCAGGCTTAAACTTTAGCATTCGGTTACATTCAATGCCTGTCGCCTGTCAAGTGGCGGGCTTGAGGCAAACCTCAATTTCTGGCAACGCTTTCGGTTTTTCAGTGGGGTGGAAATGTGTTGACAGGCGGCGGTAGCGACGGTGGCGGTGACACATGACATCTGCAACTGACAAAGTGATTTGTGAAGTGTTTTCAGCGATTTTCCTCCAACATTTTCTAATGTTCATTGTCGTACTTCGCTAAATATCCATTGAGCATGTTATGCCAAAGAGTTGATAAACCACAGACAAAACTTTGAAAGGAATTTTAAAAAAGAAGTGTAAATAAAATCATTTTGCCAACACTGGCTGTTAATGAAACCAAAGAAAACAATATTATTTCTTTATTTCAAAAAATAAATAATTATTGATTTATTAGTAAAACCCAGTTGTCATCTACAAAATTTGCTATCGATAACAGTTTTCGGGCAGTCATTTTAGTTAGTTTTTAATTTGTAATTTCCGATTGATATCATTACTTAGCTACATATCGATATGCAAACCCGATTAATGTAATTGATTTAAGTTCATTTCTTCTATTATATTCTCTAATTTTTATTATTAATTATATATTCTTTCATTTTTATATATTTCTGTACATTTTCGATGTTTATATTTATTTACCATTTATCAAGATTTTTGTATAACGGGATGTAATTATCCATGGAAACGCTTTAAGCCTTGTCAGCCAATTAGTGACAGTGTATAATAGCTGGAACAGCTGCTGCTGCTGCTGTACGCAGACAGTCTCCCAGGGCTCATGCTATTCAGGGACTCAACTTGCATCCATTTATCGTGTAATCCGTGCTTACGGTACTTGCATTATAATCAAATTGAAAGCCAAGCAACGCTTTCCACTTTGCCATTGTTTTTGTTTTACTTGCCTGCCAGCCTGCCACGCCCCTCAGCTGAGCAGCCAGTCAGCGTACAACGCCCCCTTATGGAGAATGGCGTTGAAATGCCAACGCACTTAAGCAGTAAAAAATTGCACAGAGCAAAAGCAACAACTGTAAATCAGCTACAAGTTGCAACAGTGTTGCAGCAACAATGAGTGACCACGCCCAGTTGCCGTCCACAAGTGCAGTTGTAATTTTATTTCAACACAGCTTTAAGTTAATTTAGGGATTATGTATTTCAGTACATATTCAATATATATATTATGATTTCTGAAAGAGTTGGGAAAGTCTAAAGTTAGGCATATCATTGCGAGTTCAACACACTCAATTTAGGCTGCAGCCATAAATGATGTGTGAAATGAATGTTGTCATGCATTTCCTAAAAGGATTTTTCACACACACCCACGCTCCTGCGACAACACCCAACTACTTTGGGTAAAATTCTGCATAGAAAAACAACGGCACAAAGCACATCAACAAACCGCATTTATCTTGCGGAGCTAAAAACTTGGCAAACAGACAACAGTCAAGAAGAGGAAAAGTCTTTCGGTGTTTTTCCTGTTTTACTATTTCAAGTTCTAGTTTCTGTTGTTGTTATTATTCTTCTCCCTTTACCTCTTTTCATTGCTGTTTTACTTAGTTTCAGCGCGACAAGTTCTTTGTTTTTGTTTTTGCCTTTCTTCGTCGATTTTTTTAGACCAACAGACAAGTGTGGCTTTGCTTCCACCCCTTGGTTTTATAAACATGTATTCAGTCCGGGTTAGTTGAAGTGCATTTTCAAATAAATTTTAATTAAATTTTTTTTGTTTTTACTTCCTAATAATTTGAACATTACGTACCATTTTAAAGTTTTTATTAACTTTTTTTTGAATATTGATTAACTAAACATTCATACGCTTTATAAAGCTTAATTTTATAAATTAACTAATAAATGCAGATGCAATTTGACAAAATTAATAAAATATATTAGTTCTAATTAAAATAATACTTTATCATATCAATTAAATAAATTTTAACAATAAATTTAATTATTTTTGAAAGGCAACTTTACAAGATTAACTATAATAAATTATAATACATTTTTTGATAACCGCACAAATGAAAAAGCATTTGATGAGCGTCCGCGACTACCGGATACTCTGTAAAAAAACAATTGAAAATTATTTTTAATTATAATAGAAATATAGCTCTTAGGCTTAAAGCAGATATATATATATATATATATATATATGCTTTAAGCCATATATATATATATATATATATATGTGTTGCCTTGTTATAAAAACTTACCTTGCAATATCTTCAAAAATAGTTTATATAATGGCGTAACAATAATTAATAAATATTGCATGCTTTTAATTGCAAATTCGCGATAAGCGCAAATTATTGAAAATAAATGTTAAAACAACGCTAGGCCGGCCGATGGACACAGGCGTGGCGCAGCCCCAAAATGATTCAATTAAAGAAACAATTTGCATGCGCATTTTTGTTACAACAGCAACAACAAGAACAACAGCAATTACACTGCAAATAAATTACATTAAAATAGGTAGAAAAAACTCTGGCGTAAAAAAGAAAATAAAATTGTAAAATAAAAACAAAACGAATCGAAATTCCAGCGAGTGTCAATTTAAGTTCATCAGTCGGCAGCAGGCGGCAGCCGCGATCCGGCCCAAAGAATGGAAATTATTTTCAATAAAAATACAAGTGAAGCAAAGCAAGCGGTAGTGCTGGTAAATGACAACAGAGTTTCGTACCCAGCGAAAAGCGCATGCCAATAATAATAAACGCACGTGTTTGTTAAGCCCCAACTAATGAAAGGCACTTGTTCGGGTACATGCGGCTAGTGGCTGGTGAGTAAACAGTCATAAATAGATAGCATAACTTAAATTGTTTTTGAGATATAAGAATAAACCATTTTTTAATCAATTTTCACTTAACGTTTAAGCTTAAAAAATACTAACATTCTGGTAAAATGCTTAAGAAGTGGGATGAAACTTGCCTTGGAACCGAACCGCTTGGAGCCACAATTTAAATATTGGTATAACAAACAAAAACCTCTGCCGTAAATGAACTTGAATCGAACACAATTTTTGAATGATTAATTTTAATTAGTTTTACTGAGTTTTATGAGTTTTACTGCATAAGTTCACTTTCTTTAAAATTTCTAAAATAAAAAGTAAAAAATTAATTCTGTTTTTAGCCTTAACTCTATTTGAAATTTAATAAACATTTTGATAAGAGTATTAAATAGCGAACGAAAAAAGTGAACTCGCGCTGCAACCTTACTGTTGGTGTTGTTGTTGTTGTTGCAGTTGTTGGCGCTCGCACAATTTGCATGTCAATGGGCACCAATTCGTCTCTGGCGACGAGCACGAACCGGTTTGCGACTGGTGTCGGACAGGACCAGCCACCGAGACACCCACCACCTGACCATCCATCAGGATATTTCCATATGTCAGCATCCTTTTGGCCCATTGCAAGACTGAAAGGCGGCAATTTGTTGTTGTCACTTTGCACCTGCCAAGCGCGATGCGCGTTTTAAATTCATTTAACCACAAAAATGTTAACCACAAAGCGTTAATGCCACGCCCCTTTTCGCACAGCACGCAGCACGTTGTGCTACGATGCGTTGCTGAATTTAATTACTCAAGTGGCAGGCGAAAAGGCGAAGTGGCTGTCGTTGCTGCCGCATTGAAAATATAAAATTTATAGCCAACATGCGGACATATGCATTTTATTGTGGTTTGCATGTTGGGCACGCACACCACGCATAACCAGATATACAAATGACGGCAAGTTATTTAAGTAGAGCGCATTCATATACACAATAATACCTATTTAAGAAACGAATCTCGTTGTCAACTTCTGATTTTTAACCAATTGATTTTCGCCAGGCTACAAAATCAATTATTGAAATTGAATTTAATTATATTTACTATATGAATTAAAAAACTTAAAATGCAATTGAGAATACAAACAACTTTCTAGCTTAGTGCCAACAACAACACTATTAAATAGTATTTTTTATATGCAAGTCCTATACTTTTCCTATAAACTTATTTTAAATTAAAAAATTAACTTTAAGCCAGGAGGCAAAAATTTGCCTATAAATATAATATTAGTATGCCTATTATGTTGTCTCTTTTCAAAAACTTGATGACACTTGATGAGTATTGAGGCTGTTAATGATTATGTACGATCGGTTTGAAATTTTCATCAAAATGTATGTACAAACCAATTTGCATGTGTGTAGTATTTGATTTGCTTTGTTTTTATGGTTGTATCGATATTATGGGCGATTGAGGGGAGGCATCTAAAACCTGATTATATTAAAATTCTTTGTATGCATTACGGCTCTAGCTTTTATAATTTGGGAGTTTTGCTTAAAAAACAAGAAAGCAATAAATATCGATAATGAGAAAACGGAAAGAGTTATCGATCTTTTGATCTTTTCTAGCTTTTGTAGTTTCTGAAATCGACGCATTCTTACAGACAGACGTACAGACGGTCATGACTAAATTGACTCGGCTAGTGATGCTGATCAAGAATATATTTTATGGGGTCGGAG
Source organism: Drosophila paramelanica (assembly GCA_035043915.1). Classification (NCBI taxonomy): domain Eukaryota; kingdom Metazoa; phylum Arthropoda; class Insecta; order Diptera; family Drosophilidae; genus Drosophila; species Drosophila paramelanica. Next base: position 133,652 of record JAWNMO010000618.1, on the reverse strand, counting down.
ATGCTTCATTTTGCCTGTTACATACATTTGCCATGGTGGACATTTTATTTTTATGCTGTCCCATCTAGCCTTAAAACTTACTATGTTATTAACACAGACCCAAATTACTCTTTTCACTTCGTGCACGATATAAAAATTTGGAATTAAAGGTGACACATTTAGTTGCTCCCAAGCGTGGACGAAAGCAACTAGTTGAGCAATTGATAAGCACAAATAAGTGACCTTTGTTGACAAAGCAACTTAAGCAAATACCGAACAAATTGTAAGCAACCAGTTGAAAGAGACCTTTCCATTAACCGATTACCTCAATAAAACTTTGCACCCCAGACTCATATTTCATTCCTTCTTACATGCTGGACTGTGTGCGTGGGCTCCCAGGTGAGTGTGTGTTTCTGCCTCGACAGTTGTTGCCGTTGTTGCTGCATAGTGCGTATAAATTATGTAAGTGGCAGCCATAGACGAAATCAGATTGCAAGAATTTGCATTTGCACCTGCAAAAATGCAAAAACGTACCGAAAGCCCAGGCGACGAATCACGTTCCCATGAAATATATATTCAAATGACATATATATATATAAATACATATATATATATATATATATATATATATATATATGTTTTTACATTGAAGCATCAAGCAGACTCCATATCTCTATAGGTTTACAGCTCTATTCCCTATACACATACATATGCATATACATATATGTATGATGCCGAAGCTGCCTAAGCTTAAGTGCCATTAGGCACTGCAATTGAGGGCTCCACAGAGTGTTGCAGTTGTTGTGTTGTCCACGTGTGCACATTTATATGTGTGTGTGTGTGTATGTATGTGTGTGTGTGTGTGTGTGTGTAAGCATGCTTCAAAAGGAGCATAATGCATATTTAAAGAGTTGCCTGGCAAGTGCCAAAAATCGAATATTTTAGTCAAAGTCTTTACTCCGCCTTGGTGTAGGCCATTGCCAACAGCTGCCGCTGCTGCTGCCACCCCATGGGCCACAACTTGCCACTCAGAGGCGCCACCGTGCACAGCTGCTTAAGTGCATAGGCAGAGCTGTAACTTAAGCCTGCGTTGGGCTGACTTTATACACACCGAATATTGGCTATTTTATATGTACATATATAGAATAATTATTAACAAAATAAAAAATTCATTATAATTTATTTATTATTTACATATATTCATACAAGTGCGTTAATAACATACATAAACCCACTATGGCTATTTGTAATTGATAGCAATAAATGTATAATAATAGTATAGTTTATTTATTTATTATCAATCAATTTAAATATAATATATAATTCTGGCGAAATACTTAAATAAACATTTTATTATGTTCTAGACTAAAGGCTCTATATATATTTTTTATATTTTTGATTAAATGCTTAGTTTTGTAAAAATTAAAGACTATTCCATATATAGAAACCGTACTCCACTTTATTGAAATAAATAAAATCCTTTTACTCTGCGCTAACAAAAAAAAAAAAAACAACATCAATAAAATATGTAAAGCAAACTCAACAAACAAAAAAAAAACATAAAATAACCGTACAAAATGACACCACAAAAGTCCGTGCTGCATAGCCGCGAGCTGCATTAACACAATCCTTGTAAATAAGGTTTTATCCGCTCTGGCAGAAAGACTCTGACTCCGACTCCAGCTCCGATCACATGCATTGTCCAAAGCCAGGCTCCATTTTTTATCATTGTGTGCAGCGGCTTTTGTTTGAGAAACAGCAACAACAAAAGCAGTAATAACAAAGCTGCAGCCTCATAAAGCCTCAGACGAACAGCATGGCGTATGCGTAATGTTTGCCCCGCCCAACAAACGTGTGTTTGTGTGTGTGTGTGTGTGTGTGTGCATCGAAGCCTTTTGTGTGTGTTAACGGTTGTAATTATTGCGCCTGCTTTTCCCATATGTTTGCGTCTCCTCCTTACAAGCAACGCTTTTTCGAGCTCTTTGTCTATGCTAATTAGCACAGTTTGTGGCCTCTGACTCTGTCTGAGTAGCGTCCCTACCCCTGCCCCTGTTCTTGCCTCACCTCCTCAACTATGACTCTGAAGAAAGCGAAAAACTTGCAGCTTGTGTTGTTGCGGATATGTTGCAGCTGCTTGTCGCAACAATTAAAAAATGAAAAAGAGAGATACATAGAAAAAATTGTCTAAAGACATGGAAACTCAGGGCATTCGCCTCGGAAATCAAGCCAAAATGACTATTCAAAGTGCCGAAGAAAAGTTTTTGATATTTGCAAGGTAATTCGAAAAGATAGGAATAGAATAATTAAAAATTTTTTTTAAATTTAATTAGGTTAAAATAAAAGGAACATTGTATAATTATATTGCTTTATGTTTCCATGTCACTAGCACTGCCACTCGACATATAATTAATAAATTAAAATTTACCAAAACTAGCATAGATACTACAAAGAAAATAACAAATAAAGTAAACAGCATATCACAGTTTAGGAAACTGTATACCCTGTAAATCCAATCCATGTACGGCCTGCAACATATAACATGGATTTATAATTTGTAAGAGACAAGCTTGGGGAGAATAAGATGCTCAGACATGGCATATTGGTTGTCAGATTTATAAACTTTATGGCATTGCAAATGACGACTGCAACATATTGCATGCCAGAATAAATTAAAATATAATACAATAATTATAATTATTATGATAATAAAAATTTAAAATATTTAACCTCCTTTCCGAAATTATAAAACTTTAACTGCATATTTTAATACAATATTTCAATATCTAATAAAAGCATGATCTAACTAAAAGATGATGATGATATAGCCATTAAATTCAACTTGAAGTTAAAACAAACATATTATTTTATCAAGTCATATTAAAAATAAATAAATTAATATTTGCTTCGGCTTTTGCCTCCTGGAACAATTATATTAAACTAGCCCCATTTACCACAAAGTTAAATATATATTTAGTTGTTAACAACAATCATTGGAGTGAGTGCGTATTTAGGTTTATTTTTCAGAGAGCCAAAACAAAAACAAGTACACAGACGTTTGTATTCAGAATGAAGTCATGCCTGGGCTCGTAATTCGTATTCGTATTCGTATTCGTACTCAGTAATGACCATAATATAATTTAGTGCCGCAATCAAGTGGTTGAGCTGTGTCGACTAAATGCTGGAAAGTTGAAATGAGCGCAGGACAGGACAAACTGATGAAGAGTAACAAACCAACAACAGACAGCACTCAATTTGGTGATCCAAAACTGGAACTCAACTCAGGCAGGAAAAGGGAACGGGGTACGGACGAAGAGGCGGGCTCTCTAGTTGAGTCGTAAAGCCAACGTATGCAAATTTCGTATTCACTTTGGCAACCAACACAAAGATACTGAATGGCTAGAATAGAGAAACACACACATACACACATACATGCATGCATTCATCATCAGCCACATCATCATTTATACATTGTATTTGTCTGAGTTGTTTGCTGCTGTTGTTGCTTTTTTAGTGCATAAAACTGCTGACATTTGTTGTTTTCAATTTAGGACACTCCATAAAAATAAAAACCTCCTTCCCTATCCCACAAAAAACTTGTCTCGTTTCACTTATTTCTGGTTTCTCCTAGCAAACATTTCGTTTTGGTTTGGCTTCACATTAATTGATTTACCATTTGTCAAAAGTGAATTATGATGAATTGACAATTTTCTGTGGGTTTGACATATTTTTTCTATATATAATATATATATTATATTATTATATGGTATTCTATATATATATATATATATGCTCTAACTAGATTAAAGATTTGCTGTTATGCCAATGTAAACAACCTTATTTTTTGTATCTTTTTTTAACCCATTTTGTAATTTTTTAGGTTTGTCCAGACGTAGCCACTTCTAAACTATTTAATATAATACGTAAACTAATGTATATTCCTCTATACTCTTGCCTTATTTTATATAATTTTTGATTTATGTATTTCAATTTCTCAGAAACAAAAAAATATTATACATGCATTTATGCATTGCATTGCATGGTTTTATATCATATATTTTATATTAAATTTATTTATTTATTTTAATTTTAAATAAACCTTATTTTTAACATATTGGCAAAATAATATCAACATTAGCCAAATATCGATCGATCCATTGACTTATTGTATGAGTTAAAGTTTTTATTATAATTAATATTATTATAATTATCACTATGAAAAGAATTATTAGATTAACAACTATTATTAACATCATAAAAACTTTTTGAATATTATTCAATGATTCTCAATCATCCCAATTACTTAATTGAAAGTTTCAATAGCACATGTTTAAATGTATAAAATCTTTTAGTTCGATTCGCTTTATTTCACTGTGATTCCATTGTGATTCACGTCCATTTTTACTCTTATTTTGTTCCCGTACAGTTGGCACGCCAGCTTCCATTTTCACCTCAATTTCCACCTGTCAGTTTCAAAGAGCAAACGCAGCTCATTATGCAGTCTATTTACAATATGCTTAAGCAGCCAGTGTTCAGATCGCCCAGTTACCTGCCCCCTCACACCTTGCTACTGAGTGCATTGTAGTGCCACTTGCTGCTGCCTGCTGCTGCCGCCACAGCTTCCCCTCCCCCTGTCCTTGACGTAGCTGAGTGCTGCGCACAGAAAATTAAAATTACTTTGGTTACGTCAAATAATGTTGCCCGTGGGTGCCAGCCGGCAACGTTGATGGCAAAGCCGAGACGACACCTGCCTCCCCTTCCCCCTTCTAAAGACCACCGCATCTTCCAGCAGCAGGCAACAATTTATAGTGGCTGGAAAATAAAGTGCAGGCGGTGATAAATATGACATGACCAGCCAAAGGAGCTGAGGCAGGCCAACAGATGAAAAAGAGTCAAAGGGGGGACGAAAGAGCATGGTAAGTGGAACTGTGGTCATATTTTTAATTATGCCAATGCAGATATTTCGTTTCAAGGTGTTTAACTGGCCGCTTGACAAGAAGCAGCTACTTTATTTACATTTTACAAATAAATAATTAAAATGCGTATTTCTTAGAAGTTTGAGTTACAGAAAGTCAAATAAATTTTCGTTGTTTCTCAAATTTTTCTTAGAACACTTTTTGATTGCAGAACTTCTTAGAAAACACATAAATATAGTATATATGTATATACATGTTAACTTCATATTGATTCAGTTCAAAATCGCTTTAAATTTTATTTTTGTTGTCGCTCGCATCCTTTGTGTCCTGTAACAATTTCTCGTGTTGCAATTATTCTGCCTTGCACTTTTGTCGATCGTTTAAATCGTTGGAAAAGTTGCAAAAAAAAAGTAAAAGAGAATTCATAACGAGCAAAAAAATACTGGCGTGCAATATTTTATGGTAATTTTATGCAATAAACGTTGAAATGTTTGTCATCAATTTCCTTAACTCATATTTCATGTGCACCATTGGCAAAGAGTCCCAATCCCCCTTCCACCACTTCCCCTTTCCCCACTCATCACACGAACTCTGGCCCTTGCCGCTGCCCAGCTCAACAAACGTCAGCTGTGGAGACTTAAGGGAAGCTGCTTGCTATTATTTCAAATACACCTCCCTTTCTCTTTCGCATTGTTGCCGCCATCTCTTTCTCAATGATTTTTACCAAGCATGAAATAAAGTTTATAAAGGGTGGTCAACAGATAAACAATAAATAACGGTATCGGTTAGTAATTCACAGAAGCAGTCTGCAATTATATCGAACAGAAGCACTCTGCAATTTTGATATTCTCGAAATTTATTATTATTTATTTTTTAACTTAAATATTTTTGTAGACGAAGAAATTTTGTTAAAAGTTTAAAAATGTCTAGTTTATTCGTACTCGACGGAACACCCTTTATAAGTGATAGTCCGTTTTAGAGTGTTGTGTAGTAGCCGAGTGGGAACAGTTAAAATTTACATAGAAACTTTTGTGACTACCCTCGCACATGATTCCCACGCTGTTATCGTATGTTCTTTATTTTCTCATTTGGCGCATAAGCCGATCGTACGATAATGCAGTTACGCTGCAGATTAGCTGTTTCGAAAGCTTGCAGCTGAGCGTATAAAAAGGGCAACGGTCGACAGTCGCGCGGTGATCGACAGCAAATAGACGTGTTTTCGTCAGAGTTTTTTTTCTTTTTATAAAAATACCGATCAACATACAAGTCGAAAGTGAATCAAGCAGCACATTTTATAAAAATACACAGCGACTGTGTCAGCGCTGATGTCCCCAATATTAAGACCCGTGAGGAGGAGGTCGATCTCTAGACATTTACACCGGCTGGGGGACAGACTAGTGTTGGAATAGAAGGAGACCCGGAGCAGTTTCGAGTTCTTCAGGAAATTATTGTGCAGTCCAGCAGCAGCAGATTTTGCGCGGAGAATTGGCGGATAATTCATATATGTATATGTGTAGACCACGACTGCAGCATTAAATATTTTTTAAAAAGTTTTTTTGTGCAAGACAACTAAGATAACGAAAAGAAACTAAATCTGTGTTGTGCAGTGTGATCAATTCTTTAATTCTTTCTTTGTGCTAGTTCACGCAGTAGCAATAAAAATATCAATGTTAAAGAGCACTGCACGTATTAGTGAAAGGCACAAAATTGATATTCTTATCTTTGAACAAATAATAAGAGCAAACCAAAAAACAGCTTAAATGTAAATTCGTTCTCGCCGAAGAACTTTAACTTTGTCTCTGCTACCAGCTGATATTTGTTTCAATTATCTTAAATTGCGCCGTGAATGTAAAATCATTAACTGATTTTAATAATGAAGAAATATTAATAAAATTAATTTAAATGAAATGTAAACTTAGATTTAAGAAGTAGTATATAATTCCAGTATATAATTCTTGTAATTCGGCAATGGTAAGGTTGGATATCTATGATGCATATCAATATATATATATATACTTACAATTAAATTTCTTTATATCTTTATATAAAGGCATCATTAACATACGACAGCATCTACGTCATATTGGGCCCAAGTGCACGGAACGTTGGAAGTATGAGTGAGTTATTTTGAGTAGTGAGTACAATCCGTCATATATATTTTTATTTATATATATATTTACTATTGAAAAATGCATTGATATCGAACCTATGGCCAACTTGAATTTAAAAAATCAGTTTTTCTACTTTTTTTTATAAATAATTTTGTTCAAATGAAGTGTCTAGAAACCTATTTTGAATTTAGTATGAAATACGGAAATATCTTTTTCGATGTGTAATTTTGTAATTTATAATACCTGAATTAAATGAATGAGTATGTTTGAAACATGAGACCTTAAGTAGTTATCTTGTCTGTCGAGTACCATGCTAAATACTAGTGAAATAATGGAATAAGAGCTTTATAGTCTTGTTTAGGGGCAACATAAAATACTTTAGTTGTCATGGTAGGGAGGGTAGAGATGAGGGACCACTAACACCAGTTCCCTCTATTAGGCATATTGGATTCGTAGTAGTTGTTGTTGTGTTGTCGGAACACTCATAATCAGAAAAAAAGGGAATCGTAATTATTATTTTGTATCTGAAAGCGTACTTAATTATTCTTCATGTCGGTGTATCGGTGTTGACATGCATGTTGGGCGAGGAAGAATCCACGACTCCGACGAGCTAAGCAAGAGCAACCCAATAAGTACGCGCCCCCAAACCCAACGCACCGCGTCAGAGTGCGAGTCAGCTCAGAGTTAAAACTGCATAGACGATGGCCTCTGATCGTGGACACCCCATGTGGAAGACGTGTCGAACGCCACCCCTCATACTTGGTGAACGCCACCTAAGACCTGGCACCCCAAAGAGGTGGCCGAAATAGGACACATAAGAACAGGCTTCCTAACAGGACGAACACTACAGAAGATTGGCGCCCAACTGATGGAGCATACCCGAGAGTAGGATTTTGACTATGAGAGTATATTTGATAGTTTAAACCTTACGTCCCCGGAATGCTCTGGTTATCCATCCAAAAATCATTAAATTTTGTCTCTTCAAGTTATTACCAAGGGTTTTAGATAAGCGTTGGTTGATTCGTAAGAACTGTTTTCGGAATTAGCGATTGCAATTCAAGTGTTTGGATTGGTCGACCAAAGTAGACTTGTGAAATTAGTACAACGTTATATATATTTAGTTCTCCTTGGGATAGTATAAATTTGGTTTATTCGGCTCACGAATACATGGAATTACAATTTCCTGGAGTTTTCGGGAATTGTCCTGTTTTTCATGAGAAGCTTTAATCCAAATCAGCAATAGAAATTACTAATTACAATAGTCAACAACGAAAGAAAAGATATGCCTAATTATTTCACCAGTATTTTAGTATTTTGGGAAAGGACAGACAGCATACAGTTAGTTTTACATACAAGTAAATTAATTAAAATATAGAGTTCAGCGATTGCATGATTCGCAATGGCAGTACAAAGAAGTACAGAAAATATTACAGCTGCCTTAGAGCAGCAAAATACTTTTTGTGGGATTTGCAACGAGGTGATGAATCCGTCACAACTGTTAGCCTAATACTCCATGTAAGCACAGATTCCACAAAACATGTTTGATAGAGTTTTTACAACACACTTTAGCATGCCCTACTTGTGCAGCAGATTGTACAACACTTGCGTTAAGCTTTTCTAATAACACGTTAGCAGCAGAGCTTAATCTTACCGATACCATTCCTAGTGTTACAGAACCAGAGACAAATAAAAGAAATGCACAAAATAGACGAGGCATGGGGAATAGACATAGAGGAACTACTCCCAAAAGAGGGATGACGACTAGATCCACAAGTAGAGTACCAACCTTTGACCAGACTCAAAGCAACATTTCTCTTGGGTCTCAGGTCGAAATAGCTAATTACATACAGAATATAATGAATGTTCAGCAAAATCAGTTGATGGACCACATTTCGTCGTATTTAAGTAAATCTATTGAGACCTCTATTCGAAATCAACTTGCACAATTGCAAATCTCCAATAGCGACCCACCACAATTTTCTAATAGAGCTAATACTAATTCAACAACACCTAGAGCACGTGAAGGAGAAGAAACAACAAGTCGTTTAGAAGATAGGTCGAGTGAAGATATTATGAGAATTAATAGGGATAGAAGCACCCCAAGCTTTAGTGTAAATCCAGAAAAAGTGTCAGGAATCATTCAAAACTGGAGAATTAAGTTCGATGGCACTAAGCAAGGCATGAGAATTGATGAATTTCTCTACCGAGTGCGGTCCCTAACCAAACAAAATCTGGGAAACGATTACCAGCTTCTTAATGACAATTTATACTTACTATTAAACGGTAAAGCCAGTGATTGGTTTTGGAAATTCCATCGAGCCAACACAAATTTTACTTGGGATACCGTGTGCCAAGAGCTTCGACGAAGATTTGGAGACTCGGACACTGATTTAGAAATTTGGGAAATGATTGGGAAAAGACGTCAAGGGGAGAGTGAGTCTTTTTGACGACTATCAGTTTGCAATAGAAGATCTAGTTGACAGATTACAACAAGGAATCTCAGAAAAACAGACAGTAGACCTTCTTATTCGTAATTCCAAGCCCAGTCTACACCCCACGAACTTCTACATGTTAGCATTGAGAATAGATCCCAACTCCGAGTTGAAGTGAAAAAACATGAGCAATTTTATGGCGATATTAAATCATTCAAAGGCAGGACTTTACGTCCATACGTTTCGGAATTATCAAACGAAAGCAACGTAAGTCCACAGCTTACGCCAGCAGAAGCGGAAATTCAGGAAATAAAACGTATTAAGAAAGCTCCGATCTGCTGGAACTGCGATAAAAACGGGCATAAATTCGAAAATTGCCTAGAGATTCGTCGTATTTTTTGTTATGGCTGCGGAGCCAAAGACATTTTTAAGCCACGCTGCACAAAATGCAACCCCTCGGGAAACTGGCAGCGGGATGTTCGACCCAACACCAATTAGATACATCCCAATTAAATAGTAAATCGTGGTCAGATAAATCGACCCAATATACAACGATAGATACAGATAAAACAACCTCGATAGAACAATCAGAACATTCAAAGAGTAATTCCAAACATTATTCAGATTTACCTTTTCACATTAGCTGCATGCAAAATTATGAATCAGCACGTAAGAGAATATTTTTAGATGTAGATACCTTTAATTTTAAAAGTCAACCCAAGCGTTCTACAAGACGTTTACGTTTATTTTGGAAATTAGTGCGTAAAAACCGTAGGAACATGATTTCATCTATTTTTCTTAGTTCGGATCAGCGTTTATACACTTCAGTTCATATAGAAGGTAATGAGTATATAGGACTTTTGGATTCCGGCGCGACTATTAGTTGCGTAGGAGGATCAGCCGCTCAGCAGTTGCTAAAGCATAATAATGCCAAGAAATGCACCGGAACAATTCGGACAGCAAATGGCACGGCTAGCAAAATTGTTGCTAAGCTACGGACGCAAATCACTTACCGAAACTTAACTAAAAGTTTCGAATTATTCATTATTCCAGAACTTAAGCAAGATATTTATTTAGGAATTAATTTTTGGCGTGAATTTGGCTTGTTAGGAAGTCTTGCGAAATCAGCAGAGTTATCAGAATTAGATGTTGGAACAACAGAAGAACCAAAGGAGAGGAGATTTCAAAATTTCATATTCTTACTAAAGATGAACAGGATCGCCTTGATGTAATTATTGGAGGATTTCCATCGTACGCTAAAGAAGGATTAGGTAGAACCAGCCTAATTAGCCATTCCATTAAGGTAGGTTCAGCAACCCCAGTCAAGCAACGGCACTGGCCAGTCTCTCCGGCGATCGAAAAGTTAATGTTTGCGGAAGTTGACCAAATGCTAGCTCTAGATATTATAGAACCATCTTCCAGTCCCTGGAGTAGCAATTGCGTTCTTGTCAAACGCGGAGATAAGTGTAGGCTATGTTTAGACTCAAGAGAGGTTAATAAGGTGACCGAAAAGGATGCATATCCTTTGCCCCATATAGATGGCATCTTAAGTAGATTACCTCCGGCTAAATATATCACCGGATTAGACATGAAACATGCTTTCTGGCAGATACCATTGGAAGAGAACTCTCGGCAATATACAGCATTTACAATACCCAATCGGCCATTATACCAATACAAGGTTATGCCGTTCGGCCTTTGTTGCAACGCGCCACAAACACTTTGTCGTCTTATGTACGAAGTTATTCCAGCACACTTGCGTACCAGAGTCTTTGTGTATTTAGATGATTTGTTAGTGTTATCGGATGATTTCGATTCTCATCTTGTCTTGCTTCAAGAAATTGCATTGTGCTTAAGGAAAGCTAACTTGACCATAAATATTAACAAATCTAAGTTCTGCATGACAGAGATTAAATATCTCGGGTTTATTATAGGAAACGGCCAACTGAAAACAGATCCTGAGAAAATACAGGCAATCAGCGAATTTCCAGTCCCAAGAACAGTCAAGCAGTTACGTCGGTTTTTAGGATTGTCAGGATGGTATAGACGTTTCGTAGAAAATTATGCTGCGGTCAGCTACCCTTTAACAGAACAGCTGAAGAAACAAAAATCTCTAGATTGGAACCAAGAAGCTACTGAAGCTTTTGAAATGCTCAAGTCTTACCTAACTGCAGCACCAATATTAATAACACCAGATTTTTCCAAGCCCTTTTTACTAATCTGTGATGCATGCACATACGGCGTAGGCTGTGTGCTAGCTCAGATACGGGATAATTCAGAATTACCGATAGCTTATATGTCAGCGAAACTTACAAGAGCTCAGCGTAACTACTCCGTTACAGAATTAGAATGTCTAGCGGTTCTCCAAGGCATTAAAAAATTTCGACCTTATATAGAGGGTCAGGAGTTCACAGTTATCACTGATCACGCTTCTCTTAAGTGGCTCATGAAGCAGAAGGATTTGTCAGGACGTTTAGCCAGATGGTCTATTAAGCTACAGGGATTCAAATTCAATATTCAGCACCGAAGTGGTTCCCAAAACGTCGTAGCAGACACGCTTTCAAGAACTAATGAAGAAGTAGCCGAATTGTGTGAGACGAGCCCTATAATAGATTTGAATTCGACTTACTTCAAGGCACCAGAATATCTAGCTTTAATTGCGTATATAAAAGAAAACCAAAATAGGTTGCCAGACCTTAAGTTAATCGATGATTATGTGTACAAGAGAACCGAATTTGCGACTGGCGGTAGAACCCATAGAAAAAAACTCGTGGAAGCTTTGGATACCAGCAAGTCTAGTCCCTGACGTTTTACGTGAAGCTCATGATTCACCTAGCTCAGCACATTGTGGCATGGGTAAAACAGTAGATAAAATTAAAAGATACTTGTTTTGGCCAGGTATGGTTAGCCAGATACGTACATACATTGCTAACTGCAGCATTTGTAGGTCGACTAAGAGCCCAAATACAGTGCTTAAACCACCAATGGGTAAACCTTTAACTTCAGATAGACCATTTCAACGATTGTATATAGATTTATAAGGACCTTATCCTCGTACTAAAAAAGGCAATATAGGTCTATTGATTGTCGTAGACCACAACACGAAGTTTCATTTCCTTTGTCCACTGAAGAAATTTACAGCTTCGAAAATTACAGAATACTTGGAAAATTCGATTTTCTACACCTTGGGGGTACCCGAATCTATTCTTACAGACAATGGTTCGCAATTTAGGTCGAGCTATTTCAAAGCATTTTTAACCAGCTTCGGAGTCTCGAGCATAAATGCACAGCAATATACTCGCCGCAAGCTAATGCAAGTGAGAGATTGAATAGATCAGTCTTATCTGCAATTCGAGCTTATATTGGCAAAGATCACACTAATTGGGATGTACACCTTAGCGCAATAAGTGCATCTTTGAGAAGTACATTACATCGAAGCACAGGCTTTCCACCTTATTTTCTTGTATTTGGCCAAAATATGATTCTGAATGGTAAAGATTACAGTTTACTGAGAAACCTTAACTTAATGAGTGACGATGTTTACCTTAGCCGTACTGATACCATGCAACTAGCACGTGAGAAGGCAAAGGAAAACATAAACAAAGCCCACGAAGCAAACTCAAGAGTTTATAATCTTCGTAGTCGGAAAATACAGTTAAAAGCAGGTGATTCAGTTTATGCGAGAAATTTTACTCAGAGCAGTGCCAGCAAAAAGTTTAGCTCAAAGCTAGCACCAAGGTTCGTTCTAGCTAAAGTAAAGAAGAAGTTAAGTCCATTTTATTATCAGTTAGCTGAATGAAAATAACAAACTATTAGGAGTGTATCATTTGAAGGACATCCAAACAAAATGTAAAAATGCCACCTAGTCTATTTTTCAAATGAAAGCTCTTCAGAAAACCTTGTTCTTTCATTTGCGCTGTAGTAGCCGAGTGGGAACAGTTAAAATTTACATAGAAACTTTTGTGACTACCCTCGCACATGATTCCCACGCTGTTATCGTATGTTCTTTATTTTCTCATTTGGCGCATAAGCCGATCGTACGATAATGCAGTTACGCTGCAGATTAGCTGTTTCGAAAGCTTGCAGCTGAGCGTATAAAAAGGGCAACGGTCGACAGTCGCGCGGTGATCGACAGCAAATAGACGTGTTTTCGTCAGAGTTTTTTTCTTTTTATAAAAATACCGATCAACATACAAGTCGAAAGTGAATCAAGCAGCACATTTTATAAAAATACACAGCGACTGTGTCAGCGCTGATGTCCCCAATATTAAGACCCGTGAGGAGGAGGTCGATCTCTAGACATTTACACCGGCTGGGGGACAGACTAGTGTTGGAATAGAAGGAGACCCGGAGCAGTTTCGAGTTCTTCAGGAAATTATTGTGCAGTCCAGCAGCAGCAGATTTTGCGCGGAGAATTGGCGGATAATTCATATATGTGTAGACCACGACTGCAGCATTAAATATTTTTTAAAAAGTTTTTTTGTGCAAGACAACTAAGATAACGAAAAGAAACTAAATCTGTGTTGTGCAGTGTGATCAATTCTTTAATTCTTTCTTTGTGCTAGTTCACGCAGTAGCAATAAAAATATCAATGTTAAAGAGCACTGCACGTATTAGTGAAAGGCACAAAATTGATATTCTTATCTTTGAACAAATAATAAGAGCAAACCAAAAAAACAGCTTAAATGTAAATTCGTTCTCGCCGAAGAACTTTAACTTTGTCTCTGCTACCAGCTGATATTTGTTTCAATTATCTTAAATTGCGCCGTGAATGTAAAATCATTAACTGATTTTAATAATGAAGAAATATTAATAAAATTAATTTAAATGAAATGTAAACTTAGATTTAAGAAGTAGTATATAATTCCAGTATATAATTCTTGTAATTCGGCAATGGTAAGGTTGGATATCTATGATGCATATCAATATATATATATATACTTACAATTAAATTTCTTTATATAAAGGCATCATTAACATACGACAGCATCTACGTCATATTGGGCCCAAGTGCACGGAACGTTGGAAGTATGAGTGAGTTATTTTGAGTAGTGAGTACAATCCGTCATATATATTTTTATTTATATATATATTTACTATTGAAAAATGCATTGATATCGAACCTATGGCCAACTTGAATTTAAAAATCAGTTTTTCTACTTTTTTTATAAATAATTTTGTTCAAATGAATTGTCTGAGAAACCTATTTTGAATTTAGTATGAAATACGGAAATATCTTTTTCGATGTGTAATTTTGTAATTTATAATACCTGAATTAAATGAATGAGTATGTTTGAAACATGAGACCTTAAGTAGTTATCTTGTCTGTCGAGTACCATGCTAAATACTAGTGAAATAATGGAAATAAGAGCTTTATAGTCTTGTTTAGGGGCAACATAAAATACTTTAGTTGTCATGGTAGGGAGGGTAGAGATGAGGGACCACTAACACCAGTTCCCTCTATTAGGCATATTGGATTCGTAGTTGTTGTTGTGTTGTCGGAACACTCATAATCAGAAAAAAAGGGAATCGTAATTATTATTTTGTATCTGAAAGCGTACTTAATTATTCTTCATGTCGGTGTATCGGTGTTGACATGCATGTTGGGCGAGGAAGAATCCACGACTCCGACGAGCTAAGCAAGAGCAACCCAATAAGTACGCGCCCCCAAACCCAACGCACCGCGTCAGAGTGCGAGTCAGCTCAGAGTTAAAACTGCATAGACGATGGCCTCTGATCGTGGACACCCCATGTGGAAGACGTGTCGAACGCCACCCCTCATACTTGGTGAACGCCACCTAAGACCTGGCACCCCAAAGAGGTGGCCGAAATAGGACACATAAGAACAGGCTTCCTAACAGGACGAACACTACAGTTGCCACGGATCTGTGGATTTTTCTTTTCAAAAATTTTAACGCGCTTCTTTGGTTTTATGCGCGGCTAATGTGATTTCCAGCGCATAAAAGCGATAAATCTATGAACGAATTGTGCTGGTTGTAAGGTGCTGAGAGTGGGAGGGGTAGAGGGAAGACAAGCCTTGGCGTTAGCGTTTTCGTTTTCAGTCAGAGAGCGTACAATTTTTATGTGCCTTCGATGGCCGGGCTAACGAGCCAGTTAAAAGGAAGCAAACGCCAATTTCTGACGCTACTGCAATCGGCTCCCATTAAATGCACATTTTCCCACGGAACGACAGACACTACGATTTTTTTTTAAAAATATATATGTATTATTATTATTTTTTTTATTTTTTGTGTTTCTGCGAGCCACTAAAAATTGTTTAGCTAACAAACCTTTGCACTTGTTTAGGCAAACAGATTTTCATAACTAACAAAAAATGCAGCCAATAGAAAAGTTTATCATCACACACACACACATACACACACTTTCGTGTATATCTAGTAGATATTTAATTCATTTCAATGACGGCCATACTAGACCATAAAATTGTATTTTCCACGCACTAGCAGATTGTTAGCTGGCCTAAAATGAATAACGAAGTGAATTTAAATTTCCACGCAACGAAAATTTCATCCTCTACATACATTTTACAGATACATAACATAACTCAAAATAAGAATAAAAGAAATTAAATATTAAATAAATAAGCCTTTCTGAAATTAAAAAGAAAAGAAAAATTTAATAAATAATACCACAATCCTTTTTTTAATCTCCCTAACGCAAAATTGTTTAACTGCCAGTTATTTAAAACACATATTTTTCCAGAAATAGAAATATTTAAAATTCAAAGACACAAAAACAAGACACCTTTAAAAACTAAGGCTACCCTTTGCTGCTCTTCAATTATGCTTATATATTGAATTGGACAGCGCCACTGAAAAGGCAATTGAAAATACATTGGAGAGGCAACAAGCTGAGTGGTTTTGTGTAAAACGCTGTAGGCGTGGCAATTTTCCAGCAAAAATTGAAAAACTATTTCGCAATTTCGTGAAAACCGACAAACAAATGCATATTTAAAATCTAAGCAAATATGAATAAAAAAAAACATAGATATTTGACGAAGCTGGTGTTGAAAATATTTTAAATATAAAATATTTATTCAGCAGGCATTTAAGATTTATGTTTATCTGTTTGTCCTGAAAATATATGTATATGCATTGTTTAAATTCAAAATGCAATTTTAAAGGTCTAATAATTGGTTTGAATTCAATTCACAATTATTTCCGACAATCGCAAGTTTCAGCCTGCACTCTTCTCTTCGTCTTTCTACCCAAAGTGTTGATGCTACCTACATTTGGGGTCTTCCACATCTCCGTTTAGCTGTGTGCCACATGGAGCTGAAGTGGGCTCTTTAAATATGCAGCCGAGTAGGAAGGAAATGCGGCGTGTCTTGAGCCGGGTTGAGTTGAAGCTGATGTCTGGTAGTTAGTTAGTTTACTGGCTCGGCTCGGCTCAGCTAGTTGTTGGGTAGTTGTCTCGACAAGACAAGGACAACAACGACATCAACAACAACATTAACAAAAACAAACAAGATGCAAACATTTATTATTTTGGTTGGGCCTGGGCTTTAGCAAAAGCAAAGCTGAAGCGTAGCGACTAATTAAACTGATGAGAGACAATGCCTCATGTAAAACACATACAACCAAAAGTAACAAAAACGGCGCTCTTGACAAGAATGGTGGACAATGAAATACCCTTTAGACAGCTTTAGAATATTTAATTTTACTTAAATATACATAAATAAAAAAATTTAAGACTTTGCATTTCGCTGTTTCTTCCTCTTTGTCGATTACATTTTTTTTAATAACATTTGTTTTTACATAAAAAATTTAACTTTACTTTTAAAAGCTTTTTTGATGTTTTAACATAAGAAAAATATATATAAAAAAGATATTTATATATCTGCTCAATAATATGTTTTTATAGATTTATCAGAGAAGCTTACAGACATTTAGCATAAAACCAACGGTACTCGGTGCCAATCAGTACAGGGTATAGCAACAACGAGGCCAATGAAGCTGCTGCCAAACACCGCACTCCTCCCCTCCCCCTGCGGAACTGGCACATTGTTGTATCTGAAACAACAACCATTCACAGTTCTGTCTTGTTTTTTGTTGCTGTAACAGCACATTTAAACAATTGAACACACACAGACGCACACATGGTCAATAGGCGTGGCAGCTTCCCCCTCCCCTGATGTACGAAATGTTGTCATGGCATTTGCACAATTTCCCACAATGAAAAATAAATAGGTGCAGGATTCATTAGGATTACAACATCGCACAACAGAGCAGTAACACACACACACACACACACACACATGCACATTCAATACAAATCTCTGGACAAACGCCATTTTGAGTGATATTTCAGACCAATGCTGTGCATAAGGGTCAGGGGGAGTGCGGGGCTGGTAATCATCAAGTATACAACGAACAGTTGCTGCAACAACATTTTCAAATACTCCTCCGTTCAATACAAAACATTGACATTTGCACATGTAAATGAGATGGAGCTGCTAATGCTGATGTTGATGCTGATGCACTCTATTGCATCTCTGGATATATTATATATATTTCTTGGTTGAATTGAATCATGTCTTATCAATGAACTCTACAGGCAGTGTTTACCAGCATATTCAGCTGCATAAGTGCCAACCTTAAATATTGTACCAAAATTATTATCCATTTGATATATAAATTAAATTTATATATCTATATTGACATATTTCATATTTTACAAAATATATATATTTGACATATTCAAGTTAAATTTCATTCAAATATATTTTTTTTATAACTTTACAAAATAGTTACTTCATAAGATTTGTATGAAAAATCATTTCATCATCATGTGAATATTTCGTTTTTTCATGTTTATGGCATACAGTTTTTATTTATTTATTTTTATTAAAACAAATTTGAAAGAGTATTAAAAAGTTGTAATATTTTGAACTTACATGGAAATGCAATTTGTAAATGTTTTTCCCATTGTTATGAGCTAGAGCGCGTTTTCTTTTTTCATTTGTTATTTTTATCTTTGTCATTTGCATTTGCATTTGTATTTGCCATTGATAAATTTCGGTGTTCTATAAACAGTTACAAATTTGCAATTTTAGTTGCATTTGACATTTGGGCCAAACAGTTAGCATATGGACAGCAAATACTACATATACATTCTGTACACCTGAATGTAGCCAACAAGTCCGTTTATTAGGCTCAAACAAGGGTAAAGTGTATTGTGGGGAGGACAATAATCAATTCAGTACGTTTGTTTGAATGATTACGCACTATTATGCTTGAATATTGGAAACCAAAAGATAAATTGCCATGGGAACTCATATAGAATAGTGAACCGCATTTCACTATTATAATAATAATAATTATTATAATAGTAATAGTTTAATGTTGATTATTGCCACTTCGTTGGATTGTTTTAATAATATGCTTTAAAACATTTTACCATTGTATCTCGCTTTATTGTCTGTTAATTTCTCTAATTGCAACTCAGTTTGTGAGTTCACATTTTCAACTGTTGTCTGATGTTTACCTGCAAATTTTGGAATATTTAACGCTGCAACGCCTTCTCATTATGACACACACACACACACACACAGCATCTACCATATGTTTGCATAACGACTAAAACGACAGAAATCTCTCACTCGCAAAATGTTGAGCAAATATTCGAGTCGAATTGCCTACACGGAGAAAAGAGAGAGGCGGCAATGCCTGTTACCAAAATATTTAGGTAATTTATAAAATGCACTTTGCAGCAGAACGTGCCCAGGTTCCGGTCTGTACTACCATCATTCCACACACATACATGTACGTATGTGTATGTGTGTGCTTGTGTACTCAAGCCTTTGACATTTGACAAAAGTGCAGAGCAAACAACGTGAAAAATGCCGACAATGAAGCATGTTGTACTCATCGTCCTCGGCTCCGTTATAATAATTTATAAACAAAAATTTACAATTATCTTGACGACTATTTTATACCCAATAAAAAAGTAATCAGACATTTTCTAGTGACAATATCTAAATTGAATCAGTTTTTTTTTTCAATATTCTTGTTTTTATTAATGAAATTAAAGTCACAATTATATACAAAAAAAAATTTGGGTCAAACTTTGCCTATTTATTTATTTTTTTTTTTTGTCAACAGTGTTTTTCCGCTTGCAAACTTATAAGTTTTTATATACAACAAATATTCGGTTTTTACATTCAATGATCAAGATTAAAATTATTATTACACTTAAATCAATTTGTTATTTAATTCAAAACAAATACTTATATTTCTCATCTAACTAATCCAACTGCTTTTGCAGTCATAAGATGGTGTTACACAAAACTAATATCCCTCAAATATGTTTTATAGCTCGTTAACTGAGATTCGGCAGTTCAGGTTGCCTTTACAGACAATTTACACAATACTTAAAAATAATTCAGTGCAATATACAATAAGTTATTTTCCCTATATATATCGCTTATGTGCTTCAGGGTGAATATCGTATACATAATATATTATGTTATATATTGTGTATATTGCGTAACGGTAAACATAATTCATTTTTGAAAATCGATTTACCCGCTTTGTCCCGTTTACTACCGCTGGGGACGTCGACGTCGACGTCAACGTCAGCGTCGCTGCAGTTTATGAGTTTATTGTTTACGCTGCTTTCAGCCATAAATATTTGCAAAGTGCTTGTAAAAAACAAAAGGTGGCGCAGCAAAGAGAGAGAAAGAGAGAGAGGGAGATAAAGAGAGGCGAGTGAGAGAGAAAGAGAGTGAGAGAGGCGGGCAGCAAGGAGAGACAGAGTGTAAGCTGGTGTTGATGATGGTCAGCTGCAGCTACTAAAGATTGGAGCAGAGGCGGGTGGTTGGGCGGTGGCTATAACTTTGTTAAATGCGGGCGCCGGGCTTTGTCCAGTGTTTGCTGCTGTTGTTCTTGTTGCTGTTGTTGGCTGGCATGAAACTTAACTTTTAGTTTGCATGTTGCGCCATTAATGGAGCTGAAAGAAATTGAAGTGCACCCAGCACAAATGCCGACCCACCTTCTTGCCTGACGCGTCGCGTCGCACCGCCCCGCCCCGCCCATACTAAAAATCAGCCCAAAAATCAACAACCGCAGAACAACAACAAAGCGCAGGCAAACAAGCGACTAAATCCATAATTGCCAACAAACGGCAATCAAAATTGTATTGACGATTTGGCCTAACTTTACCCATTGCCCTCCATTAGCTCCTCCACTTCCCTTTGCCCAAAAAGTTAACGGCGGCAACACATTAAGTAGTCATAAAATATTGGCTTACCCAGCTGCACGGCACGCGGACGCCCTCTATCGTCGGCACCTTCAGTGCGCGGTGCTATAAAATTTAATTTATTTGTCTCTAATAATTTCCCATGGCAACTGTTTATTCTGCCTGGCCTAAACACAGCTGCAGGCCAAGGCAAGAAACATTGCCAGAAATGGGCGTATTAGCTAGTTTCAAGAGCTACCAGAAAATAGCTTTCAGTGTTATTTCTACTCATCTAACGAGTTTATAGATGCAATGCGAATAGAAAGACTATCATAAAATATCAATTGTCTTTAATGCAATACCCCAAAAGATTTGTTCATTTATTTTCTTCAAGATAGGAATATTATTTTGTAATATTTATTTTATTTAAATTTAAATTTATGTACGCAAATAATCAATATATATATATATATATATATATATATATATATATATATATATATATATATATATTCAACTTAAATAAGATAAATATAAGTGAATATTGAATATTGATTATTGCGGGGTATTCCTAGTGTAGCATTTGCTGTTTAGCGTGCTCACTTGTTGTCGCATTGAGCTTCTGTTTGCATGTCAACATCAAAGTGGCAACAAGAAGACGTTCCACACGCCCAAAGAGCCAGCCACACACCGTACACACGTAAACACGCACACACACCCGCTGAGACACAACATAACTTGATTTGGCTTGCGTGCTATTTTGAATTGTTCTATAACAACCAGTGAGGGCCCCAAGACCAATAACAAGAACAAGACCAAGCCTAAGTCTTAGTCCCAGTCAGAGTCGAAGGCAGAGTCAATGCCAAGGAGAGAGAGGTAGAGAGAAGAGAGGCAGTAAGAGGGCTCGTAAAGTTGGGTCCACTTAAGCGCAATTGTTGGCCATAAAACTCGGCTGGGTCTGTGCTAACTGTGAGCGATGTGGCTGTATGTGTGTATGTGTGTGTGTGTGTGTGCAAACAGAGACCGTAACAGTGACCCGACCCAAGTCTGCAGACATCATGAACAATTAGATCGTCGCCGCAAATTGAAACTAACTGCAGTTAATAATAGAGACCCAAAGTGCTCAACTCTGCTGCAGTTTTCTGCCTTATTTCTTATACTGTCTCTACTTCTTTTTCTTCTTCGATTATTGTCTTTTTTTATGGCTCTGCACAAATCGCATGTCAATTGTTTGTTTAGTGGATCCGAAACTGGGCGTTCATTATTTTGCGATGGCAACCGAACGATGGAACAACAAGTGCGGCTACCAGACAACAATTGACTTATCATTCGACTTGTCTGTGGTGGGGTTTACGCGTAATTCCCCGTAGAATTGTGCCCCACTCGATGACAAACCGGACAATGGCAAATTCCACGCAATCGGCTTATGCTGACATTGCTGCGGCTTGATGCCACAAACTACGACAACGCTGACGATTGTCAACCCAACAACAGCTTCAATGGGCAACAAAATCCAGCCACAAGCAAAAGCGAAACAATGAAGCGCTTAGAAAACATAAAAAACAAAACACAAAATAAGTAGGAGACATCAACAATTGTGACAATAGCAACAAGAATGCTAGACGGCCATGCCCCCAAAGTTCCTGCCCTGTTAGTAATAGCAATTAAAACTGTTTTCCCCATTGTTGACTCTCAATAAAAAATGCCAATTTATGAATTGACTCCGTTCTCCATACAAATTGACAATGCCAGCAATTATTTTTGTCCTCGTTAAAATCGTTTACATACTTAGGGAATTCCAAAAAGTTTGGATAAATGTAAAAAAACACAAATCATAAATAGATATAAATATAAAATTTTCAGATAATTAGAAAGGAATTTAAACTTAAAACTAAGATTTATCATAATATATAAATAACCGAAAGATGATAACGCATGGGTAATATATTCTAAATAATACATTAATAGAGTAATCGCTCGATTGTGCAAACGTCTTTGGTCTAAGTGCTGTTGAAATTATCCAAAACTTACATATGCTAAGCGTTCAAGTATATTTTATATTTATTTATAGCTTTTCAGTTATGCAATCAGGTAATTTTCAATATGTTTTTTGTTTACTTTATAATAGACAAGGACTTTTGACTTTTATATTATTATACTCGTTCACGAAGTGAAACTAGCATATTGGGTTTGTGCAATATCCGTCATGCTGTCCGGATGAACGCAACTTTTTTCGGCGCTAATAAAGATATAGACTTGAAACTTTGGATATATACTTGTAGTTATCCTCTTCAGAAAAAGTGTTAAGATTTTTGTGTGATTTGGTATGTAGATCGCTGGTGACCTCCGCGACAGATTGCACCCTTAATATCCCGGCCACGTCCCGCAGCGCCCCCTCTCTAAAAATCGGAAATGCCTATATCTCCCACAGTTTTTAAGTTGCATTTACTAAATTTGGGATATATACTACTGGGAGGCACCCCCAGAAGTTACAGTAAAATATTTGCGGATAGTATTTCGTACAGTTTTAAAGCCAAAAGCACCAAATTTGATATGTAGAAAGCTGCTGACCTCCCCCAAAGATTGCACATTTGACATCTCAACCAGGTCCACTTAAACGCCCCAAACGCCTCCACCCCGCCGGAAATGCTGCACAGTTTTTAAGCTGGAGTTACCACATTTGGTGGGTAGACAACTAGTCACCTCCTTTAAAGGGCGGTACAAAGTTTCGACGACGACCAGATATTGCGACCAGACCAGACCAATAATTAAGAACGTGAACGATTGTAATGCAATCGATAACGCCCAACTGCAACGTTCTTACTTGTTTTTTATTGTAATTATAAAGTTTAATCATCCGATCATTTAATTGATCATTAATTTAATAAAAAAAAGATCTGTGCTTTTATATTTCAACCAATTAACAATCATTTTATGAAATAAAGTACACTTTCTTAAATTCTCAAATTTAAGCTGAATTCAAAATATATCCTCACTTTTAGTAAATTTTTTAAGAATATCTTTAAACTCTAATAAAAACAAAACCCGCAATACTTGCTTGAGTTTACATAGTCGTTGAATGGCTTCCAGAGACAGTTGCTTGCCTCCTTTCCTCTCCTTTTTGCTCATCTGGTCTCTTCACGATTCGAGTTGAGTTCTAATTGAAGCCTTTCATGGGTAGCGTTTAGAATAGGCTGAGATAAAAATTCAATTAAGCCCCCGTACAACACCTTTGTCAACTAATTACATGTCCCGGCGGCGCGTCGACGAAAGGCCAAAGCAATTTCAAAGGTGGCATTTTAGCTTTTAATTGAAAAAAGCAAGTCGCATTGAGTGACAAAGGTGTGATTTATTATTTGGATTGCTTTTTGGGTATTCCTTTCGTCACTCTACTATTTTTCCCTCTCTCTTTCTCTCTCTCACACTCTGTGTTTTGATTCGCCAAAATTTTTTGTATTTGCACTTCATTTCGGGCCGTTACTTTTTCAATTGTCTGCAAAGTTTGGTGTTTTTTTTTGCCGCCTGCCCAAGCAATTGGCATTTAAATTAAACCCAAATTACAAGGCTTAAAGTAAATTTTAATTTCAGCATCGTTGAGCAAATGGAAAAAGGGCTCGAAGTGGGCCAAGTGGGTTACCAATTAATTGTGTTACTGCTTTAACAACAACTGATTTTAGCCTTTTGATGTTGGCCGAAAACTTTATTTAAAGTCTTTTTTCAATATCTAAATTTAAGCGATTAACTAAGCTTTTAGAATGTAAGTGTTAAGGCCAAGAATACCGATATCATAATATAAAATTGGGACCGATTATATATTAACATTATCAATTAAAATAATAATAATATAAATATACTTCTTCCTCTTTTTTGCAAAATATAAATAAAAATATTTAATTAAACCCAAAGATAATCCAAGAAAAGTTGAATATAATTGAAGACTAGAACTGTTGTATTGAAAAGAATATTTAAAACAAATATTTTAAGAAATTTTAAATACAATTTGCTACGATTCATATATAAGCAGCCACGACGCGGGAGCTTATTCAAAATCAAAAGAAAATAATTTATTGAGCTGTTAGGATATTTTACTATGGCTGCAGATAACAATTTAATTAAAAATTCCATCTGCGGAAACCGAGCGGATATTCCCTGCAGGGTTGCAAGATTGATCAAAGTGTTCAATATCGATAACGAGCTCTATTTTATTTGATAAATTTTCAAAAGTGATATTCCCACTGTGTGAAAAAATACTCCGCATTTCGCGCCATGTTAATTAGATTTGTGCAATTTATGCAAAACCGGAATCGCATTAATTTATTTTAGATGAAAATTGATAAACAATTTGCGGCAAAGGAAATTGAACTGTCAGAGCAACAAAAATGTGATAAACAGCGCATGATTTAACTTTTTTAAATTACTTTTTCTGGCAGTCGTGATTTGTATTATCTTCACTTGATAAGTGATAAAATATATCACTTTTAAATGTCCTATGAGCTAATAAAATGTATTAAGAAAATTTTGAAAAATTTAAAACTTATAGACAAAATATGGAACTAAAAAAGAATTTACTTCAATTTCCATTTTGCCTAACTGGAACAAAGCTAAAAATTAAATTTACATAAATTCATTGCCATTATTTGAGCATCTTGAGTAGAATTTATGCCACAATTTGCTTGTCAACAAGCTGCTTAGAAACGTGCCGATAAACGTGGCAAACTCAGACACATGCATATATATATGTATATGTATACTTAAATGCCACGCCCACATCCTCATAAATTATAACATACTTGGCCTGCCTTTTGGCAAGCCTTAATTGCTGTTGAGTCTCTAATAGTCTTATAAAACAAACACGGTAAATTATTATGCGAGATTTTCTTTGGGCAGGTGTGGCTGTGTATAAAGATATATATATATATGTGTGTGTGTGTGTATGTGTGTGTGTTACGTTTGCCATTTCCATGGCGACTTTCTTATCAAAGCTTGCCGTGCCAAATTGGACTATCATCTTTTAATTATACTCTGGCAATAAACGGGGTAATTTTGCTACTGTCAAAAGTTAAATGTGTAAGTGAATATAAAACATAGACCAAAAAGATAAATTAAACTAACAAAAAATTTATTTATCATCTCACAACGTTTTACATCTATACTGCTATATAATATTAATCAGTTAAAATACTTTAAAAATACCAAAAAGATTGTATAACTATGATAACAAATTTGTTTAAAGTTTTGGTGCCAAGTTAAATAAACGAGCTATATTCCCACACTAATCTGAAGATAACAGCAATTTCTTACTTCGGACTAGACAATTCTAAAATCAAAAAAAAAAAGATTATCTAGTTGAAAATGAAAAACACCGCTTCTTTTAAAACCGTTATAAGCGTAAAGTTTGCGTTCTATTTGGCGTTTTTAACTTTGGCCGAAATATGCCCAAAATGCCGATTTCTTTAAAATTGGGCTTACAGAGTATCCACTTGTTGCTGTTACTCATATTATCTTTGATGCGTGCCAAATTGTATTAAATATCTCAGCATGCGTTTTATGTTTATAGAGTATAGGTATTGAAAACTTTTGCTGCTGTACACTTAATTAGTTAACAAGTTGCATAAGCACTTCAAAGTTAAGCAGTTTAAGTAGCCTTCTAGCCCAGGGCTAGTTGAGGGGCAAGTCGACCAGGAGCAATGAGAACCTGCGACCACGGGCCAGGCAACAGGATACGGAAAGTTTCCATTGCGTTAACGAAAGCAGCTCTCGTCGCAATTCGTTGCCACTCGGTTGGCTTTGGCCACTTGTGTTGCTTGTCGTCTCTAACTAGGTGTATGTGTGTGTGTAAGGACATTTCATGCAGCTAATGATGTATTCATTTGGCATATGAGAGCACTCAAGAGTCGTCAGTCTTTTCAGCCTTTCAATTGGGAGCAAATGAAGCTTCAACTTGTACGACTGTCAGAGCATGCGACAAACTAGTGCACTGCAAATGCTCCAACTGGATTCTTATGAGCAAATAATGCGATTTGTATAATGAGCTCGACAGCACACATACACACGCACACACAAAAACACACACAAACGCACAGTAAGCACTTAAAGGGTCTGTCTGCCCCTTAAAAAAGTAGATAATGTAACAATCAACCTTGAACTTTGAGTCCGGCTCTTAATTCTGTTAATATTAACAGGTCTCCGGCTGGAAATTACACAAGTAGCAGCCACGTGGCTTTCGATGGGCGCCGCTGCCGATGCCGCAGTCGTCGCTCCCAGGAGCACTATAAATAACCCTTTCGATAACAAACATTGCGATGTGTTGATAATAAAAGGCTTGATTTATTTCTATGCTATGTTGTGATTTATGGACTTTAATGGCATCGTCGCCCAGCCAAAAGAACCAAACGACCAACCGCGCAAGGGTGTTGGTTGCAGAGTGAAGGATAAAGGGAGGAAGCGACGCCTAACAGAACAGCAAACCAAAAGCACAACTGACGACTTCCGAAGTGATGGTTGCGATTTAACATTTAACATTGGGCAAATGTAAAAAAGGGCGCTGAAAGCTTAAACGATGAGCATCGAAATTCAGAAAATTAAAATATCGCATAAGATTTTTAACAATTTTAATTAACATATAAAATCAGTTAACAGTTTTCGTTTATATTCAACAATATTTAATAACAGCTAGAATTAATAAATTTTAAAATGTATATAAAATATTTATTTAAAATTATTTCTTGTCTACTTACCAAAATATTTATTTCTCTTCCATATATAAAATATGATGAATTTTAAATCATATTCAATCGCAATAGGGATTTATGTATTTTTACGATTTCCAATTTTATTTTATAATGTCCTCAAGCTAGCCCAAAATTTCACAAATTTTAAACATGACTATCTAATAAATTACAAAATAAACAATTAAACATTTGTCAAATAATTATTTCTATCAACTTGCAAACTGTTTTAAACAGAAAGAGCATTCGAAGCTTCAATAATTAGCTACATTTCAGCACTAAGGCTGACTTGGAATGAACTGAAAAGTGTTGCATAATGCGGCACTTGTGAAATTTATTCTTTAAACTGCATAAATTTAGTCAGGCATTTTGATGGGCATTTTGGTGGGCTATTAACAGCTCCACAAGATAGCTCTCGAAAGCGGCTCCAAACTTTCTGTTTGATCAATTAATGCGGCTGTGCCAGAATGGGCCAACTGGAGCTGGTCCCGTCCTGTTCACATTTCTAGGCAACAACACACATTAACTACAAATTACATTCACACTAGTGTTTCGGCATTTCCTGCTCCTTGTTTCTGGCCACATTTTCTCATTTCTTGTACTTTTTCAACTGCTGTTTAAAAAAGGAAGGAACAAGATGGAGAGCAAAAAAACCGAACAGGAACCACACACCTAATAAATCAAAGCGGCCTCCCTGACGCCTCCCAGGAGTATGCTTGTTAAATGCTCGTAATAAATTAGCTGGCGCTCGGCAGACCGCGCCCCGGTGCCCGGCCCCTGATTATTGGCTTAGCTGATGGGTCTGGCCTGGGCAGTTTACAATGGTCTTATGGGCCGGCACTAGCAGCACCATTGAATCCAATCGAAGGCACATGCCCCTCAACCCGCACCCCGCGCCCCGCACCCTTCTCCCACAACCGTCTCCAGACTCATTCATTTTGCCAAGTCGAGAATTTGCTTGCAATTTTTCCTCTACTTTATTTTTAATGAAGTCAGCGCTAAAAATTTTCGCTGTGTGCGCGCGTTTTTGGTGATGGACTGAGGGGGGTGTGGCCTAAATTTGAGCAGAGGGGTTGGGGCTTTTGCTGAAACTTTCGCGTATTTGGCTTACGATTTTCTGCAATTCATTTTTAATTTCGCTTTGTCTGAACATTTAACTGCTAATTCGAATGCTGTTCTCTTTTTGAAGCAACTAAATAAGTTGTTGAGTTCGCCCCACCGCTATAGTTATTTTATTTTATTTTTGTATTTAATTTTTTGATTTGGTCTTTTTGAAATTTTTCTTGTGGCTGACTTTTTGTTGAGCATATTTCATAAGCCATATATGCAAATGAGTAACACTGCCTTTGATATGCACATTCAAATATTTAACAAGTAGATAAACTGTTTAGTGTATCATGTTGATTTATCTGAAACAAAATTAAATGCCCCCCTATCAGAAGTAGAACTCTTCTTCCGCTCTTTTTACCATGTATATAAACTACTGAATCTTAAGTATGCGTTAAAAAAGTAATCTCATCTTCATGTGAAATATTAACAAAGAAGCTAAACTGAATAAATAATTTTTTTTTTTTAGTTGAATACAACTAAAATAACAAAATAGGGATTCATAAAAAATGTAGTCGATTGACTGTTAAGTTCCGCTAGGAAAGTTTATAAACAAAATTTCAATTAAAATCGATTATAATTATTTATCATGAGGATGAAATGCCTGTTACGATTTTTCAGGCAGCTTGAAGCTTTTGAGCATAGGAAATTGCTGTACTTAACACTGAATGTACTTCGGCCAACAGAGCAAAAAGAAACGCAAGTGCTTTTTCAGATACTTTTATGGCCACTTTGTAGTTGATAGAAAATTATGAAGCTGCCACCGGCAATGTGTTGCATGTGCTTAAATGTTGCATAATTGCAGCATTTGCCCGTTGACAATGTCACATGCGCAGCTAACGAAGCGTCGACTGCGCTGCCGACTGCCGGCGACGAGGAATTGAAGCTGAAGCTGCGGCAGTGGTGGCTGCAAGTTGCATCAAGTCGATGCTAATTAGGACGCCGGGGAGTCAGAGGACTCTAACAGGACTCATCATTCGCAGTGCTAGGCAAATTTGTAGCCTGACAGCGCAGCTGATGACAGGCTGCCTTTAAATGGTTGCATGGCTCCCAAGTGCGAACTGGGAACTGCAAGTGAGAAGCCTCGCTTCTTTACCTCTCTCTCTCTGTCCCTCTCTTTCCCTCTCTTTATTCTGACAGCCTTTTTCAGAGCGTCTGCAACTTTTGCGAAGCAGTAAAAAGTGCAACGTCAACGCCTTAAACATAGACACCCAACAAATTTTGCCTATGTCTGTGGTGTGCGTGTGTTTGCGAGAGTGTGTGTGTGTGTATTTACTTAAATATTACGCTAATTTTAGCAGCTAGCAGAAAGTCACACGCAGCGCTCGGCGACGCGTGCCAGGCAAAAATTAAAATGTCTGCACACTCAAAGCCAAAAGGTAAATAAAAGGGCGCAAATTCCAACACGAAGGCAAAGGATATCGCCACAATGTATACTACATATTATATGCAGCTACCTATGTTCTGAAGAAAAAAAAAACAATTTTATGAACTTCAATATGCAGCACATATGATTTGCAGGCATATTGAGGGAATATGTCTTGAAAGTCCCTACAAATAATAGGGTATAAAGGTGTAATAATTAATAAGTAATGGAGACTTTTACGGAAAAAGTCAACTAAATTAAAAATAGAAAAATATCGTATAATATAGATGTATTTAAAGGGAAATTGATATAAATATGCCTAGACAAAAAAGAAAGAATGAAAAAACTCGTTAGATCTAAAATTTTTGCAATGTTCATTCAAACAAACTTAATGTATTTTTACCAATCAACTCATTGAGGGCCTTTCAAGCCGATTTTGCAATTACTTCCTTGACAAACAAAATATCTATCAATGTAATGTAAAAAAATAATGGTATTTCATTTAAATTTGCATTAAATTTTTATATAAAAAATATTTCTACAGAACTGCAAAAGTGGCCAGCCTCATTTTTCACCTTCACTTTGCAACAGAGTATTTTATGGAGTTGAAAAAAAGTTCAAGCTGCGAAACGTTTTCATTATTCATATGACCAGAAATAAAATAAAAAAATGTATATATGTACATGTGGCTAAAAAGCTAAACAAAATTTTTAATAAATGCAGCGAAGCGTCGCCTGCTGCCCAACTTAGTGCAACTTTCTGCTGCTTCGCACTTGCCCCATTCTGCGTCTCTCGTGCCTTTGGTCACTTTAGCAGTTGCATGTGGCACGCGTTGCCTTTTTGGCTTTTGCGCCTTGGCCGCCGTTGACACAACTGTTGCCCCGGACGGAGTCGGCAGACGGTAGCCGGAGACGGACACGGACACGGACACGGGCACGGACACGGACGGATGCGGAGATGGAAGGCGGCAGACTCTGCCCGGTGGCCAAATGAAAAATCACAGCGCCGTGCCAGAAACTGCTCAGCTTGCCCAGAAATATACGAGGCAACTATTTTTATTGTGCGGCTGCTGCTGTTGCTGCTGCTGCTCGGTATGTTGCAAAGTCATATTCATTCGTTCATTCATTCATTCAGCTCAGAGTTGCAGCACATTTTTATGTCTCCTTTTTATGCGCAAAGTGTGAATGTGAATATGAATGCTCTCTTCTTCGCTTTGTTATTGATGTGTGTTGTTGTTGTTATTATTGCTGGTCTGCATTTTCTTGTATCATTTTATTTTCTTCTTTATTATTATTTTTTCCATTTTCATTTCCTTTTTGCACATTTTTCACTGCTGTCCGTTGGCTTTTTGATGTGTCCCGTTTGTGTTTTGTGCAGTTAAAAGATTTATAAATATGAATATTATACATTGTGGCATGAAATATGCAAATTCTAGAAATGGCTAGAGGAAATAGAAATGGTCAAAGCGGAACTAGCACCTCCTCTGTTACTGATGGTACCGCTACAGCAGGCCATCAGCCTCTCAGTCCCCTCTCCCCGTCGCCCTGTTCACCAACTGGTCTCTGTATCTTTTCAGACGATTTTTGTAGTTGATTTTATTTTGAATATTTTTTTCGCTGCAAGCAGATGCATTTAATGACCAGCAACGGCAAAGGACACGAAGTCGCAGCAAGCTGACTGCAACAAATGCATTAAATGGGCCTTTGGAACCATTTAATCGACAGATTTAAATACCCTAAGAAAATAACTACGATAATTTATGAACTGTGTTTGATTGGGTATAGTTATTGTTAACATAAAACCAAACACCAAAATACCCAGTTAATTTAATTGCATACAATGTTGATTTTGTGTTCATATGCTATTAATTTAATATATATATAAATATTAATTAAACGTTCCAAATTTCATACAATGAATATGAATTTGAAAAAAAATAAATTTTTTTCTTAATAATTTCCATATCTAACATATTCTTTGCTTCCATTCACATACCTATATAAACACGCCCAAATAAATTAAAAATGAGGAAAATGAAGAGAAACTTCCTGTATTGTTTTTATCTTTAAAATTATCCTAGGGTAGACGGGCGTCGACTATGCAATGCCTCAAATAGTTAACTGTTAAATAATTAATTGCTATTTATGCTTTTATGTGTGTGTTTGCTATTAAATTTTGTTATTTAAAAAAAATGTTTCTACTTTTTAAATGAAGTTGTTGTAGCTGCTATTATTATTGTTGTTTTTGTATACTATAAATCAGGACATTTTAATGCAAATGCTGTTGCAATTTTATGGCTTAAATTAGCAATTGGCCGAGCAGCTATTGGCCATTAATATTTATTAACAGGCGGCGCATAATTAATGTGCCATAATAAAATTAGTTAAAGAAAAAAATCAACAAAAAACCAAAATACAAAAGTGCAACAGCAAAAAAAGGAAACAAAAAGCAAACAAATGACATTTACAATTAAATTATTTAAAGTTCGCAATGCGAAGTTTAATTATTGTCAAATGTCAGCAATTATTCTAAGCCGACGGAAACTGAGGCGAGGAAACTGTGGTTGGTTGCTAAGGGAGACAGGAGACGGGGGTCGATACAATATGTGGTATGGCCGCAACATTAAAATCAATTAAATTATGAATGTAATTAAAATAATTTAATGGCAGTGCTCTTTCGGTCACTCGATGACAGCTGTAATATTCAATTTGATTACGCAATTGCAGTTAATTAATAATTCAATAAATAACGCAAAAGCCACTTAAAATTAGTTTGCAGACAATTGTCAGCATCATTGTCCGCGCACAAAGAGAGACTGAGAGATCACATAAATTACCGAGTTTATCAACAACAGACATACTTATAGGTATGAGGGTTCGACATAATTGAAAATTATTCAAATGTAAAAGAGAAAAGAAGACTGACACAAATAAAGTTATTATTAAGAATTTTTGCAAATAACATTATATTAAAGTGCAAACGATGTTATGATGACTTTAAATATTTACCTGCCAGCTTACAAACAAATTTTAATCAATTTAAAAATGTTGAATTATGCAAAATGCATATTTATATATATATGTGGAGCCTAAAATAACATTGTTTAAACACTAATTTAGCAACACTAGCAATTACCGCTAATCGTAAAAACAAACAAACAAAGCTTAACCGAATATGGATTATTTGCTTACTCGCTTTCTGGTAGAAATTGCATTTTTCAGAAATATTTATATCAAATATTTTAATAAATGGGGGTTTCAATTTATTTGTTTAAATAAATTTATACAAATAACATATCACATGAAATTAACTAAATAAGTTTATTCTAAATTAAGGCAATCAATTAAGTTTTCTCATTCGATTTCAAATAGATTTGCGTAAAGAAAAATGTTGTCCTAGTCCATTGCAGTGTCATAAATAGAGCAAGGATACACCTCTGTAATTTAAACTCAATTTTTTTTTGAGCAATCGGAAATATTGCTGACTGCTATAAATGTTTTGAGCACTTGAAGACAGAAACTAAGGCAACGGCCAAATTATCATTTGGTCCAAATGAATCCTCAAATGCGCTCATAAATTTCGTGTCAGTCTTCAAAGTTCTAAACAAGATTCGTGGCTCGTTTTACGATTTTGAGTTTTATTTGCCACACGTTGCGCCATTCACATTCGTTTTCCCGTTTTCATTCTCATTCTCATTCTCGTTGTCGTTCTCTTTCTTAAACTCATTCGCATTGACTATGGCAATTCTCATCAGCATCATCAGCTGCCTGCCAAGTCGAGATACTCAAGAAACTTTGATGGATTTGTATGCCTGATGCCGCGCCGCAATGCTGGAGTTCTGTTCTGGGGAGGATTATGTTAATGGCCAAGTTGGAATTAGCCTGCAAAGGATTTCACTGCGTGTGCTGCATTAAAATTTATCGACTGAGTGTCTATATGACTGCGGCGTATGTAAATTGATTGTGGCTCATGGTTAAGCCGCGGGCTCTCGGTAAGCAAGCGGTTAAGAACGGGGGCGAATTTTGAGTACAGAGACGGGGAGAAAGGAACGAGGAGGGTAGCCAACTTCTCTCGTAAAGTTCGTCTTGGCACAATTATGACTTTTAGCAGGCAACTGAGTGGCCTCATCTGGCCAACGGGTTTTTAGGGTTTTACGACAGCAACATAAACCCAAAGTGGCCACAATGCAATCGTAAATTTTGCGACTGCAAATCAAATTAGTGCAACTCTCTCTGTCTTACTTACATATAGAACATATTCTCTAGATATTACCAAAAATGTCGTATTGCATTTGCCTGAATTCATTTGTTATCTTAAGTACAGTCAAGGCACAAATTTTTCAAAGCATTCGAAAGATCTTTTGGGAGGGGGAAAAATTAAACAGGGAAATTAGCTTACCTTGTGTCTTAAGTCTTGTTTAAGCCTGCTAAAAAAATTGTTTTAAATAAAAATTAAATATATATAAAAATTTATAAAACTAAAAAATTAAAATAAAATTGGGTACTGTATTCATTTCACATTGCAACACTGAAATTATGAGCTATGCTTATTAAGCTAGTAGAAAGCAGAGGGTTAATCGCTTCTCTTCACTTTCATTCTCTAGGTATTTCAAGTGCATGTTGTGATGTTAAAGCAACTAACTGTTAGCAGCTGTGTCCGCTTCCAGCTAATTGTAGCATACTTTTCAGCGCTCACGAATGGAGTATATTTTGAGTTTTGCATATTTGATCGATAGACGGAAAAACTTGACTTAGCATTGTGTATGCTGCTGCTTTCTACATAGTAGCTGCAGTTGTTGTTGTGTTGATGCTGCTGCATAGAAATGCGAGAAATGCGTGTTGCCCTGGCCAAAACGTCAACGGCAGTCAATTTTCTTGTTTACAATGGCACACACATACATACACACACGCCTACACTGACTATGACAAATAACAAACAATTACAACAGCGCGGCGGTTGTCTCTCAGTTGTTGTTGTTGCTTTTTCGCCGCAATAAATACAATTTGCATGACAAAATAGCAAACAACGGCAGCTTTTGCATACGTGCTAGCGTGTGCGAGAGTGTGTGTGTGTATATGTGTGTGTGTGTGTGTGTGCGTGCGTGTGTGTGTATGAGCGTCTGCAGGTTCACTCAGCCAAACAAAACTACACACAAAAACAATCAACTGTCAGTGCCGTCCAACCAGCAGCAGCAGCCACAACAACAACAACCTCAGTTAGGCTTTATCCTGAGCTGCTGCAGCGACCGTTGTTCATGCCCCGAACCCGTAGGCCCAGCAACGCTGCCTGCTGTTGCTGCTGTGTGGAACAACTTATGAATATTCAATTTTACATAAAAGATTTTTGTTGTTGCCGTAGCTGTTGTTATTTTGATTTCTTTTTGTCTTGGCATTCTCTTGTCTGCCCTCGCTCTCTCCCTCTCTAGCTCTCTCTCTCTCTCTCTCTCTCTCTCTCTCTCTCTCTCTCTCTCTCTCTCTCTCTCTCTCTCCACACACACACACTATATCGCTATCTACTTCATTCAGCACACTTCATGGGCGAAAAGACTTCATGCATGCGATGAAATGTGAAAAATATTGGACGGGCGTACTGGCCGGCGAGGCACCAGCATACAGCAGCATACACTGAGAAAAATTTCTGGCATGAGAGCCTTATATGCAATCAAATCAATGAATCAAAAAAAAAACTGTAAATAACTGCAATTTTTTAAATAATTTATAAATAAGAGAATAAAAATTAAAGAATTATGGTCTAGCCAAGATTGCCTAACTAGCTGATACTCTGTACTCTTTAAATAATATAATCAAGTAAACTATATTTTTTTAAATATATGTGCTGACGGATAATCTATACAGGCTATAACTTGGAGGACTGAAAACTCTGTTCAAAATAAAAGCGTAAGTACTTATATATTTGATTGGTTTTACAATACCCTGTACTTAAAACAATCGCTTCGAATATTATCTTTTGTAATCAATAAATAGTATATAGGACAGTATATAAAAAGTTTATTATTTAATTGAAAATATTGTGCAAATATACACTTTCACCCTCTTCCATTTACAATATTTTAAACAGCACTTCATATTTAAACCACATAATTTTTAAATATAATTTCACATAAAAAAGCTCTAAGCAATATCAGAATACTTCAAATTTTGAACACACGCTCAAAACAAATAATAGCTAACCTTTAACTAATACATTGTTCCAAATTGCCTTGGGCTAATCCAGATCGAAATTTTTCGCCAGATACGTGTTACATGTTTGCAGCTTGGACATATTTATAGTGACCAAAGATTTTAGGAGATCATCCATGCTGATCACCAATTTGCTCTCATCCAGCATCTGCCGATCTACATCCTTGAGCAAAAGCTGGTGCATGAACTGGCGCATGCAATAGATGCTGGCATGTCGGCACAGCTCGCGCAGATCGGAGCCGGAATAGCCGGGTGTCAGATTGGACAAGCGTTTCAGGTCAACAGATGGATGAAGTTGCTCGTGCTGTAATATCACTTGCAAGATGGCCAAACGATCGAGTTCGGATGGCGGCCCAATGTGAAATTGTGCGGGCATGCGTCGCAATATGGCCTTGTCCAGATCCTGTGGCCGGTTCGTGGCGCCCAGCACCAGCACCGAGCAGTTGACGCTGCTCACCAGCCCATCCCAGAGCATCATGAACTGGGTCTTCATCATGGCCGTCGCCTCGTGATCGCCGGTGGCGCGAATGCGCAAAAATGATTCGATCTCATCTATGAAAATGATGCACGGCTGCAACTTGTGGGCGAGCGTAAAAACGGCGGCGGCCAGCTTCTGTGATTCGCCGTACCATTTGTCGGTCAGCACCGATACGTCCAGATTGATGAAGCGCATGCACGCCTCCTTAGCAATGGCCTTGGCGATCAGGGTCTTGCCGCAGCCGGGTGGGCCATGTAGCAGAACTCCCTTCGGTGGTCGCCACAGCTGCGAGCGTTTGAAGAGATCGCTGTGGCGCACCGGCAGCACCACCGATTCCCGGAGCTCCTGAATGACACTATCGAGGCCGGCAATATCCGACCAGCTGACATCGATGTCCATCGGAGCGATCAGATGTGAGGCGATTATCAGCTCGTAGCAATTGAAATCCGCCAGCTTCAGTTTGTTGCCCTTGACGGTGATGTCATTGAGCTTCTTTAACTGTATCTTGGCCAGCTCATTGGCCTTCTTTTTTCCCTTGTTGGTCGGATCGATGGAGCTAATCAGCCATTTGGCACAATAATAGGTAACGGCTGCAACAACTCCAATCCTCACCAGCTGCCCTAATATTTGACAGGCAGTCTTCTGGGACCCGTCCATTGTTAATTTATAATTGTTATTAAAATACATATGCATTAATATTTGGACACGAGAAAATAAGGTGACTTGAATTCTACTTCAGGGCAAGACAAACCCTGTCAGATTTGAAAATTCCAAATGCCAGAAATGTGTTTTGTAAATGGGATATTTAAATTTGACACATATCACAACAAAAACTGTATGCCAAATGCATTAAATATAAACTAAAATCAAATAAAAAAAATATAGTAGAAAACAAACCAAAGCGGTTGACAACTAATTTCAAACGATTCGTGTCGGTTACGAATTGTATCATTTTTTCTATTTATTTTGTTTTTTGTTTTTTTTTTGCTCCAAAAAAAGTATTTATAATATAATTGTGTAAATATACATAAATGTACATAAATATTACAGCTATAAATATAAGTTTATGAAAGTATATATATTTATAAATATATAAAGCTGAGAAACTGAGTAAAATGCATATATTGCAAGTCACTTTTTTTAGCCAAGTTGTCAGCACTATTTGCCGACTCACGCGTTAAATGCATTTCTCGCAGTGCATCTTTTTTTCAGTGGCGCTTTGGCCAGGCTGTGCTTAATTTCTGTTTAACTTTTCCTGTTTGCTCTGGCCCTGGCCAAGCAAAAAATGTTTTCTAGTTTAGCATCTTTTAGCGGAAGTCAATGTAACAAAAGATAAACTTGTCCAGCCAGCTGCTGCTGGTGCTGCTAGTTCTTCTTCTTCCTTTGCTGCTGCCGCCTTGTTGTTTGCTGCGCGTATTGAATGCGTGCAGGACGCAACAAGGACCTTTGGGGGTTCAGGAGCACAAGTATTAACTAAACACTGCAGCAATTTATCTTGCTCGAACCCCAGAGCCAGAGAACCTCCGACTCGTTCCCCTAAGCCAAACTTCGCTTTTGTCCAGCCAGGCGCGCGTAGGTCAGTTTTGTTTTAAAGTTTCTTAAGTCGCATCTAACATGCTCAATCCCATCCCGTCCCCATCCCCTTGCCCGCAACAAGGCGGAAGTCGCAGCGCACTCTTTTTTGGCGCTTCCTTCCGCATTACAAAAGAATTACTCAACACAAAATGTCTGGCCAAAGTTGGCCAAGATGAGATTCTGAATATTCGCTGGGTC
The DNA here is from genome assembly GCA_035043915.1 of Drosophila paramelanica. Lineage (NCBI taxonomy): Eukaryota > Metazoa > Arthropoda > Insecta > Diptera > Drosophilidae > Drosophila > Drosophila paramelanica. The sequence continues at coordinate 95,366 of JAWNMO010000618.1, read as the reverse complement.
AGTGGCGGCTTTTCCAGGTGCCAGACAACCGTTATTAGCGTGTCAAAAAATAAATAAATAACAATATATAATAGTAAAGTAAAATGAATTTGAAACAATGAGCTGGCAAAAATAAAACAAAAGAAAATCTGTCTGTGTATTAAAAATGTGGCCGAGATTGCAGATTTTAATCTCTTCTAAAAGATTGAATATTGGATTGGATATATATATGTGTATACCTAAAAGTTTCACTTCACTTTCACAGTAAAATATTTTAAGAATAACATATCTGTAAAATTTCAAAACGATCTATGTTTTATAAATTAATATTTTGTGTAATAGTAAACTTCCTTTACCAAACCTCAACTTTTCATTTTGCAATGCACATAAAAAATATTAAAAGATTTGAATAAAAAATGTTTGGCATTTCGAACAACTCCTAATGTAATGTTATGTCCTCGTTAGAGCTTGTTCTAGTTTTCGCGCCAAACAACAGAAAAAAACCAAAATGGTCATTTCAGTATTCGGAACCAATCGAATCGGCCAACCCGAAGGCTTACCTTTGAAACTAAATGTTTAAAATAGGTATGCCGACTCAAACAGCAGAAAAATCAGGAGTCGGGACCCTTTAATTCCTATTTCGGTGTAGGCGGCTTTTGCTGACACCACTGTACGTCATTACCTTACGGTTTTATTTTAGCGTCCCTCCTGAAACTACTACCTTGAACCAAAGCTCGAAAACAAAAGCAAAAGCCAAAAGCCAACCCGAAGGCTTACCTTTGAAACTAAATGTTTAAAATAGGTATGCCGACTCAAACAGCAGAAAAATCAGGAGTCGGGACCCTTTAATTCCTATTTCGGTGTAGGCGGCTTTTGCTGACACCACTGTACGTCATTACCTTACGGTTTTATTTTAGCGTCCCTCCTGAAACTACTACCTTGAACCAAAGCTCGAAAACAAAAGCAAAAGCCATTCACCCAGACAAGTTCAGAATAAGAATGATGGCTTAAAGTTTTTACGAATGCGATGAACTGTGTTCTTAGGTGTTGATCGACACGCAGAACTTCTTTACCCACCCAACCATGGTCACTATCACTATTTAAATAACTATCACAAAAAAAAAAAAGTTAAATTAATTCGAGGTATGACTGTAAGTCATTTCTTTACTTTCTACTATGTCGTTGATTTAATATTTTCTTTCAAGGATTTCTTTCGTTTTTGTTTTTCATTTTTACGGATTCACTTATTTTTACTTAAGATATCTTATGTCCTCACAAATAGTAAAAACATATGCTGTAAATCATAAAAATATAGTAATAACAATAATAATTAAAGTTTATAATCATAAAATTAAATGTTACTATAATTGAGACTGTAAAGTCTCAGCTGATCCAATAATGGAGCAATAAAAAAAAGTTATATTGTCCATGAAAATTGCGATTATCGCAAGCTCGATGAGATCCGAAGAGCAATAGCGAAAACCTTCGAATAAAATATAACCTACATCCGGAGGGGACGGCATTTTCGTAAATTTAACTAACTGGCATCAAGGTAATATTGAATTTTGATTATGTTCATGATTGTTGTTGTTAACCACTGCTCGTTGAAGGCCTTGACAATGTATTGTTGAATGTACTTATCGGTGAGATTCGGTATTTGCAATCATATCAAATTCATTATTTATATTTAATTTTTATTTTTTGCTCTTTCTATGAAGAGCCTGGATTTAGTTTTATTTATTTAATTTGTCTTCCTTCTCGTACGGCGATCAAGGGCGGCTAGAAAGGGCAGCTTCTGCAGCTGGCAACGTATGTATATGCAAACAGTGGCGGCAATTATAATTGTCAAACTTGTGCATAGGGAATAAAGGCCGACAATGACGGCAAATGAATTAATACTTGAACAGCAGTGGTTAACTTATCAAAATTTAACAATTTTATAGAACGGTTTACAATTTAATAAAATCAAACCAGATTTACCTTCTCGGATAAGGATTTGTAATTCCACATTGGAGTTGACGAATAAAACTTTCTGCTTGGGCAAATATTTATAATCCAGTCGGATTAAAACCATAAGGTTTCCCTTTCTTTAAGGTGTTCCGGTTAGTCTCAACTACGTCCGATCCGTCTCGCTGCTCGAGCGAAAAGAGCGACGGAAACTGTGCCAATCTTTTTCTACTCGTGTATTTATCTGTCATTTATCTTAGAGAGTAAATGTCAATGGTACACTTAGTAAGCGGAGATCGAATGACAGATAAATACACTAGTATTTGTATATATATATATATACATATTATTAATTAATTATCTATATATATTATTTATAATTTGGTGCTGTTATTGCTACAATATAAATTTATTTTGTTAACGAACAAAAGAAAAATCCATTCTAAATTCTTAAGAATTTAAATATTTAAGATACTCCTACTATTTCTGATCCTCGCTCGTAAAACTAACTTTTCAACCATTATTTACACTATCGTCTGCTATCTTTCTTCAGCAGCTGTCTGAGTCCTATACTGCGCATTTTTTTCGATGCTCCTACTCTCAGGCGTCTTATTCTTAAGCTCGTTAGCTCCGTTGGCTCCTTATGCGACGCGAGCTACTTTTCAAGAGTTCATAGAAATCACTTCAACTGTGCAATATTTCATGATTTTGCGTCAATCTTTTGAGCGCCGCCCAACGGCATTTTTGGGCGAATAGGGGCGTGGCTGCCTTTCAGCTCCCACTGCTCCTGGAGTCCACTGCCTTCTGTCACTCGTCCTTCTCCTTCTTCATTCACTCTTTGTGAGGACCAAGTTCGCTCGTTCGTTCTACTGAGCACACAAAAATTTAATTATGTTGTTTGTTGTTGTTGATGCTGTTGTTGTTCCTGCTGAAGCAGCAACTGCAGTCGCTTTCACTCGCTGACTTTTGTCACAGTTAGAAAATAATAACACAAAAAATGAAATAGGCAACAAAACAAAAAAGCCAACAAAAAGTATATACTTATTTGCAACTAGTTGAAGTTGTGATACACTTGAATTTTATTCAAGTTGTTTTAACCAAACAGAATTGTGCCTGTAAAATCTTAAACGAGGTTTTGTTTCAAAAAAATTTTAATAATTTTAAATTAAGAAACAGCTCGTAGATTTATAATAAATTTAGGGCATGTCGCTTTTTTTTATAATACACCAAGACACAGTGTGCATGGAGTATCCCCAATCTGTTTAAAGCCTGCATCCAAGCCTCTTCAATGATTAAATTTATATTTCATTTTATTAATATCTTATAATAATTACGAATTATAACAAACATAGGATATTTAATAAATAAATAATTGAAAATATATGTATGTATATTTTATATTTTATGTTATATGTTTTCCAAAACTACATAAAATAAAATTAGTTAAAATTTAAAAATGTTTTATTCCAAGTCCTTAAGTCTTAACTAATACCATTACAATATAATAATAGATATTTTGTGCGATAAACAAATTTTATGTGAAAACCCGAATAACTATATTTTGTGAGAGTATCCCAAAACGTCTGTAAACAGTTTTTGAGGCGTCCATAAGAGAGCAGCATGAAATCTTCACATAAAAATATTTTCTCTACTCCCATCTCATCATTCACATACACCTTATCATATCCCCCACCAGCACCACCCACCATCCCATTCTTCGTTTCGCGTTCGTGTTCATAGTTATTGCCTGGCTTACTTTCCACTTTTTGTCAGAGGCAGCACAAAATATGCGAAAGTATCTATGTAAAATTTGGCGTTATATTCCCTACCCCATCGCACCCCACTCGACAAACTTTCTCTCAACAAAAACGGGGAACAATTTTCGTTAGTAAGAAAAGTGCGAAAACCTGTGAAAGGGCAAAAAAAAACCCACACACATTGAGAAAACTGCAAAAAGTTTGCATCATAGAAGTTACCTGGTCTCCCTGGCCACGTTATGCTGCCCTTCTCTACTTCTGCGCTGTTTGTTTATTATTGCTACAAATTTAGGAATGTAATATTTTGGGCCCAAGTAATGAATACAAACGACAAAACTCAAGAATTTTTGGCAAACTGGGCCAGCACACACGACTTGTCTAAAATTAAATACCTAACTTATTTTTAATATCACTTCAGTATATTTTAATTTACAAATCGGAATCATATTGGGAAAAACTATTATATCTTCATGAATTTTCTGATGAGAAATATGTGAAGACAATGTAATTTCCATTCCAATTTGATAAAGTTTAAATGAAGATTTAATCTACAGGATACATTATAACAAAAATGCCATCAAACTGGTAGATCGGTTTGGTTTTGACAAAGTTATTGGAGTTTGAAATATAGGATTGGATGCATACAAGAGCTTTTTGACCCTCTCAGAATCGAGTTTAATGTTGTTTTTATACTAAGTGTGACAGCCACAATCGATGAAAGGTATTAGTTTGCAATTCAAAATTTTGAAAACAAATTTTTTTATTTACTAAAAGGTTGGTGCACTATTTTGTGACCAAGAAATGCAAGTAATTTAATGAATATATTTTAAATGCAGAATGAATCTGGTAAAAATTGGTTGATTTGACAGTGCTTTAGAATTTGTAAAAATTTAAATTTATGCATGTCAAAATTTGTGTAATTTGCCTTAGACAACGAAAACACGGACGAAAACAAATAAGACATAGTATAATAAATATAATTTTATATTATATATATAATACAAAAATGTTTAAATTATTTAAATAAATTAATTTATTTAGTATAAATGTGGTTGCAAATGGATTTAGGTTAAATTCCAAACTAATTAAATAAATGTAATATCCGTAATGCTCAACTGTAACATTTAGTCTGTATAAATATTGCCGAGCACCAGAGCATTACCATTATTTATAGATTTAGAAGTGGTTATCAACCGAACTTATATCATGACAACGTGAACTATTAATCTTGGTTATTTTCTGTTACAAATTCGAATGTGTAAAATAAACACTGTTCGACTGGCTGTCAGCAGTCGTCAAATCCTGCACCGCAATGGATGCACTCTCGACGGTCAAGCAACTATCCGAGCGTTGTCTATCCTGAATTCTGGACCTGATCTTCTGATACAGTGCATCCACATGCGGTGCCAAATAGACATCCAAGCGGACGTGCCTCTCAATCGTGTGCAGCAGCTCCTGGCATTGACCGACTTCGTTGTTAATGAACTTGGCCAAAATTTCCCACATGATGGGCGACAAATCAAAGAAGGGCTTAAATGCCACGGAATTGAGGCAGCCCATCCGCAGCATATCCGGTTCCAATGTGGCCATTCCGCACAGACCCGCATAGAATGCCACATCTTCCGGCGCCACAATCTTATTATAATCGTAACGATCGGACGGCGTCAAAAGGAAACAATGCGCCGCCGTCTTATAAATCTTTAGGCCCATATTTGCCAGACCCGCCGCACAACTGAGCTGGGCTGGCACCACCTGTGCCAGATTTTGAAATCCCAATGCATACTGCTTGGCCTCATCAATGTAGCTGAGTACATGCCACCAGTTGGCCATGTAGATGGAGACGCGTATCAGATTGCGGAACATGTTGATCACATGATCGCTGCTGGTGCAATACGCTCGCACGCGGGCATAAAACTTAACGGCCAGCTGCAAGTTGCCGCTCTTCACGTGATAATCGCCGATCTCCTCGAGAATGCGACGAACGTACGCGCTGCCCGAATTCGATTTCTTGAAATTGAGCTCAGCATCCAGCTCCTGCAGCAGCAGCGTGGATTCCATCGTATTATCCTCCACCCAGTAGGCATCGTAGAGATGGGCGCTGCTGCTGCCGCGCTCACGCTTATCAGTGCTGGTAGTGGACCTTCTCGAACTGGTGGATGCTCTCTCAGTCGAATTGGTTACGACCATTTGGCGCTGACGCTCGTTGGACAGCGTTTGGAAGAGCTCCTCGTACATTTTGACATTGTAGGTCTTTTTCACCTGATTTATGGCCAGCTCGAGCGCCTCGACGCGCAGTCTGGGACACACCTGTGCAATGAACTTGAGCCGGATTAGCCGGGCAATGTCCATGTAACGCTTGGCATAACTAATCAAAACGATTTCCGGCTCCTGTACAACGGGACACTTGGAGGCGGTTGTCGCCTGCACGAAACTTGCCTCGCTGTCATTGCTTAACCGCGATACCGAGCCGGATATCATTTTAACAGCCAGACAGATGATCTGTATGCCCGACCGGTCAATATCTATTAATTTACTTTAATATATATACCAAAAGCACAAACACTTTGACCTAACAGCCACAAGTTACTTGGTTAGCCCACTTTTCAATGCGTTTTCAATGCGTTCAGGGTATAAAGAAAGGTCTTTTATTCGATATAGTGGTTCGTTCCACCCGGCACCAACTTATCTACTGTCGGCAAGAAAAATATGAATATAATTTCCAATATAATACATAATAACCTAAATCAAATTAAAACAAAACTTCGAATACTGACAATTAAATATATGTATAATGAATATAATTGTCAGTGTTTAGGGTTGTATTTGAATTTATAATAATTTTTGCTTTTAAAACTGTTAGTCCTTTGAATGAAAGACAAATCGACGAGCGGACAAACCAAAATTTTTACAATATCCAATATATTTGAAATTAAAACGCATCATGCATGTTTCTTATCCAATCTGCCCGCCAGGTGGCGTGACAAGCTGCAGTTGCACGTGTGCGTGTGCGTGTGCGGACTAAGTTGTAGAAATTCGCATGTATCTGCAGATGGGCAGCTAACAATGTGCACAACCAAATTCCATTACGCAGATACAAATCAAATTGCCAAATGCCAAAGGTAGTAGTGGGTGGGGCTAGCCGCTGCTGCTGGATGGGAGGGGGAAAAAGGACCCATTTGGAAGTTGGCAAAGAAATATGCAAAAATCAAATTACCGGAGCTTGAAAAATCGCAGACATCAGAGACACATAAATCAGAGGGCGCCAAAACTTCAAAAGGCAGAAAAAAAACCAAACCAAAAAAATTGTTACCGCTATTTAACGGTTTATTGATGCGTCCCTTTAGCTGAATTTATTGGCCTGGTCGTTGGCCGTTTTGCCACACCCCGTCTCAAATCGAAATGCAAAACGTGAAGCTTGAAAAACGTGCAAAAAGCTCAAAATTGATTTGACTTCTAGGTATTTGGCATCCAGGTACTCCAGCTAGCCCATTTCTCAAACCGGCAACTGCCAGACGAGGTGTTGATTCCGTTGCTAGCCACAAGGAAAAGAGGGAGGGGGAGAGTGAAAAAGGAAATAGTCAAATAGATAAAAAGTAAAACCCTAACAATAGCCTATATTCACATTAATTTGGTTTCCAACGAATTTGCTGATTATTGATCAGGTTGATTGAATGATGATACTAATTTTATTCTTTAATAAAATCAGTGGAATTTTTCTGTCCAATATTGTTTGTTAAACGTTTTTATTTTTTGCAAAAAAAAATAATAACTACAATTGCCAGCCGGATAATAATTTCAGGTAGTTAAAATGTGGATGCTTTTGTAACCATTAAATTTTCAATTAAAAATGTGTATTATTTAAATATATTTACAATTTAATTGTAACTTTATAACCTAATCATGAAATTTATAGCGCTTAGAAAGATACATATCTAACCCTATATAGGATCTATATATTCTTCATCAGTACCATCATTCAAGTCGCTGAAAGTATATGTTGATGGACGAAAACTAAAAAGTAATAATAAAAATAAAACCAATTATTGTAATAGTAATAAATGTATTATTTTAAATCCCTTTTAAAGCGCTTAAAAGTAATATATTACTATACTAAGAATTTGTAATTGTTAAGAAATAGTTTATCGATAAAAATTAAAAAAGACAGTTATCGTTTAAAAATATTTTTTCCCATTTCGCTTATTTTTACTAAATTAAATAACAAATTTTTATGCAGAAGCCCCACATAAAAACTAAAAATAAACATTCAAATTCAAAAATTGAAAAAAACACTAAAGAAAAATGTATTATTTTTTTAAAAATTAAAATAGTGTGATAGTAATTGAAGTTGGATTTCATTTAATGTCAAACTGTAGCCGGACATTGTTGGATGTCAGAAGGACTTCGATTAAGAGTAACGCGGATTGGAGCCATGACAACGATGGGGAGCAGAAGACGGCCGATGGCAATCAAAGTCACAAAATGTTTGCAATTGACAAGTAAAAAGGCCAGGCCGGAACAGTTTTAGGCATGGCGCTTGGGTTCAAAAGCTCCCGTCTCTTGCTCTCTGGCAACGCTTTTCAGCGCGTGCAAATTTCTAATTTCATTAAAATTTGTTCGTTCCGCTGATCAAAATCAAGAGGAGGTCGCGCGTAGGGTATGAGCGGGAGGGAATGGACCAGGGTACTACTAGTATAACGTTGCCCAGACGTTGACAGACACAAATCGACAATAGACGTCAACACATGCTATCCGATGGGGGAAGAGGGGCGTGGTCTATGCCTGGACGACAGCTTTGGCAATCAAAATGCGCCGATCAAAGTCGAAAATCGATTTTAATTGCAATCTAGCGACGCTTAGCGCTCGCCTGTCGGTCGAAGGAGGCGTGTGGTATGGGCGTGGCCCCCCTCGCCCGCCCATAGGTCCACTCAGCGAGTGCGTGGCAATTGTTTTTTGCAACAGCAACAGCATTCACGACCCAGCAACATTGCCACACACGGCACAGAAAAAAATAGCTAGCGAAATATTGAATCAAAATTTTCGATGCCGCAGCAGGATTCGCTTTGGATGATATCCCGGCCAGACATTGTCGATGTTTTGACTAATGTGTCGCCATTTGTAGCGCCACTTTGCCGCAGCTACTCCACACAAACACACACACAAACACACACACACACACACACACCCACAAATCCATTAAAACTACGCGACAATCGCCTCTCAAAGGCAACTCAATCCAGCTGTCAAATTTACAAGAGCCCAATTACGCCACGCCTATCCATACACAAATTTGGCAGCAACGAACAAAAAAAACCATGCGGAACGTCAGACAGAACATTAATTAACGCATTCATAATGGGAACGGGAAGTTCCAGTCATAAAAAGCCAAAATATCGATCTGCGAATTTCGATTGTCTGGTTTTCAAAATGCCCTTTAAAACTGAACACAGATTTAAATTTTCAATAATTATGACAAAACAAAAAAGTTTTAGCATCTAATATATAAATGAAATGTATCTCCGACATTTTGCTAAATCTGCAATATATTAAAATTAAATAAACCAACTTAATAAGAACTTGTTTTAGAATGTGCAGAGTCTTAAAAAATCTATAAATACATATTAAAATATAATAAAATGAAAATAATGTTATTTATATCGTATATTTAAATGAAATATCTATATATTTTTTTGTACAAATTATATATTTTGTATCTTAAACTGGTTTCTGTTACCTTTAGGGGCAACTAGGTCTAGTTATACATTTATACAACGTAAATACATTACGTTATACAACGTAAATACAATTTACGTTGCATATGTATATGGGGAAACATATAATTCTTATAGTATTTACAATATTACATATAAATATTATTGGATTTGAATATTAATTTCAAAACCCCGTATAAATTTCCAAGATGGAGAAAGATTTTGTGTTTTATTAAATCATAAATACTTTGTACTTCAACTAACTATAACTAACTAACTATAAAGTTAATTAAATATTTTTATACATTCTGTTGTTGCTTCTAGCATTTTTTAACTATAAATATCAAAGATATTTATGAGAAATATTTTTTTGCAGTGTAATTACATTCTGGTATATATTTTTCATGCACTTTTGCACTTTTTATAGTCCTTTGTTGTAGTTGCACTTGAGTTGACGTGAAAAAGGACTGCGTCCGTTGCTTGTGCAGCACTTGAAACTAGTTTTGTTCCCAACTGTCCATCTGACCATCAGTCCGGCTGTCCGTCTGTTCGCCTGTCTGTGTGTCCTCATAATTACGATAAACAAAATGCGCAACAGTTCTTTCCACACTTTTGTGGCAATGTGTGAAATTTAATTATATTTCAATTTAATTTCCCGCTGTGCCCCGAACCCCTCTCCTCTCCCATTGCGCTGCAGGAAATTAATAGCAATAGAGGAGCAGAAGCTTTTACCACGCTGCCTTTTGACGTGGTCCCGCGGCCAGGACAACATGGACAGGCATTGGTTGGCCATGGTGCTGGTGATGCTGCAATGCGTCATAGGGCCACGCCCCCTGAACAGCCGACTTGCCCTTTGTTGTTGTACTAATTAAGTTGGGTTTTTGCGTTTAATACCAGTTGGGCCAAGCATTTGCTCTTCGTAGTCAGATACGCTCATTTTCCGTCATTTTCTTTGCATTCCTTTTTGCACTTTGACAAGTTTTCTTTTTATTTCATAATGTCGGTATAAAAATTAAGTTTTCCTGCAGATCTTCTCTGGCCCAAGGCCTTAGAGCAGTTGTCCTCACAACTTCCAAAGGGGGACAACCTGTCTGCCCTTTGTGCCTGCTTAAAAGCCTTTGCCATTTTTCTAATTTATTGCAAACATTCCTCTCAATTGTCTTTTTAGTTTAACTCAAACCCAACCTAAATGGAATTGAATTACTTATTTTTCTCAAGGAAAGGCTTTTAAATATTTAAAACCGTTAACGTCACTTCGAGATTACATTTAAATAATACAAAATAACTAAGATGCAAATAAAATAAAACCTGCTTTTAATACATAGAGAACTCTAATAAAACATAATAAGCTAATAAAACCTGAAGTTATTTAAGTAAAAAAAATTTAATACAAGAGCATATAATCAAATATTTGACAAAGCAGACAATTGCATCACATAAATTAAAAGTATCATTAAATAAGCAAATCAATCGATTAAAGCAGTTTAAAAATTATAAATGTATGTATATGTATGTATGTATATACATATTATTATTTAGTACTCTGCATATAAGGGTTTTACATTTTTGATAAGTCTTTACAATATATATATTACAGTATTTTGACCCATTGAAAGTGGGAAAAAGGGTAGAATGAATTAAAATTATTATCGATATTTGTCGCTTTTTTGACTCGGTTTTTTAAGCATAACTTCCAAACTATAAAAGCTAGAGTCGTAATGCATACAAAGAATTTAAATATAATCAGGTTTTGAATACCTCCCCCCAATCGCCTCCAATATCGATACAACCATATGAAATGCTACACACGTGCAAATTGGTTTGTGCATACATTTCGATGGTCTTAATAAGTCCTCCAAATGTCAAACCGATCGAACATTTAGTTTACGAGAAGAAGAATTTATTTTCAATAGTGGGAGCCAAGCGCAGCTGCTTGGTTGAAGCGCAAGCAACTTCTGTGTTCATTTGCACGCATACATATGCAAATATAGAATTTTTTCTTCGTTAAGTTGAATTTTAACGCATTATAGCCAAGTAAAAGCGTGGTGTAGTTGGTAAGAGTTGTGCCGTATTACGTGGAAGGTCTGGGTTCGAGTCCAGCGATGGTTGAGCAATGTTAAATTCTTTTTTTTTCGTTATTCATAATTATTATTATTATTATTCTTATTATTATTATTATTCTTATTATTATTATTATTTTTATTATTATTATTATTTAATTTTATCGTTTTAATGACAAGTGTAAAATTTTTGGTTTTCCTTGATTTCTTGGGATGGTTAAGTAATGTTATATCATACGTGAATATGCAACTTAAGATGAAGGCAGCGGGTTCGATTCCCGGTGTGAAGTTTTTATTTTTTGGTTGGTAATTATTAGTAAATTTTTTTTATTTTTAACAGCCTCAATACTCATCAACTGTAGAGAGTTTGTCTGAATGTGTTTATTTCTGGGTTCAGGGTATCTACTAGTCGGGCGGTCCCGACTAGAGCAATCTCACTTGTTTATACATAACTTATAACTAAACAAGTGGTTACACAAAAACATTGTACCTGGTTTTCCTGATTTTCAATGGGTTCAGGGTATAAATATAAGAGATAAAGCCACAGATTTTAAATATTTCGGGTTTTTTATCTCTCTCTATCGCCCCAAAAATTGATATAAGCAAATAAAACCACAAACCAAATACTACAGTCTTGCAAATTGGTTTGTACATACTTTTTGATGCTCCTATTAAGTCCTGTAAATGTTAATAGGATTGTAGCCGAAGGTCTGCGGATCGAGCCCTGTGCTTCCGCACTTTTCCGTAGATAAATATTAAAAAAATGTTTTTTTTTAATTTTTAAGTTCCTACCTATTTTTGACTTTCAATTTCAATTAATTTGCTAACATTGTATATAATAAGCCCCACATATATGTTCATTAAATTGAATAGCATAGGTTTGTAGAAATAATCATTTCACATTTAAAACTTAAGCCTGCATCCATTCCATCACCTCAAAGCTCTACATAACATATCCAACTGCTAAGTAGCCATTAAATGTGACCTTGTAGGCAGAGCTTAAACAAATACTCATTAATAATAATAAATAGTTCGAAATATGTGCAAATTATTTAGAAATAAAAGTGAGCAGAAGCCTGAAGGCAAATGTCCCAAAGAGAGGCATTCACTGTCCAGATGGATGGATAATTGTTTATTTTCAACACAATTTATTGTTGCATGCACCTGCGGCACGGCCAGAATCAGACGTTGGTCAAAGACATGCTGAAATTTGGCATACCCTTTACCACGGGGCGGGTGGATCGAATTGTAGGCGCATTTTACACCTGTGAACGTGTTGTTTTTGCCGTTGGTCTCGAAAATATGGTAACTGTTTGTATTTGCTACTTTTGTGTGAGTGTAAACTGTGTATAATTTGTACAGCAAACAGAGTGAGAGAGAGAGAGAGAGAGAGAGAGAGAGTTAGGGGCATTTCAGTTTGGTTAACGGGCTCGCTTTGGTTTATTTTGCCCAGTTCTGTTGACCATTTGGCTCATGTAAATAAAACATGTAAACCAATTGGCAAATATTTGAGTGCAACGCTTTAAGCGTCCACGCGCGATATTCGTTCTTTAAGGGCATGCCCGACCCCTGGGCAGAAACCAAAACCCGACCAACAACAAGAACTATAGCCAACCTCGAGCGGCAAAGTTCAAATTCAATTACCTTTCAAATATTTGCATTTTGCGACACAAAGTTCCGTCATAATGTGCACAATGGCTGCCACTCGAATGCCACTTGAAAGCCAAGCGGATGGACGACGACAGGGCAGCGACGGAGGGAGTCCCCCAGGGCGGGAGGAGCGAACGGGTAGAGTCGACTATAAAGAACGTACCGACAACGGAAGGAGCACTCAAAACAGTTGCCGCTAATGTCGTTCTGCACGTCCAGGACATCGTCCTTCTGCTGTTGCTGCTGCCTTGTTGGGATCGCAACAAATACAACTACAATGACGTTAACTTTTGCCGCCTACTGCCGTCCCCTTTCAAAACAATTACAAAACAAAGGCCAGTAGCAGCGCGTGTGCGCGTGTGTGTGTGTGTGTGTGTGTGTGTGTGTGTGTGTGTGTGTGTGTGTGTGTGTGTGTGTGTGTGTGTGTGTGTGTGTGTGTGTGTGTGTGTGTGTGCGTGTGTGTGTGAGTGTGTGTGTCTGTGTGTGTGTCGGGCGCATAAAAATACCAAATAAGCCAATTTCGAAACAGGACTTGCTGCAACACTGCCTGCCAAACCCGCTGCCCGCCCACGCTGCAACCAAGCGAAGCAAGGGCAAAGCAGGTTCGGAGAGTTTTTCAATGCCAAGCCGAAGCAGGAAAGTGGAAGAGTGTATTAAAGGCATATTAGCTATGTGAGGCATAATAGAGACGATAAGAAAGAACATGAGACAGAAAAATAACAAGCCAGCGAGAGAGAAAGGAGGAGAGCGAACCTTTGAATATCAACAAGTGAGAGGGCTCTAGTCAGGGCCACCCGACTAGGAGATACCCTGAACCCTGCGATCAGTCTTTATAAGCATTTCAACGCGCTTGCATTCATACATACATCCACAAATTCACACACACACACACACTCACAAATACACGCCACACGCACTTTACTGGGTTGATGCGCGTGCCCCACTATACCCCACTTCTGCTAAACTAAATGTATGATCGTTATGAAACTTTCACGATTTATTAGCAGCATTGAAATTCAGGTATAAACCAAATTTTAGGTCTGTAGTATTTGATTTGCGATTTTTATGGTTTTGTCGATACTGGGCACACTTGGGGAGATGTAACCAAAATCCGGAGGTATCAAAATCAACGCGTCTAGTCAAAACGCACATAACGCACTAAAATTGTTGCCTCTAGCTCTTTAAGTTACCGATATATTGTAAAAAACAAAAGGTGTTATCGATTTATAAAATGATAAACTTTTTCTGCGTATGATATGTACGAACTGAATAAGACCAAGATCAGCTTTCTAGCTTTTGTAGTTTCCCAGATCGCTGCGTTCATACAGACGGGCAGCCTGACAGACGGACTTGACTAAATCAACTCAGCTCGTCATCGTGATCAAGAATATATATATACTTTATGGGGTCGGATATGCCCCCTCCTGCCTGTTACATACATTTGCACAAAACCATTATACCCTTTTTACCCATTTTCAATGGGTTCCGGGTATAACAAGGACAGAAAGAAGGAGAGAGAGTGAGAGTGAAAGAGAAAGTGAGGGAAGTGAGGGAAGTGAAAAGCTAGAGCAGGACAGAGAGAGGGACAAAGAGAGAGGCAGATATAGGAAGCGAGAAGTGGTAAAGAACGGGAAAGAAAAAGAGATGTAAAAAATGATTGATAAAGAGTTTTCTCTCTCCCTCTCTCTGGTTTTCATTTTTTAAAACTGCCAAGTGGGAGAAAATCAAGAGCGAAAGATGTGACCTTAACCGATCGAGTAAGAGAAAGAGAGAGAGAGATAGAAAAAGAGAAGGGAAGGAATAGACGAAGATCATCTAAGAAAGAGAAGGAAAAACAGTGAGAGAAAGGGAAAAGGGCAAATTAAGGGTAGAAAGGAGAGAATCGGACAGAGAGAAAAGTACGAGATTGACGGAAATAAAATTATGTAGTTCGGATCAGAATCAGACTGAAAATTGTTAATAGTGAAATTAAAAGGAAGAATAAGACACAGAGAAGGAGAGATGAGAGTGAGAAGCAACAGCCGCCCATCTATGCGATTTTCAGAAATAATAATAAAGAAAATAAAAAAAATAAAAGAATTAATATATATATAATATATATATAAAAATAAAAGAATAAATATATACATATATATATGTTGAATATTCAACATATTTATAGTGTATGTTAAAAGTCGCCTAGTTTCGGTGATAGCCTATAAAGTAGTTTTTTTTATTTCGTGAGGATTGGAGGGGTTTACATTTTATTTATTTATTATTATTTTTTTTTTTTGTCATGTTGGTTTGACTGCCACGAAAAGTTGAACATGGACGGGGTGGCTGTCGCACGTAACTTTTGCTGCGAACTATGTGAAACGTTGTTGGAGGACCAATTTTTGGTATTGCTTGGCCACTTCACAACTGCACCTGTCTCGTTCTCTCCCTTTCCGGTAGCTGTCTCTGTGAGTATCAAAAATGTGGGCGCATGTGTCTCGTTGTTGCAGTTGCAACAAAGTGCATTGAAAATTATTTCTTTTGTTTATTAAAATTGTTTTGCGAGCTTTATTGAAAATGAGACGGAAATGGCAGAGCAGTTGGGTCCTTGGATACTTAGCTGCTGCTGCCCTTGGCCGGGACCCGCACCTTGCCCTGACAACTGACAAATTTGCCAACTCTTTGAGGATTGGGGCATGCGGCACACAGCGTGTGGCATGTTTTATGCATGCGGACGCAACAACCGCGCTGTAAAATCCAGTTCCTATAGCTTTTTGCTAGCTCATTTACATGTTGAACTACTTTTCGTTTGCTTCTTCTTCCACTCCTTTTATTTTATTTTTTGTGTTTTGTTTTTTTTTTTTTGCTACGCATCAAATGAGCGCGTGCTGAGTGCACATTTGGATTAGGGAGCTGCAACAGAATTGAGAGGGGCAGAAGGTGGAAGCGGGCATAACAAATGTCAGTGTCGAGTGGCAATGTGTGTGTGTGTGTGTGTGTGTGTGTGTTTGTGTTTGTGTGGGAAGGAAGGATAGGGTATATTGAAAGATGCTCAAGGCAAAAAAGCAGATCTGCATACGAGCATATAATACATATACCCCATATACTTGCATATACCCTATATACATCTATAGCCAGATGTGGCTGCTCGGCTACCAGCAATGGCGTTATATAAAATGCATAGAATTTTCCCTTTATGTCATGCATTTAAAGGCAAATTTATGTTATGCATGTGGCTGTCTAAAGGAAAATTGCAACAAAAGGGCAAAGCACAAGGTAACAACAACATGCAACAACTTGCAGCATGCAACACATATAATATCACAGACACGCTCTTTATGCGACTCCTTTGAATACTGCACCGTTTGATCGAAAATATGGCTTTAACTCTGTTTAAAAACCTATGCGCATTAGCTGGGAAAAAAGGGATAATCAAGGAACAGGTAGTGGCAGATACGTACTGTTTTTGGCATAATTGTGTCATTGAGAGAGAGTGAGAAAGAGTTAGAGATGGAGAGTGAAAGAGAGGAAAAAGTTTAAAGAAGAACTAAGGAGAGAAAAATAAAGATAGAGAGAGACTGAGAGAAAGAGGATGTATCGGAGAGAGAGATAGAGAATAGGAAATAAAGAACGTAAAGTAGAGAAAAAAACATAGAGAGTGACAAAGTTAGTCCGAGAGAATTTGACTCCTATAACAGTGAACGAGCGAACAAAGAAACAGATCACTCTTCTATGTGATTTTCATAAGCATAAGTAACCCCAGAAAAGGTAAATATTAAAGGTTAACTCTTCAACTTCTAAATGTTTACACTTTATCTTGTAATTTTCGTATAAATTGTCAGTGGGGTATCTTCCAGTCCAGCTGTCTCCAAACTTTTTACTAACTTTGTAACTATTTCTGAAGAAACCTGCAAGAAATGAAAAATATTTAAGTAATTCAGCTGACTTTAAAGTAAGTTTTTGTTTAATATGAAAGTTTAATAAAATCACGTATTACAAATTCACGGAAAGGGAAAGAAAAGATGATTACTATTAGCAGAATGAGAAAAAGTGCTTTGATCTTGGGCAGCTCATCGAGAAGGAATTACAAATGAAATTGTACGCTCCCAAAATCCATTAATTTCAATATTTAATGCATTCATCTAAATCCACAAAGCAAATCACGACACGACAAGAAAACAAATCGTTGACATTAAAAACGCGTCTCGACGCAAATGCGGAATGCGGATTGCGAACGCGATTGCGAATTGCGGATGTTCTGCTGTGAATGCCAAATCCTTTACAAAGCTGTGCAACATTTTCTTACAATTTAAATGGCACCGCTTTTAATTAGCTCGCTCCGTTCAACTGGCATAATCGGAGTACATCTCCCTTCCATTGCCCCTCCCTCCTCCCTGCGCGTTTCCGCCTTAACAAGATTTATGCAAACGCATCAGCTGTGGTGAAATTATTCGAGATCTAATTTCTTCCATTCCCCGAGTATGCTCAGCACTCGTTATCCTTACTATTTACCACTAGCATGGCCTTATGGCCACGGATTTCGATAGTCAAAATCGAGAAATTTCATAAGCTGACTCATTAATCTAAAAAGCTTACGACTGCCTCTAGTTGAAGTGAATACACAAATAATTTACACAAATGAAACAAATTCAAAACATTTGTTAAAAATATTTCCTTAAGGTAGTTTAATACACATGATTTGTAATTATAATTTTCTTATGTTTTAATATTATTAATAACTAATTATGTAATATTTATAATTCATAGAAGTATTTAATTCCGTTGATTAAATTTCTTACTAAGCATAAATATATACATTTTTATGGTGTACACAATATTCCATTTAGTAATCGAAACCGCTTAAAAGTATACAACGTTTATAAAAATAAAAGGTTTTTAAATATTTATTTGAATTAGAACTGGATCCCCATAAGATATCGTGTAACGATAACATTGCTAAAATACAAAATTTAAATATTTAATTACTATGTAATATAATTACTTTTGTAGACTTTGTTTGTTTTATGATATTTAATATTTATATAGTTTTATATATCTTCATTATTTGTATATATATATTTAAAATTTTTGTATTATTATTTATTTTGAAACTTAGCATACCCCATGTCCTATACTTGATTTTTTTTTATATTATTATTTATTTATTACTGTTTTGTCTTAATGGCAGAAGTAATAGGCATTCAAGTTCAGCCAGTTCAAGTTAAGGTTAATAATAAATTGAAACATTGTCTTTTTTAAAATCTTCTTTATTTTTGTTGATTCATACAAACAAATTGGGCGCATTTTATTTAATTCCTACGAATAATCCAATTATCTCGAGGGCCGCCAGACAGAACAGATAAGCATCAATAACAAATAAATTATCAAGAGAAACGAGAATATTTCATAAGTCGACAATTAAATACGCTTATAGCAATATTTACTTATTTACTTTTTAAAGGATATACAGCTACATAAAATATACATATATTTATAAGCAGGCAGCAGTCTTCCAGATTTTATTATATCTCCAAAATCTATATGGCTACAATAATCTTTGCTCATATTAAATGGTATAATCTAGTTATGGTTAAAAAAATGTTACACACTTAGCTGCAATATAAAAATACCTTCTAAACACTTTTTTTTAAATATTTCTACACATATGTATATATAATATGTAGAGTGAATTGTACATTTTCAAATTTGGAAATATTTGTTTCCGTTGTTTGTTTTTGATTATGAACTCGTTTTTACAACAAATTCATTTGGCTACTGTGTATAAAAAGCGCCGCCGCTTGCTGCTTTACAGTTAGAACTTATTTGAAACTGCTGCAGCCAAATCAACAAATCAAAATGAAATTCCTGGTAAGTTGCCTCGAGCCTGGAATGTCCTTTTGTCGAAAAATATAAGCAATGGTGTCTTTTATTTACTTTTCAAGATCGTATTTTTCGCCCTGATCGTCGCTGTATTGGCTAATCAATTTGGTTTCGAAGGTGGCCGTCGCGGTTTCGAAGGTGGCCGTCCCGAATTCGAAGGTGGCCGTCGTGGTTTCGAAGGTGGCCGTAACGGTTTCGAAGGTGGCCGTAACGGTTTCGAAGGTGGCCGTCCCGAATTCGAAGGTGGCCGTAACGGTTTCGAAGGTGGCCGTGGCGGTTTCGAAGGTGGCCGTGGCGGTTATGAAGGTGGACGTGGCGGCTATGAAGGTGGACGTGGACGTTGGTGAGGCTCAGTGGTGATCATCGCTTTTAGACCCCTAGAGCTAATTAAAATAAATAAATAACCTAAACTAACCTGCGGCAATTCATATGTTTATTTTTGTAATCCTTGGTATATATTCGGCAGCCAATTAATTTTTCAATACCTGACTACCAAACGTAAAAACAAATATATAAAAGCTTAAATATGAAAACAAATAAATAAAAAGAAAAATATATATATTTATTTATTTATATAATTATATATATATTTATTATCATTTTTATTTATTTATTGAAATAAATTTAAGCTTTTGAGGTGAAGTTATATATTCGTCAGACTTAACGACACTGCATAGATATTATAATATAAGATAGATAGCATAGTAGGTAAAATAAAATATTTGTATATATACCTTAACTTAATTCGGGAATTGTGACGGGCAAAAGCATGCCAAGGTCGAAAAACCTTATCACATAGCCGCCATATAAACAGTATGATTTTGTTAGTTAGTACATTATTTTATGTCACCTTCTGCGTTGCACAATTCATGACAAAATTTAAGTACTCTCGGATATTGTAACATCTATGAGATAACTTTAATCTCCTACGAATATATATATACACCCATGAACAAAATAATAGGTGTGACCACTGTAATTTTGAATGTATTGATATAAAATGTGTATAAAACGTTTTCTACATAAACATAATAATTTTTACATATGGTTACATTGTTTTGGTGTGAATTCGGTAAATTCCCGATTTAATTTTGTTGCCAATAAAATTTACCAAACGCTTATTTGCTGAGACACAAAATGTAGCTGGCCAATAAAATAGGTGTATGTAGAAAAACTTGAAGTTTTAATAAGTTAGAAGAACTTTTTGGTTGCAGAAAGTAAGATATCGAGAAAATGCAACTAAATGTGAGTTTATTTATAAATAAAATTATACTAGATGGGTCGTGAGCGTCACGGCAGTGCGGAGCAGAGAAGACTTGTTCAAAGACCACGAAAATCGAACAAAATGATTGCCACATTCATGAAACGTTCAGAAAATTTTGTCAAAAATGCATTACAACCTAAACCAACGGTAGAAACTCGGGGTTCCCCCCAAAACCTCTTCAATGACCAACAATTACATAGTAACATTGGTCAAACGCGACCCGTTCCTGTCTTCCAGGAAAACCACCAGTGAAATTGGTAACGCTATATCATCAGCAAACATCAGGCGACGTTTAGAAAATGCAAATCTACCAGGAAAAATTGCCCGTAAGGTACCTTTGCTTCGATCTGCAAATTTACAGATGAGGAAAAAATGTGCATTGGATCGCAAAACTGGGTGCGGACCGGTGGGTGAGAAAAAATGGCGAAATATACTCTGGAGCGATGAAACAAAGACAAATTTGTTTGGAAATCCTGCAAAAAGGAATGTTTCTAAGTCCATATGAGGTTCATCCAAAACACCGTACAGCATGGAGGTGGCTGCCTTATGGTACGGGGCTGTTTTTCATGGGAAGGTGTTGATCCGATACATCTGAATTATGGTACTATGGACAGATATTTTACAAGGATTTATTGGAGACGGTAATGCTACCATATTCCGAGGATAGCATGCCACTTTTATGGAAGTTTCAGCAGGATAACGATCCGAAGCACTCACCCGATTTGTAAAGGATTGGTTCCAAGAGCATATGGTGGACGTTCTCGAGTGGCTAAGTCAATCCCCAGACCTCAAACCCATTGAGCTATGAGATAACTTTATATAGTCGAATATTTCAAAAAAAAATCTCATACGAATATATATAAAAGTAAATAAACATATAAAATATATATAAAACTTTTTATTTGTAGAATAGCGAAAGGATAACAAATCTTGTACAAGATCTTTAAGTGTATGCTTTGAATATATAGACAAGTGGCAAAAAAAAACAAATGCCACCGTTCAGTTTAGGTCATCAGGTTTCTCTTTTATTATTAACTCAAACGGTTTAATTGTGACGATTGTTGCCTTGCTGGCCCCGTCCACCACCCAAACCTTGCTGGCCATGTCCACCACCGAAACCTTGCTGGCTATGTCCACCACCGAAACCTTGCTGGCCATGTCCACCCTGGCCAAAACCTTGCTGGCTATGTCCACCCTGGCCAAAACCTTGCTGGCCATGTGCACCACCGAAGCCTTGCTGATCACGTCCAGAGCTACGGGCCAGGACAGCGACGATCAGGGCCAGGAACACGATCTTCAAATTTAAATAAAAGCAGGCATAAGTTATTTAGTTTGACGCAAGGACATTCCAGGCTGGAGGCAACTTACCAGGAATTTCATTTTGATTTGTTGATTTTGCTGCAGTACTTTCAACTAAGATTTAACTGTAAAGCAGCAGGCGCCGCCTTTTTATACACAACTGCCAAATGAATTTGGTCTAAGAACGATTTCATTATCAATATAATCAACGGAATAAACAAATATAAGCAAATAAACATATGTATAAAACTATATATTTTTTAATAAAATAAAAAAATATATGATTTATATAATGATTAGCAATTTTTCGACATATTTTATGCATTTGTGTGTTTTTGTTTTTAATTATATGTGAAACTTTTATATATGAATAAATATTTATAAACATTTTTAGGGTGTACGTCAGTTTTTAATTCAATGTGAAACACTTTAATTCATTTATTTATTAAATCAAAGTTTATCTTCGGAATTTTTAAAGTTCGTAGTTGTTGCTGATAAAATCTCTTTTGACAATGTAAAAAGTAACAAGCAGAAGGAAGCATCTCCGATTTCCTATATAAGCAAAATTTACTTTTTTGGGCACATTTCAAATTAATATTTCAATATAGTATAGTAAATTGCAGGTGTATGTGGAATCGGCTCCTGACCAACTAATATTGTCATGAGTTGTTGCAATAGAAATAAGTTGGAAATCTCGTAAAATCAAGTTTGAAAAGTTTTGGGAATATATTGTATAGAAATATTTACCAACATTTTTAGAGAATGTCAATTTTGAAACTATGTAAAAAACCTATTTATTTACGTTTTTATTTTGTCGAAGCTCAAATTTGAAATGCGATTTCTACCATCTTTCATTGTTGCAGATAAAGTCTCCTATGACTCTCATATTATATGTCTTAAATAAGCTAAACAAATACCAATATTTTTAATACCACTATCAAATGTTTATTAATCGGAACCGCTTGAAAGTATGCAAAATAAATATATATATTTATTTACTTTTTTTTAATGCATACAAATTCAGTGTAAATAAGTATAATCATAATTTCCAACCCCGTAAAGTATATAAGGGAACGCGCTGAACTGATTTTACCATGTTCGTCCCAGCGAATCTATGAACGCAGCTACGTCGGACACTAAGTAAACTTTTTGACTAAAAAATACGCAGAACAAGTTTATCGTTTTTTTCGGTTCTTTAGAATATCTCGGACACTATAAGAGTTAGAACCACCATATTTAGTTAGTTATGTTCGCGTAAATCAGACGCAGGATCTGGTATCCAAAAGGATATCTCCGCGGACTTGTTACAAATTTATTGGCTATTGGCAATTCAGCTGGCCAATCAAGAGTTAAAAGTAAGTTTCGATATGGTCAAATATGTATACTGTAGACTTGTGCGAAATCGTCAAAATGATAATGTTGCCAATCACGTTTATATTTTGTTTATTTTTTTATAAGTATTTATAATATATATAATATAGATATATATATATATATATATATATATATATATATATATATAATCTGTTATGTGATTTTTAAATACTTTTCTATTTCTTTATTATTTGTATATAACTATTTCCAATTTTTTGTTTTTAATGTACTTTGCTTTTGAATTGTGTAGATTTCTTAACTTGAACTTTTAGAATCGGTCATTTGCAATAATTGATAGTTTTTTGGTTTTCTTTTTTTTATTTGTACTCCCAGCAACGTTTATTAATTTTTTGGGTTAAGTTCAAGTTTAAAGTTGATTATAAATGGAAATATTTTGTTTTTATACCCTAAACTCATTGCATATGGGTAAAAGGGGTATGATGGATTTCTGCAAATGTATGTGTATATATTTTTGAGGATCAACAACCGAATCGTTCTAGCAATGTCTGTCTGTCCATAATCTTGCTCCGATTTCGGAAACTATTAGATCTACAACTTTTTGAGCAATTATATACACAATTTAAGTATGACGCCAGCGAGGTAATTTAAATGTTTGCAACGACAGATCGCAAGATTCATGATATCTCTTAGTCGAGCATTCTCGACTACTTAATAAAAAAAGTCTAAATTTTTGTTGATTTATACAAACACCCATATATAAATATATATACGTAATTATAAATACTAATAATTATATATATGTAAAAGCATGTAGAAACACTTGCTTATCATTAAATAAATTTTATATTTTTATATATATATTTTTATATATATATACATATTTTGTTATTTTGAAATATTTGTTTTTTCCGTTGATTGTATTGATATTAAAATCGTTCTTAGACCAAATTCATTTGGCAGCTGTGTATAAAAAGCCGGCGCCTGCTGCTTTACAGTTAGAGCTTAATTGAAAGTGCTGCAGCAAAATCAACAAATCAAAATGAAATTCCTGGTAAGTTGCCTCGAGCCTGGAATGTCCTTGAGTCGAACGAAATAACTTACGTATGATTTTATTTAAATTTGAAGATCGTGTTCCTGGCCCTGATTGTCGCTGTCCTGGCCCGTAACGATGGCTATGGCCAGCAAGGCTTTGGCCAGGGTGGACATGGCCAGCAAGGTTTTGGCCAGGGTGGACATGGCCAGCAAGGTTTCGGTGGTGGACATGGTCAGCAAGGTTTTGGCCAGGGTGGACATGGCCAGCAAGGTTTCGGTGGTGGACATGGCCAGCAGGGCTTGGGTGGTGGACATGGCCAGCAAGGCTTCGGTGGTGGACATGGCCAGCATGGTGGACATGGAAACAATCGTCACTATTAGATATTTGAGATAATAAAATTGACAAACCTAAACTAAACTGTGGCAATTGTGGTTTTTGTAATCCTTGTTTGATATTTTCTTAGCCTCTAAACCAATTCACATATATGCATATATTCAAAGAGTGAGAGATCAATTATCAGTTGGCTATCGTAAAAATCGAAGCTTGGCTTAAGTTGAAGTTGTATTTTTATATATTAATATGTTTGTGTTTTTTCCCAAGATATCTTATTTTAATTCAGAGGAGCTTCGCTTCGCTATATTCACTATGTGCCACAGAAAATATCTGCCTAAAATGCAATTCTCTTAATAGATATAGAAATATACCTCAAATCAAGTACATAATTTGTAAAAGTTAAATATTCGTTCTAGGTGCTGACTAAATCCCACATGACACTCATATGTCTCATTTGTCTGATAAAGTCAGCCTAGGTGTATGTATAAAATATCTTTAAAGAAAATCTACCTAGATATATAGATTCAAATATGTATGTATGTATGTTGTAAAAACTGAAAAGGTCATTAGAGCTTATCGCGGTTTAAACCAATCCGTTTTTATGACGTTCGGTTTTCCAGAAACACAAATACGACCACAGGTAAAACTAATGGAATTTGAATATTTTCTGAGTAGAGCATATGTTTCAGATAGGCATGAAAATTTCCTTTTTGTGTTTAAAAGATATGTTTAGGTAATTTATGTTTACGATTGGCGCCTTGCAATTTCTGGCTTTAAAAGCCGCGTGCGCTTCACGTTTGAGTTCAGAGTTGAAGTTCGCTATGAAGTTGCTGGTGAGTGTTCTGCGCTAAGCCGTTTACATAAATATTATTTAATTATATAAATATTAAATAAATATTTCATAATTTTAGTTTGCACATATCATTTTATTTGCGATTTTCGCGGCCGCTTTGGCATTGCCGCAATTTGGAGGCGGTTATGGTCGCGCTGGCGGCGGCGGAGGCAATCGTCGTGGCCATTATAGTCCACAGCACCACAATCCACATCATCACAATCCACATCACCACAATCCTCATCACCACAATCCACATCATCACCGCTACTAATTGCGCCGCGGCTTTGAACATATCCACAAACATATTTAATGTTCAGACGCGATATTATTAAATGCATTCAATATTGCTTAAACAAAAAATTAATTGTATTTTATAATAATATATATGCGGAGGTAAACTACATACACATGTATATGCAATCTAAAATTGATTTTATTTTTTTTTTTTTTGGGTTCTCTTCTCGCACGGAGTTTGTTGTTGTAACTGTTTTTGTTTGCGCTAAAATTATCAATTATTATCTTTGTGTTGCAGGATCAGACTTCGAGTATATTTTTGCAGTGTTTGCTTTGTGTTTGCGTGTATGTGTGTTTTTATGCCGCACTCTTACTCTTAATTTTTTTTCGTCGCCTTGCTTTGCTTGCTGTATTCTTTTCTGCTTTAAGGTTTGTATTCAGCTTTGGTGGCATTATAATAGTGTGCAACTGAAGCCAGGAGTAGGGAGTGAGAGCGAGAGCACAAGAGATCTGTTAAGAAAGCAATTATGTGGATTCTGACTGCACTCACACAAAACGTGCGAGAGAGGAATGAAACGTGGCCACAATACACTTGTAGGATTTTATGTACGTGTGTGCTTTTATGTATTTTATTAAACAAATTTTCAGTTATTTGCTGACCCCAAAGCGTCTCTAAACTCAAAGCATTATTTCAATTTGCAAGCAATGAAATTGCGCGTACTATTTGGGGCGCACATAAAAAACCATACTAATTACTGAGCGGTAGAAGATGGCAGTAAGAAACTTATTTGTATACTTTATGGGAGTTTAATTGTTTTAGCAAATGGCACGAAATAATTACTTAAAGTAAATGACTGCTAACACATGTGTGTGTGTGTGTGTGTGGAGAAAGAGAAGCGGCAGCAGATTATGCTAGCATCCTCATCAGCTTAGTTTATGGCGCCGGGGGGCGGTGTCGGTTGGCCGGCGCACCATGGCGTACAAGGCGGCATTGATGGGCGTGTGGGCGTGTCCCGTATCGGTATAGCGTTGGCGCCGGCCAGAAGCAGCGATAATAGCAGAAGCTGCGAAACGGGAAGAGTAAAAGGGAGAGCGAGAGCTCGTCAATATTTGTTGTTTTATTTTTTTGTATTTGTTTTTTTGAAAACATACACAGTACTTAAAATTCATTATTACTGACGAACTTTTTTGGATTCTCTGAAACGTTTAAGTACACTCAGCTTACTTATATATACGCAGCAAGAGACGAGACGCTTATCAGCTGTGTTGAGTGTTTAGCAACCACAATAACTTATCATTTCACAAAATGTTCGACACTAAGAGCTATATTCAATAAGTAAAATCACTACAAATTTCGGTATTTATTTCTATTAGAAAAAATGATATGCATTAGAGTTAATTTAGTGCGTTTTTAATTGAATTTAAATATTAAATATATTATTTATATTATCACTAGAAGCTTCACCAATTTCTAAATTGTTTGTGCACATTGTTTGTATTGTGTTGGGTAAGGTCAATTTCCAGCTGATAGGAGGAACTTTAATGGGTCATGTGCGTCGTTTTGTGATCTCTGATTTCCCCACTCTGGCAAGGCCCCCTTTCATATGTATATATGTGTACATAAAAAATATTTTGTTTTATTTTTGGTTTGGGTTTTTTTTTGTGCTGCGCAATTCTTAAATGTCACTGTTATCTGACCCAATAATCGGACAACTTAATTGCAATTGCATCTGTAAAATACTTTTTGCAGACTCGGGTTTTTTCATTTTGTTTGTTGTTCCATTGCTGTTGCCATTTTGGTTACAATTTGGCTGGCTGAGGAATAGGGGAAGTGAACGAAACCCATGGAAATGAGGTATCCAAATGGGGCACTTCCTCTGTGTGTGGGCGAATGTGTTAAGTGTACAGATACTTCTAGAGTTTTTGAAGTAAAATGTTTCCATAAAATAATATTGTTACCGTAAGCTAAAAGGTATACTAACTAGCAGAAAGCCATGTTTTTAAACAAAATGTTAAAAGCATTTTTATACAAGTGAAATCATTACAGTTAGATATTTCTAATGCAAAATGTTTTGTTTACAGTGTAATACAATTCATAGTGATTCAGAGTTTATTTTTTAAATTTACAACAATTTAATACATAATTCAAATTGGTACTTATACAGATTAATTCGAAATAAATTGATGTATAACTCCTTGAAATTAATTGTAAATAAAGATAGAAAGCTTTGCATTTTTTTTTTTTTTTGTGGCTACACTTAATCCAGAGTATGTTTCAAAACTTTTGATTGAGCTAGCGATCAAGAAAATTCCTAGGCAAAGGTATTTGCCACTAATTAACTTAAGCAAGATTAAGCTCTGTTTCCTGTATTTCCTTGCAACACCACAATCAATAGCCATTTTGTCAAATATCCGCGGCTAGCAATAAAATATATATAAACCAAAGATTTTCTATATAGTTTTTTTTTTCATTTTTTGGCGCTTCAAAAAGTCGGTCGAGTAAAGCAAAACCGGAAATTTATTTGTGCGGCCATTGCAAGTGGTAAATAAAAGAGCAGCCTGTGCTTAAGTGGCAGTTTCGGGCGAATCCCCAGTGACCATTTTCCAGCCAGCCCCCAGATCAGCTCCATAGCTGCCTTGCTTCAACTTGGCTCAAAGTGCAGCCAAGTGCAAAGGCCACCTGGCAGCATCACTTGGCCAAATTGTTGTTGCTGTTGTTGCTATTGTTTTTGCCGGCATATCTGTGAGCTTCCGGTTCATCACGCCCGCACACACACACATGCTGCCACGCCCACTCGCCACACAATTTCGAAGTGGGCGTGCCACAATGTGCAGCCATTGAGCGCAAATGTGCCAAATAATGACTTGCATGCGACTGCAATTTATATGATAAGCAACAAAAATAAATTGCAGGCAATTCATTTTACTTAAATGCAGCAGCAACAACAGCAACAGCAACAACAACACTCGCCAATGAGCTGCTGCAGCGTTGGCAAATTTAAAACACACACACACGCACCCTATTTTACCTACTTCAGGTAACATGTCGTATATCATTTGAAAATTTTGTGCTAGACTGGCAACTCTGCGGATTTACTTGGAGCTGCCTAATGAAGTCCGGACTTGTGACAAATGAGAAATGCAAACTATTTGGATATTTACTGGCGAGTTTCGGGCGATTTGTCGAGTGTTGCATACTTTTTGGCTGCACTTTGTAATATTTTGTATACCCTGAACCCATTGAAAATGGGTAAATAGGGTATAATGGTTTTGTGCAAATGCATGAGCCGATTTAGGCATGTACGTCCGTCATTCCGCCTGTCTGTATGAACTCGTCGATTTCAGAGTCTGCAAAAGCTAGAAAGCTGATCTTAGACTCATGCGGTCCGTATACACCATACGCACATCAAGTTTATTGTGTGGTGTGTTTTTGTTAAAGGTGTGTGTTTTTGCTAAATGCAAGGTTCGGGCGGTGCCGACAAGAAAAATATCACTTGTTTATATCAGCAAACAATGCTGGAATTAAATCTATATTTTTATGTTGAATTATCGTTTTTAGAAAATAATAGAACAAATAAGAAATATAACTATTATATAATATAACAGACTTATCAATAAACACTGTAACAGAGCATTAACAGAACTTAA
Organism: Drosophila paramelanica; assembly: GCA_035043915.1. NCBI lineage: Eukaryota > Metazoa > Arthropoda > Insecta > Diptera > Drosophilidae > Drosophila > Drosophila paramelanica. The sequence continues at coordinate 66,431 of JAWNMO010000618.1, read as the reverse complement.
GACACAACGTTTTATAGAGTATAAATGGTTATAGAACATTATTTATTGAGTGAATTTTCATTCTCCTAAAATGGCTATCTTATACGTCTATACAGTAGTATAATACTTTAGTTAATTTATTACTTTATTGATATTTCACGTAAATATTTATATGTATATGCCACTAAAAAATTATATTACACAAATTTGATTACTGTTTTACAATTTAAGTAATTACGATATTTACTTTTGCAACACAACTTTAATAAAGTACTAGTTGATGTTCCAGGGTGTTGGAAAATGAAATACAATCTCTGAACGCCGATGGCGGAAACAGCGTACTTTGCTGACGAAATGCAAATTGAAACCTTTCCTTTTTTGAAGAGGCTGCAAGGGAAGCTGCTGTTTTACGCTTTTATAGCCGTTCACCTGCCCATCTGTGGGCCAGCTCGAATTGCCGGGTTCAGCTGCCAGGAGGCAAAGGGCTGAGCTCGTGTTGCTAATGAGCCAACAGCGTTGGCTAATTGACCATGTCCGAAGCTTCAAACGAAATTAATGTGAAAATTGATGCCCCAATGCAACGAGCCTCAAACTTTTGCATTAGACCGAGCTACAGAAAGCGCAAGATAGAGAACGCAATAGACACAGACTCACACAAGGAGAGTGAACAAAAAAAATAGTGTAAAAGAGAAAGGTCATAAACACGTCGCGTTTCATGCGACCTGCGACCGCTGCAGCACCTAAAACATAGTGCAGAGCACAAATCCAGTTGTCCATGCCGTATTCATATGCAAAATTAATGCCAGCTCCGCCCGGTTCCTTCGGCAACGGCAGACTCCACCCGAACGGGGATTCCTGCACCAGCAGCAGCACCTGAACCGCGGCGATGCACTGTAAAAAAGCAAGTTAAATAAAAGTCAAAGTTGGCAAAAATGAATTTGTTTAAAATTTAAAATGAACAAATATGCAAATTAGATATTTAACTTATATATTAAATAGAAATTTTTAATTCTTTTTTCAGATTTGTACTGTATATTTGTGTATAATGTCTGTATAATGATGGCGTCATGCAGTTAGTTATTTACATCTAAAAACTAATCTCCAAAATAAATGAAAACAAAAGAAACATAGTCAATAACATTGAAACCCTAGCACCTTTACAAATGAAAATTGTACACACACATAATTGTTATATAATTAGCTAAGCGTGTATTTCTTAGTAAAGTTTAAGGCGTCTAAAATTTTGTATTTTTCCGTAAACAATTTTATGATATTTCCTTTTCATTTTAACAGACCGTTGGATAATTTATGAACTGGCAAACTTAACTTCAAAGCCTTATAATTTAGAAATTAAAATGTCCATATATACATATATATAAATATACTTTCTAACTTGCTTTCTGAATTTCTGAATCATTTATAAGTGTGCTCTTTGTTTGCATTTCTGGTTCCTCTAACGTAAATTTCATGTTTAAGGGTGCATTGCAGTCTTTATTTAATTATTGAATTATAATCATAGTTGTTAGAAATAAAGAACTTTTTCTCAACAGAATATTACGAATTTTTAGATATGAGGCGTATTTCGTATATATGTATATAGAATCAAACTTCCTCTGTGAGGCATTTTGTGTAGCTGTGTATGCCCACTGCAATGTGCCGGAAAAAAGCGCAACACATCCCAATAGCTACAATGCGACATCCCGCCCCAGCCGACTCCTTTGCAGTGTCCTTCATTGTTGAAAGCTGAACCTTGGGAGCAATCAGTGGATTATACGCTGCTTTACAAGAGATGTGTTGCTGGCAGTTGCCCGTCACTGCACTTGAGCTGCCCGTCTCTCTCTTAACTTCTCTCTCTCTCTCTCTCTTTCTCTCTGTTTTGTTAGGCTCTTGGAGAATATCGAGAGAGAGGGAAAGGGCGCACGCAGAGTTCGCGTTGTATGCAACACTTTTTTGCATTCATTGTTCGTTAAGAGCCATGCGTGTGTGTGTGCTTGTCTGTGTGTGTGGGTCTGTGTGTGTGTATGATAAAACATAAATTTAACTGCAAGCGCATGGAGCGTGTGACAAGGCCACAGGAATTCAAAACAAAAGTTGCAACAAATACCAAACACGCCATAAAGACAACAACAACAACAACAACAACGACAGCTACCAACACATAGACATAAATTGCAAGCCGGCCACTCTCCCTCTATCTGTCTCTCTCTCTCTCTCTGCCTCACCCTCCCCCTCTCACATCACGCTCCATGCCTGGTGAAAAGAATGACAGGAAACCGGATGTGAGAGCATGCCTTTTGTGCATGCAACGAATTATTCAGTTGACATACAGGATGTGTGCTTTGTTGTTGTTATTGTTGTTGTTATTGTTGTTACCACTGCCTGGCTGCACCCACCTTCTGCGCCTGGGTTTCTATCCGCTCAGCTGATTCGCCCGCCTGACCACTTGAAGGACGGCTCGGCCGCCTCCCATTGGCCCATTGCTCATTCATTGACCAGCTGAAAAGTTCTTAATTTTAATAAGCTATTAAAGATGAATTAGTTACATTTTTCCATGTTGTAAATTTTAGCTAAAACTAAATATATATTCAATTTTTTTTTAAGATATTTATAATTTTTTTTTTTTTGAAAACCATCAGACAAACTTGTGAATTACAGAATTGTAGTATTCGATTTCCTTTTTAAAATTTTTAGTTGAATTCTTTTTTATATTACTATAATTGATTCTTTCTTAAATTAATATAGCATACATTTTTTCATAATTTAAAATATTTTATTTATTTTGTTGTGTTGACTATTAAACTATTGCATGGGCAGTAAAAAGACGGTCAACTATCTTTTTTACTAACTTTTTGAGTGCAGCCAACTTGATAATTCCAATTGCTTTGCAGGCTATGGTCTAGCTAAGACTCCATAATTATATAGAGCGCATTGAAAAGTCGCTTTGGTTGCTATTGCCGTTGCCTTCTATGATGGCATGCTTTATGTTTATTGTTATTACACCCATGTAAGTATTTCATTTGACTTCCACATTCCCACAAAAAAAACACACACACACACACACATTAATATATATACATTTTTGAAGCAATTTTTCAATTTTATGTTGGCAACTCATAAATAAAACCTGGTCGAGCTTTTTGGTGTAATCAAAAAGTGCGTGCTAACTAAATTGTTATTGCTTTCAAATGTCACGTATCATTATCATAATTTTTTCGCTTGACATTTTTAAGTAGCTGCCATAAATGTTTATAACTTTTACACACACACACAAACACACACACACACACACATATTTGCTATTAACCCTGCATTGCCTGCGTCCTTGTGCGGCCCCTTTGCGTTATTGGACCCCAGGGAGGTTCCAAGGGATCCCGGCTGCGCCTTCATCTCTCACACACACACCCACACACTTACTTACACACCTTGCCTTTCATATTTATAATTTATGGCTGCATTTGCCGACTGCTTTTTATTATTGTTGTTGACGAGTGCGATAAGGCATTGGAGTATGTGCGTGTGAGTGTGTGTGTGTGTGTGTGTGACTGTGTGGGGGCACGTAGATTTTGACATGCAGCAGCACCTCAAAATTTTACCGAAACTCGCTTTTCATAACCTTGCAATTATCATGAAAACATTTTTAATAACAATCTGCTAAACTTTTTCAAGCAAACTGCTTAAGAATTTTACAGGAAATTCGATTTGGTCTAAAAAAAAACCTTGAAGTATATTTTTAAGGAGTATTTAAAGAATTCATAACTAATTGGATGGAAAAGTGGCTTTTTTGAAATTCGTTATTGGCGACTAACATTTACTAGAATTAATTAGAAATTTCATTAGATTTAATGTATTAACTAACAATTAACAAGAGAATATTTTAATTATTAAAGTTTGACTTTCTCTTCTCTTGTAGCAAATCCACGCAATTAGACAGCAAGCTATTTTAGAAAATTTTTATTACTTGAAGCTTAGCAACAACAATATAAATTATAATAATAACAAAAATCATCAACATGAAGTATTTGTATTATATGAAAATCAAATTTTGAATAATGAATTTTCAAATTCCAGCTCGACTGACAACTAGATAAAGGAACAGAGGGCGAACGACAACAACAAGAAGGACAACTACAACAAATATGCGGAATATGAGATATTATTTGGCCAACATATTGGTGTTGTTGTTGTGGGCGATATAATTTGCATAATTTTATTGCATACATTTTCGGCAGCATAATGAGTCTAGACATTTTGTTTCAATTTATGAAATTGTTATTTTATGCAATATGTTTGTGATTAGTTGACTTTTGCATAAATTGGCATAAATATGGGCAAAGGGTCGTGGCAGAATAGTATATATATAAATATATATATGTACATATTCGCGTTGTAAATGTAAAAGTCGCGCACAGTGCATAAACTTAAAACGCAAAGTTTAAAAAAAATGAATGTGAAAGAAAAACAACAACATTTCAGAGCCAGAGAGGAAGAAACTTAAGAAATTGCCACGCACAAACATTAAAAACTAATCAAACTTTTAAATACACTTCAACCGCAGTCGCCGTCTTAAGGCGTCTACGCGGCTAAAGTGGGCGTGTCCCAGCACAATTCGACAGGCGTCTTAAAAACGCGGCTTCGACTTTGATTTGTTGCCCCCCACCCCCTCAACCGTATCGCCCCACTCCCCGGCACACATTGCGCCTTGTCTTTTGGCCTTAACTTTGGCCGGACTTTTGCCTTGTTGTCAACGTCAACAGAAATTGATTGCTCACCACGCACCGCTCGCTTCTTTTGGCTACCCAGCCCCCAGCCCCCTCGCGCTCATTGGGGCCTTTGGTTGCCTCTGTGGCATTTTCATTTCATTCAGTTGAGTTTACTTTGCGCAAAACTTTTTGAGCTCGTCTCTCAGGCGGCTGCCGCTGCCAGTGAATTATCCTTAGCCAGCGGACCAGTAAGCGCTGCGCCGCCTCAACATCTACCCCCACTTCAACTCTCTCGTATCGCACAACTTTGACACAGTTTAGAAGCCAAAAGTTTAATGGAATTTGTCTATGGCGGTCGCCGGAAATATAAATAAAACAGCATTCAACTTGTTTTTGAAGCAATTAAAAATTCTTTAAGACGCCTCCGTCGATGCAGCAGCAGCAGCAGCAGCAGCAGCAGCAAGCCGCAAATTGAGTTGTCCACCGATCGACGGGCGCAACTTCAAATCCCCCTCCCCCACACAAATCCACCGCCCGCTCGGCGCGGCCGCTACAAATGTAAACACAAGTAGAAGTAATAACCAAAGTTCTTAATTTTAAAACGTTTTATATTTATTCGCAACATTTTTGAGCTTCCCAAGCTGCAGCCAGAGGCAGCTGCAGAGGCTTTGATAGGATTAAAGTACATGAAATAAATATACCTGTACCACTGAAAAATATATACAACTAACTTTTATAATTGTTTGGAGTGTTTATTTGTTTGCTGTTGTAATTATTTATTTTGCATAAATGCATGAAGAAAATGTTTGCTACAATAGATGAAATTAAATCGAGTATATATTAAAAGAGCTCCAAATATTATTTTGCGTTTTTTAATAATACTTTTTTTATTTTTATTATTATTAATATTATTTATTATTATTTTTTTTTTTTGATTTGTTTTTGTTCTATCTTTCTTAAATACTTAACTTAACTTACTCAGCATTTATCTATAACTTTATTTGATATATTATATTATATTTGTTAATAAAATGCTCGCAAGGAATGCATCAGCACATATTAAACTAAAGAACTTCCACCTAAAAACAATAACTTGAATGTCTGAAAGCATTTAAAAATTTGTGTTCGACACGTTTATTAGATATTCGAAATATGTTCATTGGAATTTGCTGCAAGTTGAGGAATTTGTGTGTGGTATATTCGATGTTGCTGCTTGTTTATTTGAGCATTTAAATCGACTGGCAAAACAATTGCAATCTAATTTAATTTGCTATCGCTTAGTCGAACGTTCGCCCTGGTTCACATGGCGTATGAGCAATGCGGCTTGTTTATTGCTTGACGCTCCCCACAGAGTGGCGCACACATAAAACGCACAGTTCTCATTGTTGAGGCACACACACACAGTGAAAATCATTATCAGCACTTACACACACACACACATATATATATATATATATATATCCATATATATACATGTATATACACGAAAAAGAAAACGATGAAAATGGTTGGAAAAACTGCTCTTAACTACTTTCTGCACGTCTGCAGATAAAATCGATAAATTCCTTTTCGCAAAACGAATTAGGAAACTAATTGACTTGGATTTCGCTTAAAGAATCTCACATAAATCGTGAGCTTAAGCGTGATTCTGGCAGTCACCGCAGTTCCTATAACACCCGCCCCCTCACCAACCGCAAACACACGTCCCCCTCGTAGGGGCTGTTAGTGTGCCTCGCTCTTGACAACTTTTGCCCTGGTAAATGGCAAATGCTTTTGCGGTATGTAGAGCACTCAGGAGTCGCCTTTATTTCTTTATATTTACGTATACACGGATGTATTTATTTAGAATTTTAATTATGGGGCGCCGCCTGTTAAATGTCATTAAATGTTTCAACATCATGCCATAGCCGAGGCAGCGACCGCACCCCAACCCGGCCCGTATCCAGCCTCTATCCTGCCCCTATCCTTGGCTGGCTCCGCATCATTCAGAGCCAGCGAAGCGTTGACAAACTAACAAGGCGCAAATATTATGCTCGCATTTCCTGCAATGCCTTTCAATTTAATTTACCACACACACACAACATTTTCAGCCTGGCAAACATTTATCCTTCCTGCCAGCCTGCAGGATCTCTACAGCTGTCTCAGTCTCAGTCTCTTTCTCTCGCTCTCTCCGAGTCTCCGTGTCTTTCACTCTTTGGGCATTTTATGCTCGGCTTATTTGTGGCTCACTGCGAGGGCACCTGAACACTTAAAACTCTTGAAGCCGGCCTGAAAATGCGCAGGTGAAGAGGATTTTATACTTAACACCTTGCCAGAAAAATATTATGAAAAGTCGTTTCCACAAAAATATTATAAGTGAAACCAAAAAAACCATTAATTTTTATCAAGTCACTAAATTAAAGCTCAGCTGAAATATTTATAAAACTTTAAAATTTTGACAGATAAATTTATGAAAAATGATCAGTAACGTAATATTAAAATAAAAAATAATAACATTTTGTATCAACATATATGTTATATGTACATATGTAAATTAGAGCGGTCTATTTGAAAAGGCCCGAAAAAGAGATACTCTGTACACACATATGTTTAAGTTCAGCATTTCCAGTGTGAATTCAATACCAAGTGGAAGCAGAAAATATAAGTTTTCTTAGACTTCATACTATTTTATATATACGAAAGTATTCTATTGCTTTTTTTGTCTGTAACTGCTTATTTATTATTATTATTATTTCAAATTACAAGAATCTGTATTTATAGACATATAAAGGCAGGCGCACTAAATCGGCCAAATGGATTCGGCTTTTGGTGCTGATTAATATATAACTTATGGGACTAAAGATGCCTTCTTCGGTTGATTTTATCTAAAAATGTAAAATAAAAAACATGAAATGTCATTTTTCAAATATTTTTAAAAACTAGACCAGAAAGCTATTTTGGTTTTCTAGGGTTAAGAGCTGTCATTTTACTATTTGCGGCGACTGTTGAATCGCTTCGGATGCTTTACTCCAAATGAATGCAGGCAATGTCCGCGTTTTGTTAATGAGGGACACAAAAAGGCGGCACACGTCCCCATACCCCGGCTATCCCCTTGTAGTTGGCGCTCATCAAATCGAGGAAAAAGTTGAACATTAAGTTGCACGTTGCAAGTTGCGCGCTGCAAGTTGACAAAATTGCGTTTCATATTTATAAATGCATATGGAATTGCAATTTTTGCCGTTGCAGGCAACATTGCTGACTTCGTGCCTCGCTCAAATTGCAACAAACATGCAAATATATAATTTTAATAAAGTCCTGAAGCTATCCAGCTACCTGAGCAGCAGAGGTGGAGCGTGAGTGAGTGACGGGGGGAGGCGGCTACGTGCAGCTGGCTCATCAAAAATGCCAACCAAGAACTGCCATGGCAAGTCATTTGGCACAACAACAACTACAACAACCGAAACAACTAACTGAAGTTGCTCTTCTACTTCTTGTTGTTGTTGCTGTTGGAGCTTTCGAGCACTTGATATGCCCCATCCCGAGCGGCTGCAAATTGTGAAATATGAAATTCATGTAGTAGCTACAAAATATTTTCATGTAGATTCGTCCCTGCCTTCAATGAGTGCAATTTATATGCAATTTGTTTGCCAACAACAACAATTACTTGAGCAACAAAAACAAGAACATAATGAGCTCGCAAATACGTTGTTGTTGCACAAAAGATACCCAAGAACTGACAAAAACAACAAACTAAACATATTACGAGGGTGCTATCAAAGTTAAAGTTTGTTGAAAACTGATTAACAACAACAACAAAAGCAACAATTGTTTGGCGATAACAGTTATCGAATACTTCAGGCTATTTTGCAAAAGCTAAAAAGTAAACGTTAAAAGTATCAAACTTAAACTGCATTAAACTTATTATTTATTCACTTACTTAATGAACTCAAATTTTGACAGATATTTTTATACTATTTATGCATTTACCTTCACAAATATAAATGTTCACATTGTGTAAATTGAATATTAGTTTTGAGCAATCTGCTTTACTTTTTATTGTATATATTTATATTTTGTATATATTTGTAAATAGAATTTCTATACGGAAAACAACATCCTGTACTTTTTCGAAGTCTTGTAAATATTTCTTTAATTTTCTATAACTTTCGATGTGTTGTCAGATTAATTTATTATGCGATCAGTTTCTAAGCTAAATAAATAAACAGCTTTAATTGGTTTACACATTTATGGTGCTCATAAGTCGGAGTTCGCTAAAAAAAAAAAACCAATTCATACACACACACTGGCAACGGACAGCATGCAAAAAGTTTACAGACCAGTTTCAACTTTCAAATTGTGCACAACCTAATAATAAAAATCCGTAACTTTTGCACGCCTCAACACTTTGGGCCAGGTCAAAGCAATTCGAACTGGACACGGACACCTCGCCCCATGAACAAATTTATTGTTTCAATGCAAACACGCAACATATGCACAAGTGCAACTATTAAAAAAAAGCTAAAAATAAAAGAAAAATACAACAACTACAAACAAAACTAAAAATAAAAGAAAAATAATATAAATTGAATTTCTATTAAACTTTGGTCGCATGCAAACGACAAAGTTTTGCCGGCCAACTTTAGCCCCGACGCTCACACATGAGCCTGTCGAAGAGCGGGGAGGGGGCCGGGCGGGATCAGTCTCTGTCCACCTATCGTGAGCAGCAGCTGCTGAGCTGCTGAGCAGTCAAGTTGTCAAAGAGTTAAGTAGCCAATCACTGCGCTCTCTGCCGCGCTCTCTTTCACTCTCGTCTAGTTACTTTTTTTTTGTTGTTCATTGCACTCATGGCTCCATAGAGGGCGCTGTCAACACGTCGACTTCCGTTGGACGTTGCCGCCGGCGTCGCTGCTTTTGCTGCTGTCAGCAGAAATGTCACATCTTGCACATGCATTGGAATTGGCCTTGCAGCAGCAGCAGCACCAGCAGCAGCAGCGACTGGAGCATGTGGCGCCCTCTGTCGCTCGTTGTTGTCTGGCCTTTTGGCCGGCGCATTATTTGCTTTTATTTTATTATTTTCTTTTTGCAAGTCAATAGCTTTGGCTTTTAAATTTATCGACTGACGTTTGATGCGCTTCATTTAACTTGGAAACATTTTTCAACTCTGCCCTCAACTGTCGACCCATCCACAAAAACCAGCTGCATCCGTTGCCATTTGCCACCTCCGCTGTACCACCGCCCCGTTAGCTTTCCCCCTTTGCGTTGCAGTAGTTTTAGAAAACACATGGAAAACTCTCTACACAAATAAGTTTTTTGCATGGCAAACGTTAAGTGTCATTAAATTCTGTCACACAATTGCTGTAGCTGCGCTTAAGTTCAGACACAGTCAAACACCGCTACAATCAATTCTCAAATTATTATTGAAAATGATTATTAATTATTACAGGTATACCCAAACAAAGCTAATTAATTTAAGTTTTCATAAACTTAAACTTATAAATGTTATAAATGTGTTTTTGTTTTAACGCGTTTTATTATGGAAGTTTAACTTATAACTATAATATACTTTATTGTATACCCTAAACCCATTAAAAATGGATGAAAAGGGTAAAATGGTTTTGAGCTATTGTATGTAACAGGCAGAAGGAAGCATAAAGTATATATATATTCTTAATCAGGACGACGAGCTGAGTTGATTTAGCCATCTCCGTCTATCTGTCCATCTGTTCATCCGTCCGTCTGTATGAACGCAGCGATCTTGAAAATTACAAATGCTAGAAAGCTGATCTTGTTTTCATTCAGTTCGTATATATCATACGCAGAACAAGTTTATCATTTTTTTCGATTACTTGTTCCGCTTTATTAATATCGATACAAATCGAAACCAACTTTTCTTTTTCCTGCCATATCTCAGAGACTACAAAAGCTAGAGGCAACAAATTTATTACGTTATTTTTGTATAAGTCAGACGCAGATTATGATACCTCCAGATTTTCGAAAGTGTGTACGGCGTGCATTTGTGTGTGTGTGTGTGTGTATATGTGAATTTATAAATATATGTATGAATGCAAACGGGTTGAAGTGTTTATGAAGACAGATTGCAGGGCTTAGAGTATCTGTAGGTCGGGCGGCCCCAAACTAGAGCCTAATATTAATAAATGTATTTTAATTTGGTATATTCAGGTTATATTATTCTTTGAGTTCAGATAACGTAACCCAAATTCTCGGCTTTTGTTTTTAAACTATCAATCCTGTTTTTGTATTTCACAAATATTTAATCTTATTTAGAACACAGTTGTGTTGCATACAAAGTAAATAGTATTGTGTGTAAGTATCATATGTTCCAGAGAATTTCACACGGCTAGAATTATATTGGATAATCCCAAACTCTCTTCCCTAATCCTTTTTTAATTATGCAAATCTACTTATGTAATTATTGCTTTGTTCTTCCATTTATCTATTAGTTGAACTTGATTGTAAACGTAGCTTATGTAAATAATGTTGTGTAAGCATTTTTTCTCTTTGTTTTACTGTACGCATCAGCTGTCTGCTAGGATCGACTGTAGCTAGCCCCGACTTTGCCACCCTGCTTAAGTATTAATGTCCTGGTCCAAGTAGGCGGGTCGGAGCTGCTAATTCCGCAAGTAACGAGTGTCCACGAGTGTCGATGCCCGTGGCAAAAGTTTCCGACACAGGCAGCGAATTGGAGAGAGAGCGAGAGAGAGGGGAGGCGGGAGTAAAAGAGACAAATGCTCGCGCTGACTGAGTGAACTTGTGGACCTGGTCTATAAAGCAAGTGCATTTTGTATATAACTGAATGGGGCTACTTGAGCGCGAAACGAACGTGGTCAAAAAAGGGGAGAGGGGGCGCAGGAGGGTGCGATGTCTGTTGACCAGCATGGCATCCATTTGGTTATTTGCCAGGCCAGCCGCACTTCAAAACATTTTTACAAGCGATGCAGAAACACAACAACAACAACAACAACAGCAACAACAACAATGGCGAGCTTGATTCGTTTAGGGCTGGATTCTAAAGGGCTGCTAGGGGCAGGCGGGGGAACTGGCAATATGAAAGAAATGTTGCTACAATAACCAAAATGCACTGAACTGCAAAACATACAACTTCACGGTTATTTTCTCTTTAGTTAGCTGCAATTTTTTGCTACTCTCGCTTAGTGCTAGACCCTCCCGCCCTTAGCTGGGGCGGGGCGTGGCCAGCTGACCCAGGCATCCACTTAACAAATATCAACTAAAATGGCTTTATATGTTGAGATAATAAAAATACAGCAGCTGCAGCTGCAACTAAACCGGACCACTGACTAGATGCCCTTTGGCCATCCTCAGTCAGTGTGTAAGAGTGTGTCTGCGTGGGTCTGTGTGGGTCTGTGTGTGTGTTTTGGATAGGTCCCTTAGTTATGTGCCTGGTTGCACTTGAGAGACGGCGTTGAGTTTGTCAACAACAGAATTGTCAGCTTAAAAAGCGCATTGAAATTTTAACACAACAATGAAATTTAATGCGAGATGAGCTACCTCCATTTGAAATATTAAAAAGCAAGCAAAAGAAAATACACAATTTTTTTTAAATATACCCCATGGTTGATTCCTTTCAATATCAATCAGAGTAAATAAGGAACAAGCTGGAGAAATATTAACATATTAATTTAAAAATATATTTAAATTACAAAAATTGCTGTTAGTTCAGTTCACAATACGAACCAATGTCTTGCCTTTAAGTTCATTACGTGAACCAAAATTTTAATGTCTCAATAAAGCCAGGCTTGAGTTTGAATCTCACATTCATTCCCATTGAATATTTACATATTCTGTTTATAATTTTTAGAAAAATTTATAGTTGTCGTCATAATGCAAACGAATTCTGCTACAAATAAAGAAGAAATCAAGAATTGACTGAGCGAGTATATAATTAACAATTTATCTAAAAATTATTTTTTTGTATTTGTATATTTTTTTTGTTTTCGCACTTTTTTATACATATATATATATTAATATTTTCAGTTACAGGTATAACAAACTAGCTAACTGCTAACTTCTTTTAAACATTACCAATTTTTTTTATCATATCTGACCGCTCATAGCCTATGTACAGAGTATCTGTTGTTCGCTCGCTTTAAAATTACCAATTAATACTCTCATAACTGCCTTATAGATTATCAGACGGCTCGTCGTTCGGCTCGTTAACAATTTGAAGCACTTAAAAACTTCTCATGCCCCAAAACAAGCCCAAATTGGCCAATTGAAATTCAAACCAAATTGGCAATTACCTGCACAGCAAGAGAGAACGGGAGGGGAAGGGGTGGTTGCCGGGCAGGTCATAAAAGTATTAATAAGCATAAAAGTTGCATAAACTCAAATTAAACAAACGGACTGGCAGACAGACAGCCAAACATTGCAATTCGAACCCGAGTGCTTGTCCTATTCTGTGCTTCTTTCTGAGTGGCGGGGAAGAGCGCACAGGGAGCACACAGCCAAACGCACAGGGCGCACAGAGAGCAGCTGGCACTTCCGGCTTGGCCAACCCAGAAACAGAAAGAGAGAGAGGCGTCATCGTTTTGCTAATGAACTTATTTCGCATTTCGAATTCAAATGCAGACTCTACGAAATTGGCTTATTACAATCAACTGCCATTAAGCAATCGATGGTGCTAATTGTAAGTAAAACAAGTGTGCAATAAAGGCAGTGACCGACTAGCAGATACTCTTTCCAAAAAGCAGCGGACTTTCGTTAACACCTCCCTGCTGCCAATTATACCAGCTAAGCAATATTAAATTAAGTGAATAATATATTTTCAATGTATAGAAAGAAGGAGAAAAGAAAGAATTTGTTTAACATTTGATATTTAAAATGAATAATATTCTGATAGAGACACGCAGACAAACTTGGTCTAAATAACCTCTACGTTCAATGTAAACAAGATTCATTCTTACCCATTTATATTGGCTACAGAGTATAATAAAAGCCAGTAGAGTAGCATGCCTCGTGTTGCACGACGCAATCGCAATTCGAGTGCCAATGAGTTCATTAATTCATTAAACTTTTTATACCCCCAATGCCGTGCGGGAAAAAGAAAGAAAATAACGATACAATTAAACTGTATGTCCCATATCCTATATCCCACAGCTTCGAGTGGCTTCGAGGTCTACGCTGCCAATTGGTAATTACCAAGGGCACCTATTTTCACCAACTGAGGCGACATTATAGTTGTTGTGAAAAGTGGAAAAGTTGTGCCATGCACATGCAAACATGCCCATCAAAATGTGACCCCAAAAACGCGAATTAATTTCGAAATTACCACTTTAGTAGGAGGCCTCTACGCACTAACTGTCCTAAAATTAAACTAAACTATATGAAATTAGCTAATTTAATTTAAAGTACTTTTATATACAATTTTCTTTTAACGTATGCCTATTTATACAACTGCAGAAGGTTAAAAACTAATAAAAGTTTCTCTTATTTCACAATATTTTCTCATTTTCTTGCTGTGCTGACTTTATTATCACACTCTCAATTAAAAATCAGATGACACCTCCACATAATTATAGAACTTGTTTTTGATTAGTTGGCGACTTTTTTATTGTGCAAAAAAACAAATACTTTTTTAATCTTTTGGCCAATATATTATCTGAATGAGTTGGGAACTCAAAGATTTTTTTTTTTAAGTTAGCTTTTACTTACATATATTTAAGTTAATTTTTCCAATAAAACTTTATGTTAAAAAATATTTAAACAAGTTTAAAAATTATTTGCAGTATTGATTGAAATATATATATTCATATATATTTTAGTACTAGGACATATTTTCTGTTTTGTTTTTCACTACACTAAAACACATTTTTATATCTTTATTTCAGAAATACAAATGAATATTTATGTGTTTCCCAGTTTTATCAGCACATGTTTTCTTTCGTTTTCTATTACCAACTCCGCTCGCTTCTTAGCCAACTGCATAGCCTAATTGACTTGTGGAGTCGTTGGCTCATCAGTGTCTTCCATGGACAGCTCGATCAAAGAGAAAGCTGATTATGCCAGCTACACACACAAAAGCCGTTGACAAAAGATAAACCTTTGACTTGGCCGAGTTCTATCTGATGCCCTGCATCAACCCTCAGCCCTCCACCCTTAACCCCTTTTTGCCGCCACTATCTGCATGTGGAGCCAGTTACAGCTGCGGCTAGACAATGGGGCAAACGCTTTGAGTAAGGCGGACATGTGTGCAGCTATTGGCGTCGCTGGTGGGCGTTAATGGGCGTGGCTGGCTTGTAATAACTCACGCCTTTTGACACAGATTAAACCAGCATAAAGACAATGCCAGAAGAACAGAGACCGAAATATAAAAGAGGATAGCAAGCAACTAGCAGACTGGACGAAACCGAGAGAGAGAGAGAGAGTGAGAGAGAGAGAGAGAGAGAGAGAGAGAGAGAGGAGGGAGAGAGAACGATGACGATGACGAGAACAAAAGCAAACTTGGCCAAAGGATTTTATGACCCTTTTCGGTGAGCGTATGTGTGTGGGTGTGTGCGGCTTGTGTAAATGTTATCCTTTATTGTTTGCCCGGCTTTGCTGCATGCAGCCTGCACATGTCACTAGACGAGACTACTTCCCCGTTTCTCCACCTCCGCCTGCAACCAACTGCCGTTTCCTTGGCAATTCCTTGCCGAATACCGCTTCATTGTAAGTGACAGCTTCTATTGTTCTGCGAGTTGCAGCGCATTTCGTTTGCCTCAAACTCATCCAGAGCGTTGGCGGCTGATTTTTTTTAGCGTTTAAACGTCATGTTGTGAACGCCCGCCAACCTGGCAGCCCCATTTATGAGAATATCAAGCATAACCAGCCATGAGTCACAGCCAGCACCCCGCCCCCTCCCTTCAATAACTGACCCTCTCCTTTGCTAGCCTCTCATAAATCCAGCTGGGTGCATTCCAGCCCAACTCCAACATGCGTTCATTACTTTTTTAATAAATATTATGTAAAGTAAAGCTTCAGCTGTGTTGTTGCCAGGCAAATGCCTGTCAAACAGCTGCCCCAAATGGGCGCAGCAAGCTCAATTGCCAAAGGCCAGTTTCATTTAAATATTCTGATACATTTTAAGGCAATAAAGTTAAGCTAAATTGCACCAGACGAAATGAGCCAAGAAAGTCTAATCAACTACACCACTTAATTAACTAATTAATGCATAAAGCTATTTTTTATTACATAAAATATAATAAATATAGAGTTAGGATAGACGAAACTCATAAAATGTAAACATTATCGAATTTATTTGAATATTTATTTTATGTATTCTCACCGTAGTTGATAATTTAGCTAATCGTTTTAAGAATATTCTTTCAAAATTATTTATAACAATATTACAAATTATAATTGTAATAATATTTTAATTTTATATTTTTATTGTACGGAATATATCATTATTTATCAAAATTTAAGATCAACTCGGGGCAGGTAATGTGATAACTATTAGAAAAAACACATTAAACAAAATACAGTTTTGTTTGTCATTTATTAATTTGTACTCTTAATGGTACATTTTTTATGGTAAATTAAAAAATGTTAGGGTATTATATACGCAGCACAGTTTTTCCACTTTCTTGGTCTTTTTCCAGTTTTTGGATATGTTTGTTGTTGGCTTTATATGCCATGTGTGCAGTGTTTGTTATTAATTAAATAGATGAATGTGTCTTTGTTTTTATGCAGCTTGTTGGTGTAAGTTGTTGTTGTTGTTTTTGTTGTTGCTGTGGCTGCAAACACACAACCGCAACGCACAGCAGTTACACAATAAATAAAATTGAGTTGAATGACTTGCATGCTTTTGACAAACAAACACACACACACACACACACACACACACACACAAACAAACAAACACTCTACAGACAAAGACAGTTGTTCGAGGAGGCTGCTGATTCCGTTGGGTTTGGTTTTAAGCAATATGTCCAGGCAATTTCAACTGCAGCTTACCCTACGCTGACCCAACTCGACCCAAAAGCAAACTCGGATATAACAATAACAACAACTGCAGCAGCAACAACAACAACTGAGACACGAGCAACTACAACTAGAATATTTGTTTAGTTCTTCTGCGGGCCACAGTGCGTATGCGCAATATATTTGAAGCAAATTTATGGCCAGCATTACAAATGATGCGCCGCTTGGTACGCAGCTCCTCTAAAGCGGCGTATTTATTTGCTTTCCATTTGGCAAAGCACAGCTAGCTGCAAAAGCAGCACAACTCCAGCGAAGAGTAGCTTTTGTTAAGGCATTGTTATCTCTGGATGCATTCAGAGATTAGCTAAATGTTATAGGCACTTGTGTGTGTGTATGTGTGCATGTATGTGTGTTTCTGTGTGCAACTAGAATTTAGTTAGTAAACGGTTGAGTATAATTACAAGGCTCATTTACTGAAATTTAAAAAAAATAATATGAATCATATTTTTTCAGAGAATAAGAGTTTGTATCTTCTTTTAATTTATTTATTTACATTTTCATAATAATAGATTTTTTTAATTAAGTAGTTATTATTTACTTACATGCTTTCAGAAATATCCTACTCACTACATCAGTCAGTCTTAAAAAAAAAATTATTATTCAACCCTTCTTTAAAAGTAATAATGAATAATAAAATAAATGTAATAAAACCTAAGACAAATTATTATTTGATTGCGCTTATTATCCGTTTTTACATGCCTATATTCTACCAGAAGATTATTATTATATTTAATTACATAATAATAAATTGTAAATTCGCTTTATACATAAAATTATACTGGGCAATAAGTTGATTTAAGACGTTTCCTCTTATACTAATGCTAACCTTATTTATATATAAATAAACCCGCTCATTTAATTCAGCTGCTTGTGGCAGGCGCCAGCAACAGGATATAATGATGCAACAATAAACTTTTTTAATGCCGTCGGCAATGAAGTAATTAAAATATTTTAACGCAGCTCCAAAGTCAAACAAAGTTGAACACCAGACTGAGACAGACACATACGCGCACACCCATGCCAGCTTAGCGTGTGCGAAAGAGAGAGAAGAGCAGCAAGTGTGAGCGAGCAAAGGAGATGATGAGCAAATAAGCTTCAACAACTCATCCACCTCCTACGAAGAGCGTAACATAAAGATAATGTATTTAAAAGTAAATTTAATTAAAAATTCAAAATAAAACAAGTGAGATTGCTCTAGTCGGGACCGCCCGACTAGAAGATACCCTGAACCCAGAAATGAACACATACACACAAACTCTCGGCAGTTGATGAGTATTGAGCCTGTTAAAAATAAAAAATAAAATTTACTACTAATTACCAACAAAAAAATAAATACTCCACAAGCGGGAGTTGAACTCGGTACCTCCGTGATAAGATGCACAACTCTTACCAATTGCACCACAATACCGCATTTTTCGCGAATGATATAACATTACTTAAAGTCGCAAAAAATCAAGGAAAACGAAAATTTTGCTCTTGTCATTAAAACGATACAAATTAATAATAATTATATTTATGAATAACGAAAAAATAAAAGAATTTAACATTACTCTACCATACCAGCGCTGAATTCGAACCCAGTCCTCCGCGTTATGAGGCACAACTCTTACCCACTGGACCACGCTCTT
Source organism: Drosophila paramelanica (assembly GCA_035043915.1). Taxonomy (NCBI): domain Eukaryota; kingdom Metazoa; phylum Arthropoda; class Insecta; order Diptera; family Drosophilidae; genus Drosophila; species Drosophila paramelanica. The sequence continues at coordinate 48,145 of JAWNMO010000618.1, read as the reverse complement.
ACTTCACTTCGTTGTGCTAAAACTCAATTTAACCGTTGCAAAAAAAATTCCTAGAAAAACGCAAGACAAATTTTGCATATGCATATGTATGCGTGCACATGTACACAGAAATTGCCAAGCAGCTGCGCTTTGTCCCCACTACTGAAAATAGATTCTTGATTTGCTCGTCAACTAAATGTACGATCGTTATGAAATTTTCAGGACTTATTCAGACTGACCCTTCTTAATCTGCACAACTCTTATCAACTGCACCACACTACCATTTTATTGACATATGATATAACATTACTTAACCATCGCAAAAAAATCAAGAAAAACGAATATTTTGCACTTGTCATTAAAACGGTACAATTAATTAATAATTATAATTAAGAAAACGGAAAAATAAATTCTTCGTTGCTCAACCATCGCTGGATTCGAACCCGAGTCTTCCACATTGTGCGCCACAACTCTTACCCACTGGACCACGCTCTGACTGCACTTCGTTGTGTTAAAATTCAATTTAACCGTTGCCTAAAAAAATTCCTAGGAAAACGCAAGACTTTCTGGACGTGCATATGTATGCGTGCACATGTACACAGAAATTGCCAAGCAGCTGCGCTTTGCCCCCACTACTGAAAATAGATTCTTGATTTGCTCGTAAACTAAATGTACGATCGTTATGAAATTTTCAGGACTTATTCAGATCATCGAAATGTATCTACAAACCAATTTGCACGTGTGTAGTATTTGATTTGTGTTTTTTTGGTTATATTGATATTGGGGGCGATTGGGGGAGGTATCCAAAACCTGAAGGGCTTAAATTCTTCGTATGTTTTACGCGAACATAAAAAAATAAATTTGGTGGCTCTAGCTTTTATAGTTTGGGAGTTATGCTTAAAAAACCGAGTCAAAAAAGCGATAAATATCGATAATAAGAAAACGGAAAGAGTTATCGATGTTTTGAAATAAACTTGATCTGCGTATGGTATATACAAACCGATTGAGACCAAGATCAGCTTTCTAGCTTTTGTAGTCTCTGAAATCGACGCGTTCATACAGACGGACAGACAGACAGACAGACAGACGGACATGGCTAAATCGACTCGGCTAGTGATGCTGATCAAGAATATATATACTTTATGGGGTCGGAGATGCTTCCTTCTGTCTGTTACATACATTTGCACAAAACCATTATACCCTTTTTTACCCATTTTCAATGGGTTCAGGGTATAAACAGGAAATAGAACGGAAAATGCGCGCAAAATCATAAAGTTGCCCTAAGGTTACAACGGATAAGGACTTACTAGCGCCACAGGCGCGATACAAGCAGAATCAAAATAAATACTAATAAACTTTTATAAAATATATTCTATATGAATAAAAGTTGAGGAGTGTCTTGTTTATTTTTTTTCAAATTACACTTATTAATTTATAATCAATTTATAAACAGCTTCATAATGAAAAAAACTCTTTTTATAAATATATGTACGTTTAATCAAATTAAAAGGATTGCGAGATCGAGATAAAATAAACATTACTTAAGATAAAAATGAATTTCTAATGCCTTTATGTAAACAGTTACAAGTTAATTTTGGCAATTAAATTTATATATAACTTAGTATTTTCATTTAACTCAAACTACGAGCAGTATTTATGGAGTTTCAACAAATAATTTGAAAATATGAAAGAAAATATAAAATATTGAAAAACTGTAAAGGAAACTATAAAATTAAAAGAAATGATAATAATGATAAATAATTTGCAGTGCCTAGAACCGAAGGAAAACCAAATAATAAAACATATATAAGTACGTCATATAAATTTGTATTATTTAAACACTTTAAACTTGGAGCTGAATCAAATTTTTAAATGATGATACTTGCATAATTATATAATTATAAGAAAAACCCACTCTTAACTGCTAGAACTCTATTAGAAAGAACACACCGTAGTTAAACAAACAATGTTTTTGATTTCTGTCATTTAATTTCATAAACTAGAAATTCAAAACACACTGTCAAGACTTTTTCGACCGAACTTTTGCTTTATTTCCTCCCATAACATTACATCGAATTCACACACGTTGAACACAATTTCGGGTCTCTCTGTGCACATATATATTCTCAGTCTGTCTTCGAAGTGGCCAACCACCCACAATTAATCCAATCAGGTCAAATCTATGGGCCATCGAAATTTCTGCTGCGATGGCTGTCAAACACACAATTTTCATGGACGTCGCTTTCACTGCTTGCGCTGTGTGAACTATGACCTCTGCGGCGACTGTTACGACCAGCACGTGGAGACCCTCGGTCATCGTGTGGAGCATCCGATGCAGCTGCTCCTCGAACAGGACAACAACAGCCGACATCATCAGCAGCTGCCCGAGCTGCTGCTCAATGGCGAGCTGCTCGAGCTGATGCATGTGCCCAACTGTTACACGTGCCCCTACTGCGGCATCTTCGGGCACTCCGCCAAGGAGCTGATCGATCATGTGGTCACCGTGCACCGCCAGGCGGAGAGTCATGTGGTTTGTCCGATGTGCGCCAGCATGCCTGGCATTGAGTTGGTCGCCATACGAAATCTGGCCCGACACCTGCTGCTCAATCACATCGAGCACGCGAATTTGCTTGATCCGCACACGCCGCCGCTGCGGCAGGCGTTGGCGCGCGTCTCGCGTCGTCGTCGGCGCCAACAGCCGCTGGGTCCGGTCTTACAGAATAGCGGCAGTCCGAATTCGAATCTGAATCCGCCTCCGAATCATGGCGCGACACGCGCCAATGCCAACAACAATGTCCGCCCGGATACCGAGGCGGGCATCGATATACTCTATCAACTGTCCGAGCTGCGACGCCTGCGTCCGGAGCTGCGCCTGAGCCAGACGCCAGCCAATTACCTGGAGGGAGATCCGCGCACACGCCCGACAACCCTGGCAATTGCCATTCCCGAATCGCTGCTGGCCGCCAGCCAGGCCGGCGAGGCGGCCAATCCAGCGCTTTACCGGAGCACCCGAACTCGAACTCAAACTCGGATCGCTTTCTGCTGCAGCAGTGGATGGCCGAGCAGCACGCGGACCTCGAGACGGCGCTGCGGGACAACAGCCAGGGACAGCAGCACGCTCTCTTTACCGAGCACCTGCTACTCTCCATGCTGTGCGAGGAGCAGTTGCTTCTGCCACAGCACCAGGAGCCGAAGCTGGGACCGGAGCGGGAGCCGAAGCTGGAGCCGAAGCTGGAGCCGGAGCCGGAGTTGGAGCCACCGTTGGTATCGCTACAGCATCTGCTATTCCCCGAAGTGGACGGCGAGAAAGAGCGATCGCTGGGCCAAGAGAATGAGGATCTCATCTCACTCCTACACACCCCATGCGCCAAATATGCGCCGTCCCAGATAATGATGCTGATGTCGCTGCCCTGGATCCGGCCCTGGTCAGCAGAGGGCAAGCTGCGCTACATCGAGCTGCAGGGCGTCACCCTCGATGAGAGCGGAACGACTGGCGTTGAGCAGCAGGACATTGATTAATGCACACATACACATAGACAGCCAGCACTTGCCAATATTTATATGTTTTCCGTGAACCATATACATTCTAATTTTTAAAACTATACTCATATAAAAAATTTTATTGTGATAATATACAGAGAAGAAGATTATCATTTTATTTGGAAGAGGGGGAAAGAAACAACAATATTTAATAAAGCCCAGCCACAAGGATGTACTTCAAATGTGAGTCTTGAATAATTTATTTATATTTAAGCTACGGACTTTTGAGCTTAGTTCGGGCTTAACCGAGTTGAGAATAAATATATACTGATTAATGCAGTGAAATTTCCAGCAGAATTGTTTAACACCAATCTGAATAAATTGTACATTAAAATCATAATTATTACCTTTAATTCCCAATATCGACTGGAATATTTAATGCTTAAACTATTTAGGAATTACAAATGTTCGTATTCGAAATGTTGACAAAATGCTTTTAGCACTAAAAAAATACAAAACTTTCAAAACAACCAAAGGTTTTTTGTGTATAACTAAAATTCAACACAGTGCGAAGGATGTGAACTAGTTTTTAATCTCAAAACTCGGTAGCTGTCAGATTTGATTTTGTGCACCAAAATTAATATTTTACTTTTCTTCCACATTGCAACTCATCCTGCAAATATGTATTTTTCGCCTGAATTTCTTTTGAACTAACTTACTGAATAATTTTTTTTTTTTTTTTGGCTTGCTCTTTGGAATTACCTGAAACGCTTAACCCAAGAAAGCGCAATATTTCTGGAAATAATGTATCTAAGATAACAGAAATACAATAACAAATTTAAAATAACAATAATGGGGACGTAAAGAGAAATTTAAAGGTCCCGTTCATAGAACTTTTTTCAGGACTCGCAATAATGCGACTAAATTATTGTCGTATTAATTAATCCCAACCCGAAAATCAAAATCGCTTTTTATGAATTTGAAATATGAAATCGGAAAGATATACCTTGTTAAATTTGTAAGTCCAAGAATCAATTGACTTTTTTTCCATATTCAAAATTTTCGCAAAATCAAAATTATATCTTTGCAATATCTAACTTATAACAATATTTAAATTTTGGAAACATGTGGTCTGATCTTGGAAAAGTGCGCCTCTTCTGTAGAAGGGAAGCAAATTCAAATTTTTATACTCGTTCACGAAGTGAAAAGAGTATATTGGTTTTGTGCAATGTCCGTCTTGCTGTCCGTCCGTCCGTCTGTCCGTCTGTCCGTCTGTCCGTATGAACGCAATTATTTTCGCCGCTATTGAAGCTAGAGACTTGAAATTTTGGATATATACTCGTGTGTACCCGCGTCAGATAAAGTGTTAAGGATTTTGAGCTCCGCCCACTGGGGGCGTGGCAAACCGATAACACCTAAAATCGCATATTGCTAAAGTCCACAATTTTAAAGCTAGAGTCACCAAACTTGGTATGTATATAGCTGGTGACCTCCCAAAAAGATTGCGACCTTGATATCCCGGCTACGCCCACTATAACGCCCCCCAGCGCCCCCGCTCTCAAAAATCGGATATGCATATATCTCCCACAGTTTTTGAGCTAGAGTCACCAAATTTTGCATATACATTGCAGGAATGCTCCCCCAAATATTAAAAAAAAGTTTTTTGGCCACACCCTCTCCCGCCCCCATAATCGCGAAAACCGATAAACCTGAAAGGTCAAATCGATAAGTGTTGCATATTTGCACAATTTTAAAGCTAGAGTCACCAAACTTGGTATGTATACAGCTGGTGACCTCCCCCACAGATTGACCCTTTGATATCCCGGCCACGCCCACTAGAACGCCCTCCAGCGCCCCCGCACTGAAAAATCGGAAATGGCTATATCCCCAACAATTTTAAAGCTAGAGTCACCAAATTTGGCAGATATATTACCAGAATGCTCCTCCATACATCACAGGAAAAAATTTTTGGCCACGCCCCCTCCCGCCCCGTAATCGCAAAACACGTTATATATGACAGTTCCAATCGATAACACGTGTATATATCCCACAATTTAAGCGATAGAGCCACCAAATTTGGTATGTAGATAGCTGGTGTCCTGCCCCACAAATTGCGCCCTTGATATCCCGCCCACGCCCACTAGAACGCCCAACACCCCCTCCCTAAAAATCGAAAATGCCTATATCTCTCAGAGTTTTTAAACTACAGTCACTTAATTCGGGATATATATTAGTGGGAAGCTCCCCAGAAGTTACAGAAAAATATTTGCGGGCAGTCCCCCCCCCCCCTCCCCCTTCCGCCCACGCAACCCGCGAAAATCTATATCTCGTACAGTTTTAAAGCCAGAGGCACCAAATTGAATATGTAGGTAGCTGCTGACCTCCCCCAAAGAGTGCACACTTGACATCCCGGCCACGCCCACTATAACGCCCCAAACGCCCCCGCTCCGCCGGAAATGCCTATATCTCCCACAGTTTTTAAGCTAGAGTTACCACATTTGGTGGGTAGATAGCTGGTCACCTCCTTTAAAGAGAGGAACAAAATGTTGCCGACGACCACCCCCACCCGAACGTGAACGAGTATAACGCAGTCGGTAACGCCCGACTGCAACGTTCTTACTTGTTTTATTTGAAATTTTTTGCCAAAAATTTGGAATTTATGTTTATGTTTTAAAAGTATAAATATATAATGTTATGGCTCGAATGCATATTTTATCATGCATATTTAAAATTAGGCACCTAAGAACATGGGTTAAACCGGCTCATTTCCATGCTGGCTCTGGCTCGCTTTTCAGCCTTTTCTTACCATCTTACCTATCTGATGTCTGCTGCCTGCTGCGAATGCAGCTGTGGTGGTGTTGGTAATTATTTTATGTAGTATTGCAGACGGCCTTCTAGACTCCAGCATACAGTTCCGTTACAGTCTCCCCACCTCCTCTCCCTCCCTCCTGGTCCACCACCTTCCACCCTTTGTTGCGCTGTGTGTCTGTGCGTTGGCAACTTATGTTTACCAAGTGCGAAAGTGGAAACGTGCTGCAAACACGAACTTCTCCAGCTGCAACATTACCATACTCTAACCACTCACCACCCAAATCGCCCACCCGCACCACCACCCACTGTTGCTGTCCCTCGCTCCCACTGCAGTGCTGTGCGTTTTATAATAGGATTTGAATACAATGGCATTGTAATGAAATGTGCAGCAAACGATGGCGACTGCTGAAGTTTAGTTCTGCGGTTCTGGTCCATGCCCGGCATGTGCTGCTCCTCTTCTGGACTGCCAGCATCATCTCCATGCCCGTCTCCAACGCCTTTTTCGTCTCTTATGCAGTCGTTGCCAAGTACAAGCCAAACAGCTGTTCCAACGCTTTTTGTGCTCCCCGTTGCAAAATAGCGGCCAAATGTTACTGTGTATGTGTGTGTGTGTGTGTGTGTGTTTGCGATTGTGTGTGTATGCGTTTGCCTCTTTGTATATGTGTGTCTGGCCGTGTAATTTGAGTTGGTAATTAAAAGTAAAGCAAAAGGCAGGTACTGCTAGAAGCTGTGCATTAAATGACCGGGCACACAACTGTGTGTATATGTGTGTATGTGTGTGTGCCCAACAGTTTATAAGACTGTTTACCGTTGTGTGTAATATTGCCGCGTTTTTAAGCTCCAAAGCAGCATTAGAAATCCAATAAAATGCAAGCAATTACCCAAGATTACTTTTTGGGCATGTTAAAGAAGACTGTTTTAATTAAAGGGATTGGATTAAAGCTTTCATTTGAAACTATATTTTTTTATACCCTGAACCCAGTGAAAATGGGTAAAAAAGGGTATAATGGTTTTGTGCAAATGTATGTAACAGGCAGAAGGAAGCATCTCCGACCCCATAAAGTATATATATTTATGATCAGCATCACTAGCCGAGTCGATTTAGCCATGTCCGTCTGTCTGTCCGTCTGTCTGTCCGTCTGTCTGTCCGTCTGTCTGTCCGTCTGTCCGTCTGTCTGTATGAACGCGTCGATTTCAGAGACTACAAAAGCTAGAAAGCTGATCTTGGTCTCATTCGGTTCGTATATTCCATACGCAGATCGAGTTTATTTCAAAACATCGATAACTCCTTCCGTTTTCTTATTATCGATATTTATCGCTTTTTTGACTCGTTTTTTTAAGCATTATTATATTATGTTCGCGTAAAACATTGTCCACGAAGAATTTGAATGTTTCAGATTTTGGATACCTCCCCCAATCGCCCACAATATTGATAAAACCAAAAAAACATAGTAAATCAAATACTACACACGTGCAAATTGGTTTGTAGATACATTTCGATGATCTGAATAAGCCCTGAAAATTTCATAACGATCGTACATTTAGTTTACGAGCAAATCAAGAATCTATTTTCAGTAGTGGGGGCAAAGCGCAGCTGCTTGGCAATTTCTGTGTACATGTGCACGCATACATATGCACGTCCAGAAAGTCTTGCGTTTTCTTAGGAATTTTTTTAGGCAACGGTTAAATTGAATTTTAACACAACGAAGTGAAGTAAGAGCGTGGTCCAGTGGGTAAGAGTTGTGCCGCGCAACGTGGAGGACCGGGTTCGAATTCAGCGCTGGTATGGTAGAGCAATGTTTTGAGTTCTTTTATTTTGTCGTTATTCATAATTATAATTATTATTAATTTGTATCGTTTTAATGACAAGCGCAAAATTTTCGTTTTCCTTGACCTTTTGCGACTTTAAGTAATGTTATATCATTCGCGAAAAATGCGGTAGTGTGGTGCAGTTGGTAAGAGTTGTGCATCTTATCACGGAGGTACCGAGTTCAACTCCCGCTTGTGGAGTATTTATTTTTCTATTAGTAATTATTAGTAAATTTTATTTTTTATTTTTAACAGGCTCAATACTAATCAACTGCCGAGAGTTTGTGTGTATGTGTTCATTTTCTGGGTTCAGGGTATCTTCTAGTCGGGCGGTCCCGACTAGAGCAATCTCACTTGTTTTTCTGTACGACTTGCCAAATAATAATACTAATTTTGCAACTTTTTTTTAAACATAAAGCCAAGATTTAAAATTCTAGAAATCTTAAATGATTAAAACTGACTTAAAAGTTAACTTTCACTAGTTACCTTAGTTCAGGATATCGTCAATGCTTAAAGTTCGTTTAGATTTCATTCCCAGATCCATTCATAAATGTTAAATATGTTTGATGTGCATAAATGCATTATGGAAAAAACGACTTGCACTTTTGTTAAAAAGTAGTTTTGATATTACTGGCTAGATTATATTTATTTAAAAACTGAATTATATATATTTTTTTATTATTATTAAGAAATTATTTTTTACGTTTTTCCCAATTTGTTTATATTGTACAAAATAGCACATTTCATGGCATAAATAAAGAAGCAGAAAGACCCAAAGAAATTTTTAAGTTGTTTATGCCATGAACTGCACCATTTTGTTTTCATAAAATTCATGGCATAAATATTTACAATTTTTTTTGCACCTCCAAAAAAGAAAAGCATAGCTAAAGAATATTACTCATATAACTTAATAACATTTGTATAACCTTTTTTATTTATCTTAGTTTTGTATTCAACAACAAATTTTTATTTAGTTTGAAATATAAAAAAATTTATTAACTTCCAGGTATGATCGTAGCCGTAATCGACCTGAGTTAAACGTTATATTAATGATGGCAATATTATTAAATTTTTGGGTTTAAAATATGTACGTTTTGATGACATTGAATTATTGAGGAGCTGGTGAGCAACCGCGATATGTGTCAGCGATAATTACAAGACAGACACCCACACCCAGCCACAGCTACCCCTTTTTCCGGTTACAATATCAATTATCGAACGTCAAGTGTCGCTCAAGTGTCACGTCAACACCACAAACACCAATGGAGCTCGCAACTCACATGACAATAATCGTTTTTGCAAGGACCAACTCGTTCTTTGGAGATGAGTTCAGCAGGATTTTAGAAGCGTAGCTAACAGCGGCAGGGAACACGCCTTCGTTCTATGCTCTCGTTGTTCCGCTCCCACACTCTCTGTCTCTGTCTGACTGTTCCCCCTGACTTTGATTGATTACAAAAGCAATTGAGCGCAACCTTATTCTAAAATCATCCCACCAAACAAAAAAAAAGCGAAATGAAAATAAAAACCGAAATAAAACGAAATTAACATAAATAAAAAAGGGAGTTTTCTATTGACAGCTTCGCAAATGGAAAATGGTAGCGCAATTAGCTGCAACGTGGCCCGAGAGACCCGCAGCAATAGGTTAATTTGCCACGCCCCATCAATTTTTAGCGGTAAGATTTTTCCAGCTAGACGCAGCTATTAATTAGCCAAGCAACAAAAGAAGACGCTGTCCCGCAGTAAATGAAAATAAAATTCCAATTACGTTTAATTGATAAATGAATCAGCAGGCGTCACAGAAGTTGATTGATGTGACCCGAAAACGAGCTGAAACCCGATTTCAACTTAAATTTTAAATTTTATCAAATATTTAAGAAACGTTTTTAAGTGATTGCTACGAATAATTAAAAAAGTAATTGAGCTAAAAACAAAAAACAATAAATCGAGTAACAAAACAGAAACCCAAGTAAACTGGCGAAAAATAATATAAATAGTATAATCCCAACTTTATGCCCTTAAATATGCAAATAGTTTAAAATTGTTTAGCTATGTTTCCAACTTGATGTAAATTAATGCCGAGCCATAAAATTAAGAAAACCTAAACCGATAAATAGCCCGGTTATTGAGTTCAAGCCAATTTTCTGCGCATTTACACATTTCTGACCACTTCAGATGTAGTTTTTGGCTAAATGTGTCAACCTGCAGTTGGCCACAGCTTATCCAAAAGTTGGATGTGTCGTTGAGTCGGACAAACCGTTGTCAGATAATTGTTGAGCCATCATGTCGCACCGCAAATCAAGTGCAGCAATTGCAACTGGCCTGCAATTCATTTGCGGGTGTAGCCACCACCCAACCCTCCCCCTCCTTCTTCTCCACCGCCCACAATAAACCAAAGACAAACCGCATGCAAAGTTGCCAACGTAACCAAAACAGTTGAAACCACGAAGCAACCCCGAAAGCGTCAGTCCAAAGTTTCGCAACGATAGCACATTAAAGAGTTCCAACTGGAGGGGCGGACTTTAAATAGTGATGGGAGCGTTGGGGGCTCGACATGCTTTCAGTGCCATTAAGCATTCGATGCGGCTTATCAAACTCCATAACGGCCATTCATCAGCATTAGAGAGCGCTTTGAACTTTCCAACTATTTTTCGCACTGGGGTTATTTAATGTACAGATACAGATTTCCCCCAATTTTCCTCAAAACAATATCTATCTTACATGTCAAATGTAGCGCTTGGGAAGTAGGAGAGAAGTAGGCGAAAAATTTATTTAATGTCAGTTTAGCATGGGAAAAGTGCTAACCCAAGTCAATCCGGTTCACAGTGTTAGCCATAATGAGCACAAAACAGAGCCGCTGACATCTATTCTAGCAACGAAAGAGGCGGAGGCCAACATTAATATTCATTTATTTGTATAAATTATTTATGAAATGTTGTCATTTTTGGTAATTATGATGCGCGTCGACCTATGACCTTTTTAATTAAAACCTCGACGTTGATAACTGAGCGCTTCCACCAAAAACCAACTGAAGCGAATTTCACATAAAGTGCGCTCGCACATAAAACAGATACACGATATTCTCGGCCCGGCAACAAAGTACAAAACGTTCCAAAAAAAAAATCAAATTATTATCAGTGCATGAGGACAAAAAAATTAAGAAAGCAAAAGTTTTGGCGACAATCCCGACGCACTTTTATGGCCCGACTTTGCAAGTGTAAATGAAGATAACACAGCCCTATCGCATGTAAAGCTAGCGAGGAGAGCTGAGCTGCATATGAAACGCAAAGTGTTTTTTATTCGCGAATGAAAAAAGGAATCACTTTTGTTGAAGAATGGCGAGAAATATTCGAGATATGCAAATAAAGAATACTTTTCTAATTGTCTATTAAAGTTTTAAAAATTGACAGCACTTATTCAATATAAATATTTGTTACTATCGTTCAAGTATCTTTCAAGCGAAACGACTTCCTCTATTTTAAACAAAGTTTGATAAGGATGTCATATAAATTAATTTTTCAATTATAATTTTAAAAGTATAGCACCATTTCGTTCGGCACTTTTTTAATCAAGACTGAAACATTGTAATATTTTTTTTACTCATAAACTAGCTTTAAAAGCTGTACAAATGAACATGGTTATTATTAATAAAAAATAATAATATACTAAAACTTAAATATTTATATTTACATAATTTATATATTGTTTTTGCTTTTAAAACATTCCATTACAAACATTGATGGGTAAAATCAGGTTGACGAAAAGAACATAAACGTGTAGTTTTCCAAATTTTTTAGCCATGAAGAAAAGCATCGATTAATTTTGTTTTAATATTACATATAAAACATAAAATATAAATTTAAAAACTTAACTATCGATTGATCTGAGCGTCCTTTAAAGTGCCATCTCTAGTTGTCATGGCATTTGTGCATGTGTGCGAGTGTGTGTGAGTGTGTTCATCTGCTTAAAGTATGATTGCAAGTGTGAAAATATATATGCTAAACGTGCCCGCACCGTTGCGCTCTATGCGTTTTTTGTTTTATGACGCGGCGACGTGCTCGGAAAATGAAAAGCACTTGACTCGCCAAAGTGCTGAACTTGGCGGTCTACCCCCTCGAAACACCCCCGAAAAACCCCAGCCTGCCCAGGCGTACGTCCGTCTTATAGACCTGCCACACATGCCAAATCGTAAAACGTTTCGTCTCTTTTTTACCAGCCACCATTTTCTTGGGGGCTAAATAAAAAAAATAATACTGATTTTGGCAGACATGAGATGTGTTGGGCAGGAGTTCAAGTGGAAATGTATGCTCTGTAAGTTTTGAACTGCATCGCTTTTAAGAAAATCTACTCAAATTAGAGAAATGTATGAAAAATATAAATATTATAATGATGAAAAATTAAATATAATTCTAAGTTACACATAAAAAAGGAATAGAATAATTATATATTGATAACACAAGCTAAAACAAAAATATATAATATTTAATAAGCAATAAAAAACCAACCAATAACCAAAAAATATGAAAAAAAAGAGCAAATTTTAAATTGGTTTCAATCATTTTTTGTTCTGAGCTTTATCATTTTATCTTATAAAAAAACAAAACTAAACCGAATATATTTTTTGTTTTTTTCACAGAGTATTCCAAGTTCGTATAAGGCCTTCTATAGTTTCATGTCTCAATTTCATTCTCATTTGTTCAAACCATTTAAGAAATTGTCGCCGAGCTGATGTCTAAACTTGATGTGCCACTATGCGGCGAGGCTCTAAATTTAATAGAGTAAATAAAGTATGATTGGGTGTTGTGTGTGTGAGTGTGTGTATGTGTGTGTGTGTGTGTGTGTATAAGTGCGTGTTGTAAGTGCTGCCTTTGTGGCTTATAAAAATACGATACTCTATTTGCTTGCTGTGCGCTTTGAGTTAATTTCATTTGATTTATGCGATTTTCGGTTTGCTGGAACGTGGAACTGGAACTGAAACCGGAGTCGGTGTCAAAGTCGGACTCGGCGTTAAGCTCGTTGTTATACCGAGAGATGAAAACGAGTATCTGTTGTTGTTGCTGCGGTCAATAAATTACCCGCTGTGCAGAGGCTTTTCGCATTGTTCCTTTACATATTTGAAGTGCACTTTATGCTTTTTGCATACACAATTCGCAATTAATTTAAAACAATTATGTTGACGCCACGCAAAAGAACTGAAAAAAAACAACAGGAAAAAAAATACCTCCTCTGTGGTGAAATGACATGTCGCCTGTCAACCGCACATTTTCAGTTCGAGTGTTATGCAATTATGGCAACGCGTTTTCACGGCTGGGTTAAAAAACGGCAGCCAGTTGGGTTAATCATTCCTTCTTGACTTCCAGTTGCATTAAACAAAAAACATCTGATAATAAATTCAACCGGACTAGTCCAGAGGATGCGACTAGAAAATATCCTGTGGCCATCTGCGATTGCCCAAACAAATCACATCCGGCTCTTCTTCGTTTTTTTTTCCTGTTCTACACGTTTAAGTTTCGATTGCTTCAAAAATTGTTTGCGCGTTTTATGTTCGTTGTAGCTGTAAAAAAAGTGTTGTATATATTTTTACTGAATTCATTATACCCATTATACACACTTTAGTCGCATATAGGGTATTATAAAAATATAATGAAAAATATAAAAAAAATGCTACACAGTTTAACTAATTGATGGTAAAGTCTTTTTTTTGCAATTTTTCAGTTTTTTTTGAATAATGGGCAGAGAACGCCCCTTGAAAATATTACCTTAATTTTAATTATAATTGATAGTTAGGAAACAAATCAAAATTTGCTTGGAATAATATTGACATATATCATTATATATTAAGAATATTTTATAGCTCTAATATTTTTAAAATATTAAATAAATCTTCAACACACTATTATTTCTAGTAAGAACATTATTCTCTCGATAAATATATCAATATTTTCAAGGGTTTCCCGTATTCAATCACCATGTCAACCTAAACATTTTTTAAATAAACATTTATATTTATACTTTTATTTACATTTATATTTATAACTTTTAAAATGACCTGAAATAAAAAATGTTCAAAACTGTGTTAGTGACGGATTCAAATAATTAATCAAGTCAATAATGTATATAGCTCTGAACTGAAATGTACATGTAAAATCAGACTTAGAAGCAACATTATTTGTTTTCTTGGGGTGGCAGTTAAATAGATTTGATTCTGATTGGTAATTAGGTGCACTTCATAGCAGGTTGGCAGCTGATAATATTTGTTATGCAAATTGACACGTTTCTAAGGCACTATAATCGCCCGTCTAAAGCCGCACTAATTGCAGTTGTCTGTTGCCTCGGGGCTGCTGACTGCACCAGGTGCAGGCCAGGTACACGCGGCTAATGGATTTTTCCACGCCTAATTACCATTACTTAGCGGACACAACAAGTGCAGTAACTGCAAAAAATTACATTAAAAATTTGGCATTCTTTTTATATCATCTTTTTTCCTGTCACATGCTTATTTTAATTTTATAATTTTTTGCTGGTCGAGGTGTGTGCGAAAATGCAAATGGAATTTCATAGTCACCATTAACACCTTTTTGCACAGTCGCCTGTTGGCTCTTACATTCTCGTTTCTATTCATTTCTTGTGGTCCTCGGACCGCGCTCCTTTACTCTGCGCATATTTTATGTGACGTCATGGCCAAAAAAAAAAAGAAACAAGTAAGAACGTTGCAGTCGGGCGTTACCGACTGCGTTATACTCGTTCACGTTCGTAAATATTGCTATTTTAAAAAATTTCGGTATTTTGCAATTTGTGGGCGTGGGGGAGAGTGGGGAATGCGGGTGGGGGTGGTCGTCGGCAACATTTTGTTCCTCTCTTTAAAGGAGGTGACCAGCTATCTACCCACCAAATGTGGTAACTCTAGCTTAAAACTGTGGGAGATATAGGCATTTCCGGCGGAGCGGGGCGTTTGGGGCGTTATAGTGGGCGTGGCCGGGATGTCAATGTGCAATCTTTGGGGAGGTCAGCAGCTATCTACATATTAAATTTGGTGCCTCTGGCTTTAAAACTGTACGAAATATAGATTTTCGCGGGTTGCGGGGGCGGAAGGGGGAGGGTGGGGGGTACTGCCCGCAAATATTTTTCAGTAACTTCTGGGGAGCTTCCCACTAATATATATCCCGAATTAAGTGACTGTAGTTTAAAAACTCTGAGAGATATAGGCATTTTCGATTTTTTAGGGAGGGGGCGTTGGGCGTTCTAGTGGGCGTGGGCGGGTTATCAAGGGCGCAATTTGTGGGGCAGGACACCAGCTATCTACATACCAAATTTGGTGGCTCTATCGCTTAAATTGTGGGATATATACACGTGTTATCGATTGGAACTGTCATATATACATGTTTTGCGATTACGGGGGCGGGAGGGGCGTGGCCAAAAATTTTTTCCTGTGATGTATGGAGGAACATTCTGGTAATATATCTGCCAAATTTGGTGACTCTAGCTTTAAAATGTGGGGATATAGCATTGATTTTTCAGGGCGGGGGCGCTGGAGGCGTTCTAGTGGGCGTGGCCGGGATATCAAAGAGTCAATCTGTGGGGGAGGTCACCAGCTATATACATACCAAGTTTGGTGACTCTAGCTTTAAAATTGTGCAAATATGCAACACTTATCGATATGACCTTCAGGTTTATCGGTTTTCGCGATTATGGGGGCGGGAGAGGGTGTGGCCAAAAAACTTTTTTTGAATATTTGGGGGAGCATTCCTGCAATGTATATGCAAAATTTGGTGACTCTAGCTCAAAAACTGTGGGAGATATATGCATATCCGATTTTTGAGAGCGGGGGCGCTGGGGGCGTTATAGTGGGCGTAGCCGGGATATCAAGGTCGCAATCTTTTTGGGAGGTCACCAGCTATCTACATACCAAGTTTGGTGACTCTAGCTTTAAAATTGTGGATTTTAGCAATAGTGCGGATGGGCGGCACGCCCCCAGTGGGCGGAGCTCAAAATCCTTAACACTTTATCTGACGCGGGTACACACGAGTATATATCCAAAATTTCAAGTCTCTAGCTTCAATGGCGGCGAAAATAATTGCGTTCATACGGACAGACGGACAGACGGACAGACGGACGGACGGACAGCAAGACGGACATTGCACAAAACCAATATACTCTTTTCACTTCGTGAACGAGTATAAAAATAACATAAAACAAAAATGCATTTAATTAAATGCCACACAAATGCGGCGAGAAACGTTTTCAGCGTGTGATATTTAACAGCGCGTTTCGCTTGTGGCTCTCTTACTTACCCCTCAAAACCCGCCCTCCGACCACCCTAACTCCACCCACGAAATTCCTGACTGTGTTCAGTGTGGCAAAATGTCCGGCATAAAATTCATAGAGATTTAAGTTTTGGGTGCATGAAATCAAAGATTGAATGAAGGAAAAAAGGCAAAAATACAAAGAAAACAAGTCAGAACGTTGTAGTCGGGCGTTACCGACGGCGTTATACTCGTTGACGTTCTTAATTACTGTTATTAAAAAATGTGGGTGTTTTATAATTTGTGTGGTGATGTTGGTTATGTGAGAGTGGAGTGGGGGTCTTCGGCGAAATTTTGTATCGCTCTTTAAAGGAGGTGACCAGTTATCTACCCACCAAATGTGGTAACTCTAGTTAAAAAGTATGGAAGATAAAGGCATTTACGACTGAGCGATGGCGTTTGGACGTATAAATGTCAAGTGTGCAATCTTTGGGGGAGGTCAGCAGCTGTCTACATATCATATTAGGTGCCTCTGGCTTTAAACTGTACGAGATATAGATTTTCGTGGCTTGCGGCAGCAGCAGGGGGCGTGGCTGGGAAGTTTTAATACCGATCTTCAAAGGTGCTGACCAGTTCTACCTTCCAAATTTGGTGGCTATAGCTTTAAAACTGTTTGAGATAGAGATATTAGCGGTTTGTGGGGCGGGTGGGGAGTGGGGGTACTGGCCACAAATATATTCTGTAACTTCTGGAAGAGCTTCTCAGTAATATGTATCCCAAATTTAAAAAAAAAGTGTAAAAAAAATTTTAAATATTACTATATTAACTATTACTTATGTTCATAAATTTAAGTGAATAGATATTAAAAATGAGATAGCTTTATAAACATAATACATTTATTTTAAATTCAATATATAATTTAATTGGTAAGAAAAAATGTATGAAGTACAAAATGATTAGTCTGAAAATCATCCAGAGATTAAATGTTTGTTAACAAACTTAGATTTTTATACTACTTTTAACTATTACGCACAAAAGTAGGCAACACAATTTATGTGAATTTAACAGAGAAATGGAACCAGAGATATGTCGAATTGTAATGCTAAATGCTAAGAAAGTTGATCGACACAGCACACAATTATAAGAGATGCAAGATTTTTAATTTCCCCTTTATTAATTCTAATGTCATTTATTCACCCAAATTCATGTCCACTTTCTGGTTAACACTTCCAAAATGCCGAATCAAAGTCTATGCATATTTTCAGTTTACACAACCTATGAAATTTACTGTCATTTCTAGTTGGTAAACTCACTTCCTGTGCTGCCTTATTGGCAGCTCTCCTGAATGCTGCTGGCGCCTTGGGGCAAGTCAACAACAACAACAACAACTCAATCTGTAGTAGCTTTATTTGCTTCCTGCCCTTCGAGCTATTCCGTTTGCTGGCTTACTTTGTATTTAGGCATTGCATTTTTTGTACACAAAATTCAACGGAAATTGTTCGGTAGGTGAACAGAGTACCGAAAATTTCGAACCAGAAACGAGAAACGAACGAATGAATTTGTCATTTTCAGTTTGCCCGGGTGTGTGTTTTTTTTTTTTTCTGTATTTCGGGTTTGCTTTTTCCCTTTCCCGTTTAATTTTTTTTTTGTTTGTTTGTTTATGCCTTCTGCCTGGCAAAATTGCAGCACGACAGTTTGTCTAACCAAAACGCACAACGAGCCACAATCCCTGGGCTCCCTGGCTGCATCGCCCTTCCCCTGAATCTTCATAGCCAACTGTTTGCATACGTGCCCAATGTGCAATTGCCTGGGCGCTTCCAATCATTGGCCGTCTTCGCCGCAGCCCCGTTTGGCATTTTTGGGTTTGTTGAGTGTGTGCAACATGTAACTGACACAATCGAAATGGAAAACGACATGCAACACGACACAACTACAATTGCCAACAACAGCTGCTGTTACTGCTGCTGCTGTTGCAACAACAAATAACTTGAGCTGGCAACACAACATTTTCTTACCTTGCAATCGCACGGAAATTGAAGTGTGAAATCTGCGGCAAATCTCTAAGCATCTCTCTGACTGTTGGCTTAGTTCGCACCAGCCGTCCCCCTTGCAGCAATTGTTGTTGTTGCACGCCGTGTGATTTTTGAGTGTTTGATCGGCAGACAGGCGTCAGATTATGCCAGCCACAAGACCCGAAAGTGCAAAAAACTTGCAACCCAACGACAAACAGCAGCAAAAAATGTTGACTAAACCAGCCTCAAATGTCTCGCAAATGCAGCCTTACAGCATGTGGCAAATTCTGTGGGGTCTACCAGTTGTTTACCTTGTAATGCGGGTTAGGCAAAACCAAGTGCAGTTGCGAAGGTAAAAACACGACCGCCTAATGCACTACAACCACCAATTCTAATGTTAACAACGAAATAGATCCGTAAATCAATAAGTCTATATTTCCCTACCGATAACTTTATCATAACCAAATCGATTTTCAAGTTCGGTAATTATTCATCTACTAAATTTATTCTGCATTCAAAATATATACATTATTTTAAATTTTTGGTAAAAAAAAGCCTTGTGGGGAGTAGCCTCCCTCATACACTATTTCAAAAAAACAAGTTTTTCACAGGTAAAATCTGAAATTTATAATTTCAATCGATTGTATTGGCCACAATTAGCATATAAAAATAACATTAAAAACGGTAGGTCAAAAATTTACAACAATTTATACAAGTAAAGCACTAGGATCCATAGCTCCTATAATTGAAACTCCCATAATTTTGCCAAAGCTGAACCGATTTTTATGTTTGATGACAGTTCGATAATGATTTCTCCTGTATTTTGATTATGCATTCACAGTTGACTTTAATAAATTTTTTTAAGAAAAAACCGTAAATCATATACAAAAACATATTTTTTCTTAATTTGCATTGCACACTTATATTCTTATACTATTTCACGAAGTGGGACTAGTTTGTGCATGTACGTGAAACTGTCTGTGCCATAGTTTTTAGAGTCCCCAAATTAGGAACGTAGATAAAAATTGGAGGAAAAATTACATTTGGTGAACTTTGTGCGTAAAAATCGAAATGGAATTACGAAAACCGCTAAAGTAACTAAAGTAAGCCTTGTTCGAGAAATGCGATTCCTGTAGTGCAGTGTAGCGGCTTCATACTTTATGCCACAGGATAACGACAACTGCTCATGTGTATCCCAAGCAACAACGGTGTGCATGTACTCAGTGATGCTATTGTTATTGTTGTTGTTGTTGCTGCTGTTGTTGTTGTTGTTGTTGTTGCTGTGGCTATGGCTGTGTGGCAAGTTGCTGTTCCGGTTACGGCACATTGCACTTACGCCGTGTGGTGCAGCGCCTGCCACACATTTTGCCTATGAAATTTGCAAGAATTTGTTGTGTCAATTGTGTGTGTTTCTCTGTCTGTCTAAAATTCTGTATGTCTGCCGGTCTAGCTAGCTGGCAAATATTTATTTACCGCATTAAATTCAGTTAGACAAATTGGCGAAGAACTTAAAGCGAGCTTTGTGCCAAAAATGCAAAAAGGCAAACAAACAAAACAAAATGGAATAAAATAAAACAACATAAGCAAAACAAACATAAGAAAAAGCCAACTCATCAAGTTTTGCCAAGTCTGCCAGTTGCACGTTACACGGGGCGTATGCGTAATTTGGCGAAAGCTGCAGTAAAAATCCAGCTGCAGATGTTTCGAAGCACGAAATTAATTACACACACATACTGAGCGAAGCGAACGAACAACAGCAAGAGCAGCGGCAAAATAATAATAATAATAATAAGTAAGAAAAATAAACTTTACACACAGCCAGAGAAACCATAAAGAAGCATATGCTAAGGCAAGGCATAAAATAAACCGAAGAAGAAAGCACAACTTTTGCGATATTATCTGCATGTGTGCGATGGGTGTCTGTGTGTGTGTTTATATTTTTTGTTGCTCTGCTGATGAGTTACAAGCAAGATTTCTGAAAGTAGTAAAAGCTTCACAGCTACTGTCGAGCATATCTATGAATGTCGAAAATGCAAAACACATCAAATACCCTGAATTTTATTCTGTATTCTGTTGTTTGAAATAATAAATCTTTTTTGAAAGTACAAACATTCACGCCGACAAATGTTCCTGTATTTACGAGTATTTCGGTTTTTGTATGATATAAATCAAATTAAACTATATAAGTAGCCCTTATGGCAAACAAGTAATTTGAAAACAAAAACTATAAAATTATTTTAAAAAAATAATTATAATTATTTTATGTATATTTATATTATCTGAGCTAAAAAGTTGTCTTATATATGCATTTCTAAGGTTTCATTTTCACTGTTATAAATTATCTAGTTATATAGTATTTAATATATAGAGCATATATAATAAATATTTATATATATATAACTATGATTGCTCCATTAAAGTTCTAAATATATTTTTTTATAATATATCCAGTGTAAGGCATATCTTTATACCACAAAACACATGTGTAGTCGGTCATTAAATCTTAGCTATAATTTGTTATCCTCTCTGGAAATATTTAAAGCCTTTTTAAGAGCATTAAGTATTCAGCAACCTATATCAATATATCATCTTGTTAAAATGCTGTTGCTGTTATATTTGCCTTTTACATTTTATTGGGACTGTCTTTTGGGACTTGGACTTGAAATTGGGTGTTGAATGTTTTGGCTGTGTGCTGAAATTTGAAAGGCAGCAATTAGTGTTAAATAAAGAAGTCATAAAGTGTAAATAAAATTTTTGAAGCGCAAATATAAAGCAAGCAATAATAATAATACGAGTGCTCCGTGTCATGTATATATATATATATATATATATATATGTGTGTGTGTGAGTGTGAGTGTGTGTTTGTGCTGGCCATTATTTATAGCCAGCATTGCTTGGCATTTAAAGTGAAAAGCTGGCCGACAGCTGGCAATCATTTTAAAGCATTTGCCAAGCCATTAATTGTTGCATAAATATTGTAAACAAATTGCTGGTCATCGTAACGTGCATTGCATCAACAACAAATCCAACAAAATCAACAATTTCATACGATTACAAGTGCCGTTTTCTATTTGATTTATGTCTCGTATGTTGGCTCAATTTGTCAATTAATCAGTCATACATATCAAGCGAAATTGTTTTGAAGAAACTATTGCTTACATAGGATAACTCAATTCAAATAAAAGAAATTTGAATGGATAATATTTCACCTGTTTTAGAGAAATGTTGATATTTTTAATGATAATGCAAAACATCGTTTATATACAAATATAATATTTCCGACAATTGTTCAATTTCTGAACGCATTTTTCTCCACGTTATTGTATAATAATTATATACTCTCATTATATTGCATTGAGTTAAAAAAAAATTTTAATTATTATTTTTTTATGTTCTTGATTATTAGTTAAAGACTATTCAAACTAACTAAAAAAAGCAATAAAAATTACATACATAAATACAATCAGCCCCAACAGAAACAAGAGTTTTAATAAAATAAATTATTCTATTACTTTTATTACTTATTGAAAAACAAATTAGTTTGATAGACGCTCTAATAATTATTTTTAAAAATCATAATATTACAAGTAAGTAATCTAATAAAAATAATAGTTCATAATACTTCAACTTTTACATATTTCGTTGTCTTTGAAATTTATTTATTAAGTTTGTAAAAATTACTTATCGTAAAAATTGTGTATTTGGTTATTAATTTTATCGTTATAATTTTAAAAATAAAATTAATGCCGTAAGAGTAGCAATTTGTTGAATCGCTTGGGTGCAACTCCTTGACTTAAGAAACATCCAACAAAATTTTACTATTTTTTGTGGGTTCGCTGCAATTCAGTTGCATGCTTCGACACCATATGCAGATGGGTTTGCCAAAAGCAAAAAAAAACAAAAACATAACAAACAAAAGAAGGAAAATAAATAAATATGTATAAAACGGGATTCACTTGTGCCCGCAAGCATCATTTGATAAACAAATTGAAACAAATTTTGAGCAAACAATGCGTTCTAATAAATATGCTCAGCGCATGCGAGAAATAAAATGAATTTACGACTCTCGAGAACAAATAAAATATGACTGTGAGTGAAATTTTAAGTTATGTAACTGCCAGGAGACCGGATCGCATGCATAGCCATCATTGGTGCTAGGCACTAGAGAAGCGTTCGTTCGAGTGTCCCCAGACGGCAACAACAACAACAACAACAACAAGCAGCAGCAGCAGATGATGGTGGAGGAGGACCTGAGGTAGTAGAGGCATGTTGAGGACAATTTCTAGTGGGAATCACGTAACGAAGTGCATTGTTAAAATATAATAAAATCGCAATTTTGCGTTCATGTTGCAATGTGGCGTCATATCCTTTTTCCTTTAATTTTTCACGAGTTTGCCGTTTCGTAGTTCCGTAAACCCGAAATCAGAAAGACAGAGGGAAAGCGAGACGGAAAACGACAGCAAGAGCGAGAGCGAGAAAGTCGCAACAACTGGCAGCCAATGCATTTCCACGCTTCTTCGTGCTCCCTCGTGCAGTTCATAATGGGTCTCCGTCTCAGTCTCCAACTCAGAAAGACGGGGCGGAAGGGGGCGTGCAGGGCACTAACGGCGCTTTCTATGCACACTCCATAGATTTTAATGCAATTTTCTACGGGCTTTATATGTTTTTATTTCGCTGTTGTCATTGTCGCAGCTGCCAAAGTCCTTGTTCTTGCCTAGGTCCGATGCCGTAGCGACCAACGGTTTATTTGGGGTTGGGTTTGACTGGTGCTTTCGGACTTTTGGGGCTAGTTCGGTTGGGGGCTGCTTCGGTTTGCTTAGTTGTTTTGCACGCCATATCCGCTTTCAAGTTTCTCTAGCGGCTTCCCATATTTCTCCACTCAATTGTCCTTCAGCGCATTTTGCGGTTTGCTTCGGCTTTTTAGTTGACGTTGTTTGTATCTCTCACACTTTCTCCTTCTCTTTCTCTTTCTCTCTCTCTATCTCTCTCTCTGTCTCTCTCTTTTTCTCTATTTTGTTTCCTCCCCTCTCAGAAATGCTGTAAAATATAATGCCTTTGTTTGTTCGCGCAATAAAAAATGATTACTTTAATTTCCGTGCACATAAAACGCACGTCTAACATGAGAAATGGCTGTCATTGTGGCACTTTCTTTCAATTTTTTCTAGTTCTTTTTGTCATTCTTTTTTTTTAATTTTTTGAACAATTGCTTACCGATCAGTGCAATAAATACTTATGCATAGGGCAGTAAAATCTATTCTTGTATTTAAAATAGTGTCAACAACTGTAAAAAATGTTTGCTTATTTTAAAAGTAAATGAGCTTCCTTTTCTATAAAATATACCACATCTAATTAAAATACGTCGAAAGTGTCCTTAATTATATCCAATTATGCCATAACCACTTTAAAACCGTTTAAAACTTCCGTAATTGAGGTCCAAGCCCATTTTTAAATACTATCTATCTCATTTGTATTATTATTTTTAATATACATTATATATTTAAGAAAGTTTTAATATTCTAATTTTCTGGTGTTTTTTACTATTTTTAATATCTTTTTATTTTTCATCTATCAAGGTTTGCAGTTTGCAATCTGAATGTTACATTCAATTTGGTTAATTTTATTTTAAGGAAAGTCAAAAATTTGTTAGTTTCATTTCAAATTTTACATTTCTTCTCCAAATTGTTTTTCCCACAATATTTTTGCCTTGTTAAAACAATCACAAAAATATGTCTGTGCAGTGCAAAAAGACCTCTTATACCCTTGCAGAGGGTATTTAAATATTGTCACAAGATATGTAACGCATCGAAGAAGACTTATGCGAAACTATAAAGTATATATATATATATATATTCTTGATCAGTGCATTAAAAGTTTCCGAGCTGATTAAAATAATTTTTGTTTGTTGAGATGAATGGAGCAAAATTGGCAACGTCGAACAACTTTATAATATAACTTTCTATAGGAACAATCTGTCAAAAATCAAGGTTTATTTCGAAACACGTTTGATTTTAGATTGCGCACACCTTTGGTATTAGCGTATTTAACTTGCGGCATCTCAAAGATAATTCTTGTTCTCGCTTTTCTTTTATTTTGCATTGTCCTTTTAAGTTGCTGCTGCTTTCAGGCTTTCAGAATCCCAGTTCTGTTTTGTGTCAAACCGCATGGGCCAAAAACAAAGCCGGGCCCACGCTGCGGATTTTGGGTCTCTCGTTTTTTGGTTGCAGCTAAGCGAAAAGTTTATGGACCAAATTGTTTTCACCTGCTGTCCCAAATTTATAACACCTCTCGCCTGGCCTTTATTTTTATTTGTATAATCCTTTCGCTTATGGCATGAAATCCCCCTCCCTCCCTGCAAAACACACACCTTGTCCCCTGGAACGCTAGCAACTTTTGCACATGACAGAAACCAGGCATTGGAATTTGCGAGCTCGCCAGTTTGGATTAGTCGAAAAGACAAAAACTCAAGCCAACGAATTCTCGGCTCAACCTATGCAAAAAATATACTAGCACAGTGGTTGAAAATGCGATTCCCGGTTTTTATGGCTATTTCGTGTACTTTGCATAATGTTTGTTCCGCCAATTTTTACTGCCAGACCGGCCAACGGGCAGAGTTTAAGGCCATAATGGCCTTGTGCCCCTCGTTCCATGAACATTTCTGATGAGTTGGCGAACGAAAAAACACATTTTTCAATGGTCTCATTAAACGACCAGAAATTATATTAAATTTGCCAAAAAATTCAGCTGCATAAAAAAGTTGTAAATATTTTTATGCCTGCATTAATATGCAACGTCAACCACTGTGGCCCCAGGTGGGGGCCCCCAAGTGGCTTCTGGTGGGTGGCTTGGTGGTTGGGTGTTTGGGTGGTCTGGGTTGTCGCTGCTAATACCACCGCTAATAAAATCTTACTGCCGCGGCGTCGCAGAGCCATGAAGCACAGCTGTGTGCAGTCATTTTTACTGCTGCAGTAGGAAATGGCAATGCCAAAGGCAAAAGACGCACAACGACGGCAAAGGCCAAAAGGGAAATGCGCGAAGCACTCGAGAATGGCTGTTGCTGGAACTGGAACTGGTTCAAAGATTGCAATGCATGGAACTTGTTGGCTCTATTAAGCTTATTGTGTGATATATGTTTAGTGGAACTAGTTTAAAGAGCTTTGCAGTTTGATGAAATAATTATACTTAGTGATTTTATTGCTCTTTTGGGACTAAATATATTTACTATTTTACCTGCTTGCATTGTGATTTCCAGTCATTTATAAATGTCATAATCGTTCGTTTATTTTCATCACAGAACTAGTTCACAGTTTAAATTCTGTGTATTTATATACAATTAATCAAATATATAATCATTTCAAATAATTTATAGAAGTTGTAAATTGGGACCACATATGTATTATATTGGTCATATTCATTTCATTTAACTAGTTGCAAAACTCCCTATGTGGAATGTACGCCAACAGCAAACTAATTATAAACATATATTTTGTAATTTTATGCTAAAGAAAAAGCTCATCGAGTTCATTAAATAAAAGCTGGTAAACATTAAACAAACGGTTTCTTGACAAATAATGAACATGAAATTCTTGCTAAATAAAGTCCATACTCTTATTCAATTGTTCAAAATGTTGCATACTTTATTTCAACTTCATAAAATTGAACCTTCAATGATTAATTTCTCTGATATAATTTGGATTTAATAGTTAATAGTTAGATAGATGCTTAGGTTATTATCTAGTGCTAAGGTTCATATGTCATAGTGACATGTTTTGGGTGTTGTGTGTGGGTTACCGCAGGCTAGGAATTAGCCGATTACTACCATCTGCATAATAACATTTCTGAGCACACCCTTGACTTGTCTGCTTCTTGTTGTCGCTGTTTGCTGATCTACCGTTTCATTTAAATACAAATTAAAAGATGACAACGTTGTCATTGTTGTTGTTGTTTTAGCTGTTGCCGCTTAGCGTTTACATCTAATGAAACTTTATGACGACCACTTGGCCGCAGGGGCACAGGTCATTGGGCAGGGCCAACGACTTCAGCCACACCTTCAAGTGTCTGCCATCGTTACCTACCTGCTTTCCTTACCTACCTGTCCGCGGCTTTTCACTAATTTGCCGGCCAATTTACATAAAGGCCGCGCTGCCAAAGTTGTTAGCCAACGTAATTTCTCCATATACATAATTTTAGCTGAATAACCGAAAAGGACAAGAAAAAATATGTAAAAATATGAAAAAAACAGTAAAGAAAACTTCACCTTCGAAATACCGAAGATGGAATTCTCTTATAAGCATAAAAATCACATTTGTTATATATGTGCTAAAATTCTGTTTTTTTTATTATAAATGTTCTTTTATTTGATCAATATCGATAGTCGAACATTATGTTGATCAAGAATATATATGTATTCATACATATACATTCATATATACTCTATAAAAACATATGTTTTCAATGCGATACACATTGAGTGAAAATATTCGAATACTCTTCGCAAAGGGTGTACAAAAAATAAAAGGAAAACCTTTAGGGCTTTTGCCCAGTGCATAACTTGATTAAATTAAAGGTAAACTCATGGGATCGGGAGTAGAGGGATGTCGGAGCGGCTTATAATGACAGGCAGCTGCATTTTAGTGCTTACTCTGCGTACTCGATGCCTGTCTGTGTAGATTGCTCGTACTCGATGCCTGACAGCTGTATAAGTTTGCTTTTAGATTTTTCGAGTTGTAATTCAGGGATTTATTTATGCATAAAATGCAAACAAAATCTGAATAATTACCAACATCGCCAAACTGACGGACTGACAGCCTAACAATAAGCAATAAAGATAGAGATAGCAAGGAAGACAGACAGAGAACGACAGAGACGAGCAAAGCGAATGCATTTCAGCTTTTGACCTGTCAGAATACTCGCATATATGGTAAAATAATATTTAACGAATTTGAATGCGCATCTGGCATAAAACTGACAATTGTTCCGCTTACAAATGTCGGACAGCGGCAGAGGCTAAGGAGGGGAGAAAAGCAGCACCTGACGGCATTTAGACATCAGAACATAGCAAGCATATTTGAATTTTAGCTTCAAAATTAAAAAAAATATGTTATTTCATTGGTTAAGACTTGTAGCAAAAAGCTGCTCCTAACGAGACAGAATTACATACACATAATTCATTACAAAAAAGATATATTTAAAAACAAAATGTTTGTCTAAACAAAAGACAATTTTTTTGATTTTCAATAAAAAGGAATATGCAAGATGAATAAAGAGACAGGCAAAGCTGCTTTATATGAATGCCCCACACTCAGAAAGTTCTACGCTGCCTACTTGTAGGATTTAAAGTATTAGTCCTAACAACAGTGTATCCAACCATAAGAAACGCTCTAATACAACCCAGTTCTCTAAATCCACTAGCCACAAAAAGATATAAGTACCGATGAAAGAGCATTATGGACTGCTGAACAATAATACCCGAAATACTACAACAAATTTAAAATGTGATATTGTTTGATTGGCCTTAACTATATACTATGGTATAGCTTAGAGGCTTACACGATTTGAAGCTCTAATCCCAAGCAGAAAGCATTTGTACGCTCGTTTCGCTTTTGGCCATTAAACACGTCAATAATCTCCCACGCTTTGGGGCCAAAAGTTGGTCATCAACGTCAACCGTGGGCCCCAGCTAACAGTTAACAACTAAAACCCCCAAAGAGCACAACTCAATTTTAGACAGCAGCAACAATCGCACACAACGGGCAATTTCATATATGTATACATATAGGAATACGAGATAGTTGGATGTCGATAGCAAACCGCAGCGACAAGGACACAACATGAAGAGCAGCAGGCAGAAGCTAAGACCAAGAAGCAGCAACAACAAAAACAACAACAACAACAACAACAATAGCAAGAGCAATAGCAACAATGGCCAATGTGAAAACTCCGAAGCGAGGCGAAGTTCTGCACACTTACAACTAAAAACTTGTTACGTATTTAATTGCAATTAAAAAGTTGTTTGAAGTTGCGAATGTTGCGTTTTGTGTGCTGACTGCTACTGCTGTTATTGTTGAGGCTGGATGATATTACTATCAATACCCTAGAATCCCATTGAAAATGGGTTAGAAACAAATAGGTATCCTGCAGTTGTGTTGAACGTAAAAATTCACTTAGTGCATGCACTATTTAGTATTGAGTCGAACAAGCTGAAATAACCTTTTTTTTGATAAATCGATATGTATCGATATTCATCAGCAGCAAGCATTTGCAACACTAAGTACTACATACATTATTTCTTGATCTGATAAGATAAATAACGTGATTGCACAATCTTTGTATCTAAATAGAAACACAAAAATTATTTATGAACAAATTTTTACAAAATTGCAATAAAAATGTGTTTTAATTAATATTTACCATTCCACTTAAATATATTTATCAACTAAATAAAGATAAATTTAGATCAATTGTTAAAAAAAAAATCCAAATTTGTTCCAATTTCAGTTTGTGAATTTCTTAAAGATATGTATATGTGCAAAATATTTTTTTAATATATTTTATAAACAATGCAATGTGAATAATTGTAGCGGCTGCTCAAATCTGGGTACAGAGTATCACCTAGTCAGGCACTTTAACTTTTTACTGTTGTTGTTGTTGTTGCTGGCAGACACCAGGACAATGGTTATAAGAACGCTGCCAAATTGTCCTCACCCTAAAGAGAGAAAGCCACAAAGATGAAGTCATTACAAGCCGAAACGAAATTGGCGCAGAGCAGCCAAAGGGTTTGCGTTTAATGAGTTTGATGCGGTACAGCGGCAGGATACAGGAGGGAAATGAAAACTTCGAGCTAACCCTACCGAAAGCCCTCAACACAACAATACAGCATTCGATATAGCTCTGCCTCAGATTTTAGACGATAACACTCATTAGAGTTTGGCGATTTCGGTTTAGTACACAGAAAACCGGCAAAACTCTCGGCTATAACAATTGGCCATGAACACAATTGGACAAAGATCCAAGGGTCAGCAAATGTAGTATTAATTTAATATTAAATTATAGCGCAATCGCTAAAAACCTATTTCCTTTAAGTACATTTCTCGGATATATAACTTTAATGTTTAATAACAAATCAATTTTTATTATTAATGATTACGTTTGTTGAGAGGATTGGTGAAAATCTTTGATTTTTTATATATTGTTTTAAATAACTTTAATTTTTTAAAAAAATTTTAGTAATTTTTCAATTCCACAATATTTGTTTGTTTATAAATTACAAAAAAACAAAAACTTTCCCATTAAAGCTAATAAATGCATGCACAAAATTAGTCTAGCTTAAATAATTTATAAAAATTAAATAATTTGCACATTTTTATACAATTCGTTGCTCTTGTAAATATATTCATTCCCATGAATTGAAATTTCATGATACCCACGGATGTTTACGTATCGTCACAAAAATCCCAATTGGATTAGTTAAAAGATACTTTTGAGAGTTGCCCAACAAGAGCAAAGCAAACTAAATTCAGTCAGCCAAGAAGCAGATACTATAACCGAATGGCGGAGTCAGAGGAGAAGAGGAAAATCACCTGCAGCTGGCAGCGGATAAAGTGTGACCCATGTGACTCTTGACGGTCGCCTTGGCAGTTTGTTGTTGTTGTTGTTGTTGTTGCTGTTGTTGATGTCTTGGCAGCTCGACTCCCCCGAGTGCAGGCTGCACTTGGCTTTTCCCCCAATGTGCTAGGGTGGCCGCCGACAATTGAGTTTAGTGGAATACATGTCTGTATAGGTAGGAGTAGAGGGGAGTGGGGAACTGGGGGGAGAGCACAGTGAGGCACTATCGATGCGTGTAAGCGGTAAATGAATTTATTTGGCTCATTTAGTTGCAGTTAATTTATTTTTATATTTATTGAGTTTGTTAAGCAATCAACCCTCCCGCTGCATACAGCCAAAGCAGGACCACAGGAAATATATATATGTATAAATGCGAATTGAGCAAGCTTTAGGATATCAAGCCGTTTATAAAAAATCTATCTAAATCTATTAATTGTTATATAATATTTTTTCCCTGCGAAATGTTTAATAAAAGTGAAACATCATTGCTCTAAATATAAAATAATATTTTAAAAATTGTAGCAGTTATTTTTTTAGAATTTACATCATATCAAATAGTTATTTTGATTCTATATTTGAGGAAATATTTTAGTTAAAAAGCTAAATGATTTTTAATGCGTTCAAATATTATAAATTTAAATTTACGGCAAATTATATATGTCCAACAAATAATTTTAATATACTCTGGATTGACATAATTATTACAGCATCGTTTATAGAATAAGTAGTATTCCTATATTAGGAAGTTTGATCCTCTTAATATTATAAAAAAAAAATAATAATAACAAAAACAAACAAACAGATAGAAAAAATGAATTCATCGATTTTTTGCAACCGACAAAAGTAAATAAAAAGAGAGTAAATTATCAGGCAGAGGCACGCGACTCTGCCTGATAAATATAATCATAAATTATTCAGATATTGAGATTAGAAGGGTTATTGGAGAACTCTGGCACTTGATTTTGCACCTATTCCCTACACCTACAGCAAATACCAGTTCATTCATCCGTAAACTTTACATATCCCAAAATCCACAACACGGTGCCTAATCATAGGGGAACGTCTCAGTAATTTCCACAGCTTGGGCTAAAATGTCTAATAGGCACCTTGATGTACCGTCTACCCACCTCCTGGCATATCAAATTGCAGTGCTTTTGGGGTTGCCAACCGTTTGTTATGTCGCGTGCCATTGAATCCGACTACCGAATTTGAACACTCTTTCGGCGTTTTGATGGCTGCCCAACACGGAACACGACACACGACCCTTGGCCATGCACTCGAATTTGTACAAAATTCATTTCAATTACCGTCAATTTTCAATAATTTTGTTTCAAATTATATTCAATTAGGTGCAATGCATAATTAGCAAAAAGAACGCTGACTAAGCTGTATGGTACACAATTTTCAAGGATTTCCAATACCAAATCTATAAACATTTTCAATGCCCTATAAACCCCGACCGTCGTGTTGCGCATAAAAAGGGAATCCAACATAGAAAATCCAGCTACATTTAATTTTAAACTTTCCATGTGGCAACTTTTGGACTGCCTGGCCGCGTGTGGGGCACATTGGGGTTATTTAGGAGGTGCCTGGCAATGCATTAGCCGGTGCTGTATTTTATGTGTGTGGATGCCGTTGAAAATGCCAACCAGGTGGCAAAGGGTTACCAGCCAGTTTGATGGCAGCTGGTCTGGGTGGAGGGTGGGGGCGAATTGGGGAGGAGTGGGTTCCATCCGGCCGTGCTCTTATGAATTTCACATGCTTAAGCCGCAAACTTATGTGCGCGCACAGCTTGAAATCCACGCGCACGTAAACTAAACTTCAACTAAACCGAAACTCACATGCCTGCCATCTTCTATCTATTGCCCCAAAGTTTGCTCTTCCAGCAGCAGCAATCCGCATCCACATCCACATCCACATCCACATCCGCGTCCTTGTTGTCGCCGCCACAGCTGCATTTCGGCTTTGGCATGTTGCCATGGCTTAGGACACACTACTCCCAACTCACAACTCAGTCTTCAGTACTCAGTTTTCAGTTGCGGGCGAACTCCCAACTTGAAGCAATGTGTGCCAAGTCAATGAGCAATTGACTGATAAACCCGACTCTCCCTCTCCCTCTCTCTCTCTCTCTCACTCTCTCTCTCTCTCTCTCTCATTCTACTCTTATATTCCTATATAACAAATATGGTTCAAAAACTTTTTGCTCTTTATTCACTCACCTAGCGGGGAAAGTCCGTTCAAGTGCACTTCCGGCAAATATGCGTAAAAATGTGATTTTATGAATGTTCTACGGTTTCAGTTTCGGAAGAAATTTGCAAATATGTCCTGAAAAAAAGAGATATATATTATTTTGAAATAAATATAATCACAGGCAAAGACGTTTAAATATGTAAATATACTTCGAACAAACAGATATTTGTATATGTACAAATATTTCAGACCGAAATATACTAAATTTCAATATATGCTGAAAAAATATTAATTGATTTTTGAATACATTTTTCAGATGTAAACCTGCGTTTTTCTCATTATTCGAGAAAGTCAAAACCAATTTTAAAGAGCCTTACATTTGTAATGAATATAATTTTAAATCAATATAAAACTTTTAAATTTTGACATTGGTTTTGCATTTATATTTATAAATCAATCATTTTATTTTTTGTGTTCTTCACGATTTTTTATACTCGTTCACTGTCCGTCATGCTCTCCGTCTGTCCGGTTAAACGCAACTTTTTTTGGCGCTATTGAAGAAAAAGTCTTGAAACTTTAGACATATACTTGTAGTTATCCAGAGTGTTAGGATTTATGTGCCACGTCCACTGGGAGGCTGGCAATTCGATAAAATCTCGATACACCTCAAATCGCAAATCGATAAATATTGAATATTTTCCACAATTTTAAAGCCAGAGGCGCCAAATTTATTTTGATATGTAGATAGCTGCTGACCTCCCCCAAAGATCGCACACTTGACATTCTATATCTCCCACAGTTTTTAAGCTAGAGTTACCACATTTGGTGGGTAGATAACTGCTCACCTCCTTTAAAGAGCAATACAAAATGGCAACGAACACCCGCCACCACCACCCACCACTTTTCCCCACTCCCAGTGCCACACAAATTGCAAAATACCGACATTTTTCAAAAACAACAATATTAGAGAACTTGAACAAGTATAACGCGGTAGGTAACTCTCGACTGCAACGTTCTTACTTGTTTACTTTAAAAATCAAAAGTCGAAAACAAATGCTCTGACCGTATATACATAGTAGCATTCAAATAATCTCAAATTTCTCCAATAAGGGCTTTCCAAAATTATGCTTTTTAAAAAAAGAACAAGAAACTAATACTTTTGCTTTTTTCTATACTCGCCCTTTATTAAATTTATATTATTATTTAGAAGATCCTCAATGCAAAAAAAAATACATAATTCGAAGCTCGATACAAAAATAGATAAATTGTTGCGTTCTTGTTGTGGTTATTGTGGGTGTTGTTGCTGGTATGCTCCTTAAATATTCATTCTAATCCTCCAAATTTTCGGAATCATGTCTCCCGTCGTCTCCCTGCTCGCACTTCGCATATCGCTGGGCGTTGTAGTTGGTTACCAGTATGTGTGTGTGCTGCACTAGCTTCACCAGTTCAGAGAGAGTGGGCTCCACCTCCAGCAGAAACTTGGACACGCGACTGTTCTCATCGAGGTCTCCGGATTCGGAGACGGCACCTTCGAAATTCAATTTGTAATTGTTGAAAAAGCCAAAGAGTACTTCGTGCTGAAACAGAACGGCGGATATTTGAGTGCCCCGGCGATCGGAATCGGTATCTGGATCGGTATCTGGATCGGGATCTGGATCGCGATCTGGATCGCCATCTCTATCACTCGAATCTAAAAGCATGTCGTCTTTGCGAAATGAGCTGTGCGCCTCCGAAGTTTGGCTCGAGTTGAAATCGATGAATCTGCTCAGTTCAGACTCGAACTCATCGGACTCGGTGTCGGTATTGGGACTTGACTCCAAGCTTGGCTTGGAATTTTCATCATGAAACCAGTCCTTATCACCATCAGTGTTCGGCTGATCAGAGTCGGAGTCTTTTATATCATCATCTTTGGCCACCAGCTCCTTGACCCGGTCCGCATAGCGCAGCGTATTCAGCGTATTCTCCACTGAGCTTCAGACCCGGCGATATCATCGCTATCATGCACGTCTTGTTCTGCTCACCTCCGATAAACGAATCGCGGAGCACCTGCGTCAACTTGGAGCCGCGGAATGGCAGATGACTCGAATGGCGACTTAACGCCCGAATGCACTCCTTCAGCGCTAGCAAGGACTTGTTGATCTCGGCGCCCTCGCGACGCGTCTGCAGATTGGCCGATTGTGTGTCCGCGCCGCGCTCATTCCCCGCCAGATCCACAAATGAGCACTTGCCGCAAGGCTCCCACTGGTCGGGCAGCAGCAGGCCCATCTGGAAGACAGCATGCGAACGCGACGATTTAATGTTCACCGATGTCTGGCCCGAGGTGCGCTCCCGATTGCCCCGCTCGATCAGCGTGAGCACATCCTCCACTTTGGAAACGGGCGTTTTGGTCAAGCCAACGATCACCACCTGCTGGCGACCGTCCTCCAAAACGCGCAGCATAGGCTTCTCCGGCAGCAGCAAATCGAACACCTGTTTTGGAAAATAATTTCGATTACAAGTGCAACAAGGATATATCTGATCAGCATTACGAGACTAAATTCGTGTGTATCACACGCAGATCATATTCGTAAAATCGATAAATTGATAAAAAAAAAAAACAAAAATCTGGCTTTAAACGATTTGTTGAGCATACATAAAGTGTAGTCTTTAAGTTTTGTTTTTTATGTTTTTATACAATAAAGGGCAATCAAGTTTCGTTGTCTAAAAGCGGCCCATTTCCTAAATTGTAAAATGGTCGATAACCCTTTTTGTAGCATCAATAAATATCGGGTTTCTTACTCGTTAACGAAGTAAAACTAATATATTAGGTTTACCCAATGCCCGCCATGCTGGCCGTCGGTCCAAATGAACGCAAATTTTTCCGGAGCTATTAAAGATAAAGACTTGAAGACACTTGTTATCCTTGCCAGACGAGCTCTTAAGATTGTTTGCCCCGCCCACTGGGAGGCTGGCAAGTCGATAAAATGTCCATGTCGCAAATCGGTAAAAGGTGAATATTGCCTACTTTCTTAAAGATAGAGTCACCAAATTTGATATGTAGATAGCTAGTGACCTCCCCCAAAGATTATATCTTGGCCACGCCCCAGCGCCGCGCCCTAAAAACCCGATAGGCTTATATTTCCCACAACTTTTGCGCCAGTCACCAAATTTGGAGGGTAAATCGGTAAAATAGTGCAGCGACGAGATGAAAGTATCTTCTAGTCAGACACTTACCTTGCTGCCGTAGATCTCAAAGTAGCTGCAGATGATAGTCGCGCCCATGTTGCGGTACCTCGGCTTGGCCAGCTCGGCAAACACATCGCGGGCAGCCAAGCCATAAATGCCCGTGGTGCAGTCCTGCACCTTGCCGCAGAACTCGCCGCCCATTGTGTGCGTCTTGCCGCTGCCCGTTTGGCCGTAGGCAAAGCAGGTCGCGTTGCCGCCCTCGAACATGGTGCGGATGAGGGGACGAGCGGTGTGCTCGTAGACCAAACTGTTGCTGCACTCCTCGTCGAAGGTGTAGTCGAAGCGGAACTTGTGATGCTCGAGAAACTTTGTGAGGTCCACCTTGTTGCGCAGCTCGTGCACAATCAGCGAATTGCGAGTGGGAACCGATATGATGTCGACGGACTTCGTTGCCAGCTCGCGCCGGCTCAATGGCCGCTTCCGGACGCAGACAGATATCTGCTGGACGTGGGCGCCACGCGCACTGAGGCAGCGCAATGGATTCAGCGGCAGCTGATCGCGGAAATTGCGCACCATGAGCGCCACCTCCCAGTTGGGATTGTCCGGATCCTTGCTGCGCAGCACGCTCTTCTCACGCAGCTGCTCGGCGTGCATGGCGCGTCGCCGCTCCCGCTCCTCCTTGAGCCGCTCCACCTCGCGCACCACGCTCGAGCAGCGCGTCAAATTCGATGTGCTCGTCGTCGCCTTGGCGGCAACGGTTGAGGCAGCTTTGCCATTAATCGAGGGATTCTTTTGCATGCGCAGGGTCATCGCCACGGGCGAGGGGCTTTTGCAGCGATTTTCGACACGAATGCGTTTCTTGCAGGGATCGTTGTTGTTGCCCTTTACGCGGTACATAGCGAAATTGGATAGAAAGTGCGACTTGGGCTCACTCTTGGCCGGTTCCTTATCCGGCAGCTTCTGTTTGCCCTTCGCCAATGTCGGATTCAGTTCCACCACCGAGCCCCAAGGTATCTCCTTGCCTTTCACCTTGCTGCCCTGTGTCCATTCAACGGTCACTACCTGTCGCTCGATACACTTGACGCCGACCCTCGCGGACTGTATGCATCCGTCCGACCGCCTTATATTGATCTTATCACCAATCGCTAGCAATTCCATATAGGCAAGACGTTTGCGTATGAAAATCAGCAAAAAAAATATACCTGAAGAACACATATTAATATACATTTTTAAAATGGAAAATGAATAAAAAATGTACGCACCTTTTGGTGCTTAGCTGTATGAGTCTCTTTTCCGAGTGCTGTGACAGGGATTTTTAGTCGATTCGATATCTAATATGAATGGCAATCGATGCAGTGATATCTTGATCAGCTCGAATATAAACAGCTATAATAGTATATGGTATATTACACTCGCGGTCTCCACTCTCCCAGGATAAATATCTCTCGGCTCACGCAAAGTTTTTCTGTAAGTTCTGTTCTGAGTCTGTTTTTTTTTTTATTTACAAAATGTCTAGAGCTTAGCACTAGTGTTCTATAAATGTGGTACGTAAAATGGCTCAACAAATATTTCAACAAAGTATTTTCAATACGCAGCCTACTTGAAAATTTAATTCAAGCTTAAGCAACAGAACAAAAATATTTTTATGATATATTGTATTATTATGTGAAATTCTTAGAACTTACGCACATTTCCAATTTTGTTTCACAATTTTTACACATTCCTTTTTTACAATATTGTTCTGCCGAACGTCATGAAATCATCACAGTACTATTTAATACTTTGACTTTTGCAACAAAAAGTAAATTTGTGATATAAGCGAGCAAAAGTTGAAGCTGAATGAAAATCTTATTCTGTAGTCCAAACATCATTGTTCAGCTTTTCCCTGTTATTGAAGAGAAGTGCAAAACAACATGCAAAAAATAACTACTTATATTTACTTTTCATTTTTTGACTAAACTAGTTCCGTTTTTGTAGTTAGTTTTTAATATTTTGAATATTTGAAATTGTTGCATTTTAAAATGTAATTTTTTATTACGAAAGGTTATTATTAAAATTGCAAAATAAAAAAAAAAAACATAATAGATTTTAAAAATCTCATTAATTTTAGTTTCCTAAAAGCTCTGAATATTTTTTATAAATAACTGCAAACAGTTTCAAGATTTTTTAGCTTTTTAATATCCTGGGTCGTCGGCGAAATTTCGTACTGCCCTTCTTGACGCAAATATTTTTCAGAATTTGGGGAGCTTCCCAGTAATATACATCCAAGTTTGGTGACTCTAGCTCATAAACTGTGGGAGATATAGCCATTTCCAATTTTTTAGAGCGGGGGCGCTGGGGGGCGTTTCAGTGGGCGTGGATGGCATATCGAGGGTGCAATCTTTGGGGAAGGCCATCAACTATCTACATACCAAAATTCTATCTTTAAAATTGTGGGAAATATTCACTTTCTATCGATTTGCGATTTGAG
The DNA here is from genome assembly GCA_035043915.1 of Drosophila paramelanica. Classification (NCBI taxonomy): domain Eukaryota; kingdom Metazoa; phylum Arthropoda; class Insecta; order Diptera; family Drosophilidae; genus Drosophila; species Drosophila paramelanica. The sequence continues at coordinate 10,388 of JAWNMO010000618.1, read as the reverse complement.
GTGCACGACATGTTGTCGTATTGCCAGCCTCCCAGTAGGCGTGGCCAAAAATCTTAACACTTTATCTGAAGAGGATAACTACAAGTCTATATCTGAAGTTTCAAGTCTCAATCTTCAATAGCGCCGAAAAAAGTTGCGTTCATCCGGACGGACAGACGGACAGAAGGACAGCATAACGGACATTGCACAAACCCAATATACTAGTTTCACTTCGTGAACGAGTAGCAAAATTAAGGTTTGTGAGAAAACACAGAGATTATATATACCTGCAAGAGTATTTGATTTGTAACCCAAAGATAGCTCGACTTTCATCGCTTGCATGCCCAAAGAGTCCGTTTTTCACTCAAGTAGCTTTCGCAACAATGCACAATATCTGAAGAGCTACTAAGGAACTAGTTCTCAATTATAATAAATAAAAGTTTTCACTCAGAAACGCCGCAAACTGCAAACCAAATCTCGTGCAGCCATCATTATTTTTTGGCTTTAGTGTGGAAAAGACTCTTGGCAAAGTTGGCGTCAAGTTAATCTACTCGGAACCCGCATCGAGACGGGTGGTGGATGACATCGCCTAACCTAAGGTTCTAAGTTCTTAAGTTCTCAAGTTGAAGCCAAGCAATTTTCCGGTGCTTACCAACTGCAGATGCAGATGCAGATCAGATACGGCCATGAGGGATGAGTACAGGGGGGTGTGGAATTAGTAAAAGCCGTAGGCGAAACTCTTAAAAGTTTAGTTTTAATTAAAGGAAATTTGCGTGCATGGCACTTGATTTGTAGTGTTTGCGTGTGCCGTGGGTGGCCTGTTTAAGGGCGTGGCGGGGCGGGGGTGTTTAAATGGGGAGCCCTCATAAAAATATAAATATAATTGAAATTCTAAATTGCAATTGCCGTAAGGGGCTGCTGCTGCCGCTGCAACTCCAACTGCTGCTGATGCGGGCCGCAGGGCGTCGCAGTCTGAATCTCGCCGGGAACAGAATTTCTTCTACTTACACCGTCGCCGTTCGCCGTAATTAGAAGCAAAATGCAAATTCTGGCACGCCGAGAGCGGCGGTGGCGATGACGGAAGTCATTGAAAGCGCCGATGCGTTCCAGAGGCATTGTGGCTGCCGACGTGGAGGATGAGGCGGCCGCCAGCTCGAAATTCTGGGCAGGAGGCTGCCAGCTGGCAACTCTACATATGAGAAAGGGAGTGTGCATGTGTGTGTGCCTGGATACATATAATGAGAAAAGTTTTGGAGGTGTCTGAGCGGTAGCCGGATGTGTTGATAGGTTGCCTAAGCAGCGCCAGGTGAGCCCGTTTCCGGCACTAACGTGCCTGGATTTATAGTAGTTGCCTCTGGAGCTGGTTTATCAACAGATTTGAAAACGCCATTGAATTACGGGCCTAATGTCGTCACCTATGTATCAAATTATACCTCCACACGAGCTTTGGTTAATAAAGTAAAAATTGTAATATCTAAACAAAATAATAAGTAATATAAAGATAACAATATAAAATTGCATTTACCGCTGAGGCTCAATTTCATTTTTCTCAATATTTTACAAGCAAATTTGCATGTAGTTTAACTCTCAAGTCTTGAGTTTAGCCTTTTAAACGCTTAACATTTGGTGTTTTTTTCTCGCTTTTTGGCCTGTGAACTACTTTCAGTTTTTAGTTACGACCTAAAAGGTCCTTTCGCTTAAATTAATAACCTGGCGAGAAAAATATAATTTTTCATAAAACAGCGAGATCTTGAAAAACAATAAAATACAATACAAACAAGTAAGAACGTTGCAGTCGGGCGTTACCGACTGCGTTATACTCGTTCACGTTCTTAAATAATGCTATTTTAAAAAATTTCGGTATTTTGCAATTTGTCTGGAGGTGACCAGCTATCCACCAACCAAATGTGGAAACTCTAGCTTAAGAACTGTGGGAGATATAGGCATTTCGGCATTTCCGGCGGAGCGGGGGCTTTTGGGGCATTATAGTGGACGTCTCCGGGATGTCAAGTGTGCAATCTGTGGGGGAGGTCACCAGCTATATACATACCAAGTTTGGGACCTCTAGCTTAAAAGATGTGCAAATATGCAACACTTATCGATTTGTTTTTTCAGGTTTACCGGTTTTCGCAATTATGGGGGTGGAAGAGGGTATGGCCAAAAAACGTTTTTTTTATATTTAGGGGAGCATTCCTGCAATATATATGTAAAATTTGGTGACTCTAGCTCAAAAACTGTGGGAGATATATGCATATCCGATTTTAAAGAGCGGGGGCGCTGGGGCGTTTTAGTGGGCGTGGTTGGGATATCAAAGTCGCAATCTTTTTGGGAGGTCACATACCAAGTTTGGTGACTCTTAAAATTGTGGACTTTAGCAATAAGCGATTTTAGGTGTTATCGGTTTGCCACGCCCCCAGTGGGCGCAGCCCAAAATCCTTAACACTTTACCTGACGCGGGCACACACGAGTATATATCCAAAATTTCAAGTCTCTAGCTTCAATAGCGACGAAAATAATTGCGTTCATACGGACTGACGGACAGACGGACGGACGGACAGCAAGACGGACATTGCAAAAAACTAATATACTCTTTTCACTTCGTGAACGAGTATAAAAAAAGGTTCTCATTGACTTTATATAAAAATTGAAAAAATGTCCACCACGCCCATTTCCACCCCTGTTCCACCACGGAAAATTACAACAATCCCTATTTTTTTTTTCAATATAATAATAATAAATAAGGCATTTTTCCTGTTTTAAGCAGTTTTTAAAAATTAGTCTTGCATTTAGGCCTTATAACTAGTTCAGAATTTTGTTCTCGTAGCTTATCGGAAAAATGAAAAACTGCCCTCCTGTTGCTGCTGTTGTTGTTGCTCGCCGCCAGCGCCAAATTGTTCCTGCTGTTGCTGTTGTTGTTGCAGTTCAAAACCGCCAAAGGGGCCGCCCACCTGCAGCTCCTCCTGCTGTTGCTGCTGCTGCCCGAAGCCGCCACCAAAACCTCCCTGCTGCTGTTGTTGCTGCTGCTGCTCCTCGATGACGCCACCGAAACCTTCCAATTGTTGTTGTTGTTGTTGCTGCTGCTGCTCAAATCCGCCACCAAAACCTCCCTCTTGCTGTTGCTGCTGCTGCTGCTCCTGTCCTCCAAATCCGCCTCCAAATCCGCCGCCGAATCCTTCCCCAAAACCAAATTGAGCCGATGAACAGGCCAAATACATCAGCGCTACGCAGACAAACAGCTAAAAATTTGTTAAATAAATGGAAGGATTAGAGGCAAATTATTTAGTAAAATACATATTCAAAGAGGAAACATACCATGGACTTCATCGTGGATTGCTTGATTTAATCTACCTGCACAATTGACTTCGAATTTGTGACTACTTTGACCGAAACAGTTTCTTCTTTATAGCCGTTTTGGTCAATATTTCTCCAAAAAACTAGTTCCTCACCCGGCTAGATACGGGGCATCCTACAAATTCCAAACCAGTTTAGCTTCTTTTTCAATTCTTGTTTAGGTCTGTTTAAATCTGTCGCATGTGCGATGTCAGCAACCCAGAGGGTCGATCGAATACGTAAGTGTGAATTAACTGTCTAGTAGATGTTCACGATCGAGCTATATTAATAGAACTACACTATATGTTATTCAAATTTTATGATTAATTGTATTATTTAAAAAAATAAGCAAAAATAAGTATCTGCACTTTAACAAAATAGTAATAACAATTGCTTCAAATGAAGCTACGACAATTAAGAGTGCTGCAAACCGGTTTTATTGATTTGATCCGATATGAGCTCGGTATTCTATTAATTTTTAAATGATGATTCAATTTTTATAACACAAAACATCTATAAATTAAAATCAATTATTAGATAGTTTAAAAAACTATCGCGGCAAAAAAGTTTTCAGTTAACTTTTCGTTATTCACTAATGGCGGCTTCACAAAAAAGCAGCATCTCGTCAAATTACTAAAATGCAAATATGTATTAATGCCAAATTTAGGGCTTTACATAAAGTGAATGCATCTCATAACGGCACAAAAAAAACTATACCATTAAATATAAAAAGAGACACAATTTTTTTAGCATTTTTGTTAACTATTTAGAAAGTTGTTGTTTTTCATAATTATAAATGAATATTAAATTGTATTTTTTGTACCGGTATATAGGTATATAGATATTTTCCTAGAAAAAATAATACTAATATTCTTATTTTGAATTTTTATAGAATATGTCGGGGTTCACTCTGATATGTAAAACGAAAACAAACACATATATTGTTTGTTTTGTAGGCATACCCAAAAATTTGATTAGTTCGTAGAATTTTAGTTTTGTGTATTACTTCCTGACTATAGTTTCATAGTCATTAATCTGAGCCGTAAGCCAAACTAGTTGTTGTTTTTTTTTTTTTTTGTTTATTTTGCCTGCATGCTTATGATTCATATTCATTATATTATCACACAAAGACAATTTCAATTGTGCTAATTACTTCCTGCTAATTGATATTGATCTAAATGTAGAAAATAGTTGAATCTTATTACTTTTTAAGTAACTTAACAGACTAACCAGATATTAGTACGAAGTTATTTATATATATGTATGTATATCGGGTTTTACTTTGATTATTCTATTTCATGCACTTCATTCACGCCAAATTAATTACCACAAAGCTATTTATCAACACTGGCAAGATAAACGGCAGATAAAATCCGCAGCGTCTGCAGACGGGTGACAAATCGTCGGATTGCTGGCATGAGTGTGGGTGTACAAGTGGGCGTGGCATGGGCAAAAAACCCCAAAAGTTAATTTAGTGTATTAAAAGTAGCCGCAGCAATAAGTTGTAAATGGGGCGTTCAGACAGATTCGTCGGTGTGGGGCTCTCAACTGTAAAATATTCGGAATGGGAATGAGAATGGAAACGAAAATGAAAATGGTTTGGGCTGGCGTACGGGAAATGGAATGGAAAATGGAATTGTCATTTCAACTTCGACTTTAGTTTTAACTGGATGGGGCAACCGAGTGGTGAAGCAAATGAGACACTGACAAAAGTAATTAAAATCGCCAGCTGTCGCCGCCCAGGGTCCTGCCACAATCGGATACGGATGTGCTGCAACAAAAGTTTCAATATCTACTTTCCCCACTCCTCCTCCCCCAACCGCCCCCTTCCCCTAACCGAGAGCACTTCTCCTTGTTAATGCGGCCCATAACGGTAATACACTTGAGCGATTCAAAATGATTAGAAAGCCGTTCGCGCAAATATCTCGCTAGCAACTCGCATATACACAGATACTTTCCCACCCCTCTTCACTCCTCCCCCACTCTATCTAAAGCCCCATTGATGTCGTTGCCACTTAGATGAATTTCTTTCGCGATGCGACGCTCAAAAACAACCGCAAGTAAATGAGTTCTGATATTGACATGAATTATGCGCCTCAGTGACCCCACAAATACGGCCCGTCCCCATCGTTGCTCCCTGATTCTAAATACACGGCTAAACATAAGTGTGTTGCGCATGTGCGTGTCAGTGTATGTGCGTGTCTGCCTGTTAAATTAAGTTCTCAATTTTAATGGGCACTCTGTAACAAGCTTCGACACTTGTTTGATGCTGCAATAAATAATCAGATCAATTAAAAAAATAAATTAAAAAAAAAATTACTATATCTTTAATATTATCTAACTATAACAATCTGCATAAAAGTTTATATAATATTATATATAATATAATAAAAACATATTAAAATCATATACGCATAAGCTCTATATTTAATTTTCTCAAACTACAATAACAATATTTTTTCAGTCTTCCTCTAATTCTTCCTAAAAGCAACAATTATCATATTTTAAGTTTAAATGTATCAAACTATTTAATTTTCAAATTTAATATATTATATTGTAAGTGAATATTTGTTATTCCTTTTCTATTCCACTCTCTTAAGCTTCACTATCTTCTTAAAAACATATGAATAAATTTGGAATTTTTGAGTTTTCTATTGTTATGTAAGTATTTGTATTTAAATCAAATTAAGCTCTCAATTATTTATGCAAAGAATGCAGTTCGATTAAAGAGCATTAAGTTTTATCAGACACTGCTTGCACGCTTATTCTTAAGCACTGCTTGCTTTCAAGTGGTTCAGAAATGGGCGCCCCAATTCAAATTGATAAAATATATGTTTTAAGTAAGAATTTGTTATGACATATACATTTATGTACATTTTTATCGTCAATTTATTTCTTTCATTTGCTGTTACCTCGAGTCATGTTTTGTTTATTTCAGCTATGCGGTTTAAAATAAAGGCACTTTTCTCGCTGCTGTTGCTGTTCCTTTCTGTTGCTGCTCTAATCCTAATTCTGTTTAACCAAATACAATTTAAATATAGATATATATTTAGAATAATACATATTAACATTGTCTTTGGCGTAACTGCAGCTTATAACATGTATTTAACGTTGGGCATTTTTGCTCTGCCCACTATTTTTCACAAATATCGAGTCGGAAAAGCTACGGCCACGCCCACTTTCGGCCTCACTACACTACAAAAATCGTTTTTTTCCCAACAACACAATAACATTATACAATTTAAGACGATGTCGAGCTGTTTTAAGATGTCATGTATTCTAATGTAGCCTTGAATTTTATATACGGATTTAAAATCCATCTTGTTGTTGTTGCTGTTTTTGCTGCTCAAAACCGCCTCCAAAACCACCCTCTTGCTGTTGCTGCTGTTGCTGCTCGAAGCCGCCTCCAAAACCTCCATCTCGGTTGTTGCCGCTGCTGCTGCTCGAAGCCGCCTCCAAAACCTCCATCTTGTTGTTGCTGCTGTTGCTGCTCGAAGCCGCCTCCAAAACCTCCCTCTTGTTGTTGCTGCTGCTGTCCTTCAAATCCTCCAATTCCAAAGAATTGAGCCGATGAACAGGCTAAATACATCAGGGCTATACAAACAAGCAGCTACATTTTTTGTAAAAAATGAAACAATTTAGTGCAAAATATAATATATATATATGTCCACCATAAAACTTACCAAAAATTTCATCTTGAGGATATTTTGGTTTAATATATCTGCACAATTGACAACGACTGTATTGGCTGAGACAGATTCTTCTCTTTATATACCCGCTTAGTGCCCATAATTTTTCTCCAAAAAAAACTAGTTCCTCAATAGGACAGACCGGGACATCCCCATAGAATTTCAAACCAGTTTTAGTTTTATTTAACATTTTTTTATTTCTGTCTGCTTGAATGTCTAGCATGTGCGATGTTAGCAACCTCAAAAAGTCGATCGAAGACGTAAATGCTAATTAACTGTCTGATAGATGTTTACGAAGCTTTGCTTAATCATCAAGCTGTATCGGTGGAATTCAACAATATTTTTTTAATTTTATGCTACTACGTATGTTTAGTTCTATTTTGGATATGTTCATTTTGACGAGGACCAACAATTTTGCCAATACCTTCGATAGGCTTAGAAGGCTTTCAAAACCTATACAGACCGAAATATTTGTGGTCCAAAATAATATCAATATTATAACAACATTAAAAGAAATGAGTACCAAAAGTTATGCTTAGTCAAAATACAACTATTATCAAATTTTAGGCTCCGAATTAAAATAATGGAATTCATAACAGCACCAAAAAGAAAATAAGTAAGAAAGTTGCATTCGGGCGCTATTATTATTATTTTGATAAATTTCGATATTTTTTAATTTCTGTGGTGGGTGCGAGTGGGGATAGGGGGTCGTCACCGAAATGTTGTACCGATCTTTAAAGGAGGTGACCAGTTTTCTACCCTCCAAATTTGGTAACTCATGCTTAAAAACTGTGAGAGATATAGGCATTCCCGGGCAACATATCGATATTTGGGGGGTCACCAGCTGTCTACGTGCCAAATTTGATGACTCTATCTTACAAATTGTTGGAAATATAGACGTGTCATCGATTGGAGCTGCCACATATATCTGATTACGGGGGCGGGAGAGGACTTTACCAATATTGATTTTTATTTTTTGTTTGGGGGAGCATTCCAGTTAAAATATTAAATATATCCCAAATTTAATGACTGTAGCTCAAAACGCGGAGATAAAAGCATATCCGATTTTTAAGGCCAGGGGCGCTGGTTACTTTCTGAGTGGGCGTGGCCGGGATATCAAGGTATTAATCTTTAGGGTAGGTCTACGTATCACAAACTTTGATGACTCAAGCATTAAAATTGTGCAAATGTGCAGCACTTATCGATTCGAGCTATCAGGTATATCGGTTTTTCTGATTTTTAAGGCAAGAGGTGGTGGGGCTAACAAAATATATATGCGATATTATAATTATATAGGCATATCCGATTTGTAAGGGCGGGGCCTCTGGAGGGCGTTCTAGTGGATTTGGCCTTGATATAAAGGGTGCAATCTGTGGGGAAGGTCATCAGCTATCTTCGTTCCAAGCTTGGTGACTCTAACTTTAAAATGGTGGACTTTGTCGATTAACGGCACAAAACCAGTATACTCTTTTCACTTCGTGAACGAGTATAAAAACAATGCCATTAAATGTAGATCTCAACATTAACACGTGTTTACAGTAAAGAAAAAATGATTAGCATTTTAGCCACCATTTAACAAGTTAGTTGAATTCTTAATCATATTGATTTTAATAATTTAACAAATAGCCTTGCCACGCCCACTCACACTCCGAAACACTTTTAGCATGACCTCCCTTAATTTTTATTATGTTTCTATTGTACTCTCTCATTTTTATTAAGCTACAGTAATTTCCTTATGCTTATGCTTAAGTGCTAAGCTTTAAAAAAAAACATGCATACATTTTGTTTTGTAGTTTTCTATTTTCAGCAAGCAGTTGTATTCAGTAGACTAAGCGCACGTGTACAAAAAGCTAACGCCGTACGATTTAAAAGCAGTATTAAACAAGCAGTTTCAAACAAACAGTTTTAACAGGATCTGCTTGTCTATGGGTTATTTTATACACTGCTTGCTTGGCGCTTAAATTCAAATAGGCAGATTGAATATAATTGAAAATGTATGTGTATTAAAACGTACTAAACGATATGTTTCAAAACATGTTATTATGTATGTTAAATGTTGTTTATATTTTGAAAATATTTTGCCTTTCAGTCAATTTTACTTTAATTCAATTTTATATTTTTTTAAAAAATTACTTTAGCTGCTGCTGTTGCTGATTTTTTTCATTTGCTGCTCCAAAGGGTTGCTGCTTATAAAGGATTGTAGAATCATGCAAAACAATCACAGCTCTGTGGTTGCCACGCCCCCAATATTTGCGCATACGACTTTCATGCTCGGTGGTATAGACATCCTCGTCCAGCTCCTCCTCATCCCAGATATTGTGATCCCGCTCCAGCGTCACGGGAAAATCATATTCAAAATTACTGGGCATGCGCCGCTGCAGGGAGCCAAAGTAGGCGGCATGTGGTCCGCCGCCCAGCTTGGCGTAGGAATCGCGTCCGTTCTTCGCCTCGAAGAGATTGTAGCCGAGGTGGGGCGGCGTCTGCTGGAAGGAGCGCATGCTGCCAAAGTGCTCGACGGGTAGCTGCTTCAGCGGCTGGTAGGGCTGCGGCAGCTGGGGAGTGCTGCTCGAGATGAACTTGTTGGTCACGTTCCGTATCAGGTTCGACTTCAGATCGTTGCAGTCGGCGGCGGTCAACTTAACGGCGGGCAGACGCTGCTTGGAGAATGATTTGGAAATGGTGTTCAGCTCCTTGTCAAACAGGAGCTGGGTGTTCTGCTCGAGCATATATTCCCAGCACTTGAACTGCTCCTCGGACAGCACCGATTCCGTCTCGTCGAGCATCTCCAGCTGCTGCTCCTCCTGCAAGACGCGCGCATGCGCCAATATGAACTCATCCTTGGCCACGGCCTCTTGGCCGCTGTTCTTGTCGGAATCCTTGCCCAACAGATCCGGATTGCTCTGGCCACTAGGCGAGGAGCGGCCGGCCAGCAGCTCCTGCTCCACGTTGCGGTGCCGACATGCATTACTGCGATCGCAACAGGTGCGCTTGCTTACCGATAAGCTCGCTGGTTGCGGGGCGATCAGGGCGGGTTTCCGGCGCACGCTCTGCTTCAGCTCGCGTATCAGATGATCGACATCGGTGCCCAGATGACTGAACCGCACCACAATCACACTGAGGTTCGCTGCGGCTCCAAAACTTTGGGCAATCTCCAGCAGCCGCTTGGCCGCCAGCAGTGCATTCTCTTCCTTGCGCATCTCCCGCGCCGCGCGTCCAATGTCCATCACAGACCACAGATGGTCGTTGCCCAGCACCAGGTACTCATCATCGTTGCCCAGAGTTATCTGCCGGAGTGAGAAAGAGCAATGAAAATCACAAACAATTAATACATCAATATTAGATTGAATGAAATCTTAATATATAAACATATGTATGCATATATATAAATAT